>VZSZ01006175.1:320501-366448 GCA_013398815.1 Ibidorhyncha struthersii | reverse complement strand
CCCCCCCCCCCCCCCCCAAGTGGATGAACCTGTAAGTTGGGTAGGCTGGGATGGAGCTCTCCTGTGAGTTTCTGTATCAGATTTTATTGCGACAGTGGATTTTAGGAGCTTGGGATCAAATTGATTAACTATTCTGCGTTGTGTTTGCTCAAGGGGCAGAAAGGAAACATTAAATTACACCCACTTGAAGCTACTTGCTAATGAATAATGTAATTATACGCTAGGGTATTAGAAGGTTTTTACATTAAGTCCCTGATGTTTTTGTTGTCTCGTAAGAATCATCTGTGTTTAGATAAGCTAGAATTAACATTGCCTCTTTAGAAAGTCTGTATGTGTGACTGGGGTAAAGAGAGTTTCTGTTAAGAAAATAACATGTTTAAATTTCCAGGGCAGGTGGTAGCAGTAAAAAGCCAAACACTTCTACATTAGATGCCATGCATATCTTTTAAAGGCAAGAACTCCTTAACATATGCTTGGAGGCTTCTCCTTATAGCTCTGGTCACAGCATACAAAAAAAGTCTGATGATTCTGCTTTTTCTACGTGTCAGTTCAGGCAACTAATGGAAAATGACTTTCTAGTGTAATAACTGTATGAATTGGCCAAAGCTGTCATTTCAGTTTTACATTTGAATGTAAAAGTGTAAGCAACTACTGTACTGCTAAATTCAAATAGCCCCAAAGAAACCCCAATAAAAACCAATTTTTATTCATGTCTTTGGGACAAAGAATTATGCTGAAGGCAGAATTTTGGCCTTGGTATTCTATGCTTTATATTAAAGTTCAAAGTTGTGAAAGCTGCAAGATGTATAATTCAATCTCATTTTGCACAGCAGTTTCCTTTAGGAATTGATTCCTGGAGCATGTGTTAAAGCTAAGTGATGCCATTCTAGTCTACTTAAATAACAAATGACTATGTTCTCTTTTGCAATTGTATAAATTATCAGTTGGATGAATATTTTATTGTTGTCTTTTTTGCCCATGTCATGTAAACTCAATTAATTTACATAGATTCAACCTGATTTGGTTACAGGAAAAGAAAGGTGTGAGGGATTGCTGCATTTTCTTTCAGGCCAGCTCATTGTTCTGTCTCTAATCTACTGTCACTAGCATCTCCCTAGGCCGACATTGACATTGGTGAGGAACTGGCAAAAGGAGTGCTCAGTTCTGGCTCGGAAAGACTTATATATAAATAGCAGAGGGACTTAACCCAAAACTAGCCCATTGACAGTGCCAGTAAATGTAGTAGTAGTAGTAAGTTTTGTCATTTAAAGTAGATTCGTTCAGTAGATTTATTTAGTCTGTTCTAGGTTGCCTCTTGCCTTGCTCCTCCCCTGGTAGAAATACATAGTGTCAGGAGTCCCAAAATCTTTAGTGGCTGCAGTGTTGGTTTTGAGCATATGAAAGCAGATTTAAGAGCTCGGAGCCAGGTTTTCAAGTACTTGGCGTCTATAATTGGGGACAGATTTTCAAAAGAGGTTAGCACTGACTGTTCTGAGCTCTTGTGAAGATTTGTCCATTTTGATTTTGTGCCTAACTGAATTGATCTGTTGAAAACCTGGTACCTATAACTAAGCATGACATTCTTAGAATGTCGTGAGAGCAGTAATAACGTGTACCAAAAAAAAAAAAAAGAGCTATATAGCAGCCTGCACTCAGTTCAATACCCCAAAGCTGCCACCCAGCACAGAGTAAGACAGGGTCGAGCTCTCTGGTATGTGCAGGCAAATAATTTTCTTGGTTGAGACCAAACTTAACAGTGAAGGTAACTATTGTTTTGCTACCTCTATTCTGCCTTTCTGTTTGTTTAAAGTATAAGCTTTTGTGGAAGGGAGGCTGCTAGTTATAAGAGTGCAAAATGTCATGTGTTTGGGAAAGTACAGGAATGAAATGCTTTAATTAAAATTTACTTGAGTAACCATTAATAATATTGCAGGTTCTGAGGTACCACCACTGCTTCTAGCTTGTGCTGCCTTCAGGCCTAGAGGCTGGGATAAACATTTTGGTTCCCTTTCACTGTAATCAATGGTGTGATTCCTACTGAGTTTGATTTAGCAGTGTTGAGTCCTGTATTAAAATAGATGCAGTACAAACAAAATGAATGTTTTGTGTTGGAAAATACTTATTTCAGTTGGCTATCTTTTTTACTAGGAGTGCTATTACAGGGTAATAATATTTATTCATGTGCTTTTTCTAGCTAGTTATGTAGCTTATTATTGCAGATTCAGGCACTGCAGAGAATTTGTAGTTCTGTTTTTGAATAATTCCTTTAATTTGAAATTAATTTAGTTGTCCATTTGTGCAATGTTTTGGCCTTGCCTTTGGTCTCTTAGAAGTCACTATGTCTAATTAGGTATGGTTGGAGATTAGTTTGCATTTATGAGAAGTACTTACTATTGTTATGTGAATTCTGTATAAGGATTCAATATTTTATTATCAGGACACAAATTATGAGTTTGCTAAGTATTTGTAAATGGATTTGGAAGTAATTTCTGCATCAAGTCAAGCCACAGAAAGATAGTTTCCTTAAACTTAGGTGTAATTTTTTTCTTAGTTTGCAGTCCCACAAACTTTGCAATGCCTTATTAGTGAATAGAAGCTGTGCATGATATGCCCATTTTGCCAGGTTGGAATGTAGTGCAAGATTCCTTGTAAAATTTTCTAGTCCTGCTTCTGTAGAAGCAGAAAAACAAATACTGATCAACTTTATTTGATAGAAATTGATTTGCTACAGAAAAAGTAAATGCAGCAGATATTAACATGGCTGTTTTATAATAATTTAGTATGCCTTGAGACAAAACTTTTTATATGCAATCTCCATTACATGATGCCAGCATAAACACTGGGAAAATGAATTATTATTTGTTGTTACTGAACAAGCAAACCAATAATTTTCTGCGGACTTTTGAGGGGAAAATAAAAGACAAAGCAAATAAAAAAGAGCTATATTTTTGCATGTATTGTATTTCTTTTGTGCTGTGCTTGCACAGTTTAAATATGGACTTTAAATAATCCCCATTAAGCAGACTATAATACTGTAATTCTTATGTAGGAAGCATGGGATACTGGTCTATATGATAGTCTTGCACTTAGAGAATACCTGAGTGGACCTCAAATAAACAAATGAAAATAAACTCAAAATGGCTAAATTTAAGTTAATAACTCTCAGAGCAGTAAGATTCAGAAATATTCAAATAATGGTGATAAGGAAAAAGATATGAATTGTTGTTAAGATAGCTGCTTTACGGACCGTTCATGAAATTGAATTGGACACTTAAGACATCATGCTGTTTCTAGCCTGCCAGTGTTAGCTGGAGCAAATTCTAGGCTTTTAAAAATCTTAATAAGTTAGAATAGTGTGGTGGTTGTACAGGTTGAAAAAACTTGCATGAAGAGAACTGCCCATAAACACTGTCACCACTCTGTGAGTTCCAGGTACATGTCCTTCCATTTTGCTTCAGAGCCTGTCTATGTGGTTGAATGGAGACTATTTTACTTGCAACTTAGCTGTGATGATATGACGTTATTCTGTTTTGTTTGTGTCAAGTGCAAGCAGGTTTAATCGAAAAGATTTTGATTGGGCTTTGAGAAATATTCCTGTGTTCATTGTTAGCATGGACACAAAGTTTGGGTGTTTCGGTTACCCTTCTAGCGTTGCATACGTGCACACTAATAAACACATGTAATATGTGCTTTGAAGTCAGAGATTCTAAAATTGTCCGTATCAATTTCGTGTAGCAGTTCCTAATGTTTCATCTTGTGTTTTTTGTGGGTTTTTTTTTTTTTTTTAATGTAGAAATTTGACACTAAAATTGCAACATGCAACTTGTACATACTCTGTAGATCAGTGAAAACTATTTTCCCAGACACATCATTGGGTCATTGCGCTTTTTCTGTCTTTTATGGTATGTACAGAGTTGTCACAGTGGTAAATATGTAAGGTTGAGACAGGCTATGTTTTATAAATCTTTCTTCTTTCATCATAAAGACTGAAGATACTAAAAATTTGTAAAAGAAGCCTGTCACAGAAGGCTAGAGAAATCTCACAGGAGTCACAAGCCTCATTTTGGACAAAGAGTATTTGATGTGCTTATGATGAGACTCCGCTTCCTTTGTCACACTTATGGGGGAGGGATAACTTACCTCTGTTTTACATCTGTATCCCTTGAATGTCCTTCTGCAAAGGAATATTTAATTTGGTGGGGCTAATATAGTGAATCTGATTCAGCTCGCACCTCACTGACATTGTGAGCCTATTATGGCATTATTACTCTCTAATTACAGGCATGAAGGTAAGAAGTGGCCTAGTAATGAACGGTACACACCCAGAGCAGTGTGGCAAGAATTTAAAATGAGGCAGAAGGAAAAAAAATAAAAAATATCTGTTACACTGATATCTATCAAAAAGGCCCTTTTTTATAAGTGGCTACTTTGAAAGAGTCCTCAAGAAGTTTTAGTGCTAAACATTACTGTGCCATCATCTGTTCATCCAGGCTACAGACTGGAATTTGTCTCAGATGCAGGTATCTACAATTTCTATAGTTCTATGTACTGCATAGCACTTGTACTGAAAGAAGGTCAAGCAGTTTGGTGTCATAATGTTTATTTGTGTGAATAATGTCTAAGCTACACTTCAAAAAAAATCTTACATGGAAGCATATTTTCTGCTTTAGTGTTTAATGTGCTTTCAGTTTGAAAATCATATATTTAGTGTCAGATGATCAATTTATGCTCTAGAAAACACAAATATTTACTAGTATTGGTATAAAAATAAATGTAGCTGTCTTCTGTGGTTTAAGGTATTAGAAACTAATTTTGTGTACCTTTCCAAAATGTCCTTTCTCTTGTGTGAGTAGAATTTTGTGAGACTGACTGTTACGGGATCCTACAGGATACATTTTTAGAGAGATTCCTGCCTGTTGTAGGATCACTTCACTGAGACTGTTCTGAATGTGCCACGGTAAACTAAAAGGATTAGAGGAAGCAGAGGGATAATAACTGTCAATAGGGGGCAGAGCCCATATAAATTATGTGTGTAGTATCAAATGATTTAATACAGCTTCAGAAGTATGAGTATTTCCATGCTGAAGAAAAGCAGACCCACAGACGACTGGTGGCCAGAGAAAATGGAATAAACCTGAGCAGCAAGGAAGTAACTTTTTTTTGGTACAGTAAAGAGTGAAATCTAAGAAAAATAGCAGAAGCAGAGGCAAAAGCTGCACATTCTTTTCAGAGGAGGTATATCAAACTTGATGTACTTCTGACAGAGGAAGGGAACCAGTGGAATATGAGTAGTAAGACTGCCAACTGGCAGAATAGCAAGTAATAGTGAGTTTCATTTAGATACTCTTTTTGCCCTTTTTACCAATTTATCTACAAATAGTCACATAAAGATTTCAAAGTTGTCAGCTGCAGTGTCACATTCTGTGATACAATATAGTACTTTGGGGATGCAGATCCATGCTCAGTTTTAAGATGATGGACATCAGTGCTGCTACACACAGCTGCCTCAATTCCTTGCTTTAGTTAACTGTGCAGGGCTGCTTGAGGTGCCGGTACCAGTGCGAAGGATATAGCGAAAATGCATATAGCAGGAGGGAAGAAGTGCAAAACAATCCTTTCTGGTGGCTGCACAGGTTCATGCTGGCTGAGTCAAAATTTCTGTGAACATATGAAAAATGGACTTGCACATAGTTTAGTTACTCATTGCCATTTGGAGTAGTTTATTACATTATTAAATGTCATCTTGAATTTAACTCTGTCCAGTTTTCTGCTCTGGTTTGCTTTAAAACCAGAAAAATTCACTTAAGTGTTCTAGGTGCTATGGAGACAGTGCTGATATCAGAAATGTTTTCAGTGGGGGCCTGGAAAAGGGAAACAGATGGCTACAGTTACTGTTGAACATGGTTGGTTGTTGGTGCATATCATAGAGCAGTGGAGTGCAGTACAGGGTTGCTGAGCTAGCAGTGGATGTGGTAGACTGTTGGGAAGGTAGTAGAGCTGGCGGAGGGGTGGCGGTTGTTAGCTTATCCCCAGTGCTCTGTTAATGAAACTCAGTTTCTTTGTGTCCTGTGGTGTCCATGCAGGGCTGAGCTGCACCATATGGCTGCATTAGTTTGAATTGATGCCAGCTCACGTGTCTGTCTTGACCTTTATAGACGTTTGTTTTCTAGGTGGCTTCTCAACTCATGGGGCTTTTATAAGAACTAGGGAGCCAGGGGTGAGGAGATAGTATAGGTGTAGCTTGAAGTGCTGCTGTTAACGAAGTAAATGCTTATTTTTCTTAAGCATTGAACTCTTGGGTGATGTTAAATGCTGTTGTTGTTAATAACTTGCCACAGTATCTTGCACTGAACTGGAGCAAAACCAGAAACAGAACCCCGAAAGAAGCTTTCCAAATCCCAGACTTCTCCCTCTGTGGGGGAAAAAAACCCCACTACTAAACCACCTCCTCTATGAACCTTGAATCCGATTTTGTGCAGTTAACATGGATGCAGAATTCTGCTGCTAAGGTCATCTGCATGGTTCTTGAGTTAGCCTGCATGGTTTCCCTCCGTGCCTCTTAAGTATACTTGTGACAGGATCTTTCTTGCTACTTCCAAACAAAGTTGCTTAGTTGTGGTCTGCTCTGCCTTATCTACTGCCTCACTTGCTGTTAGTTTTTATTCTGAACTACAACTTCGTTGTTTATTTATCAAGCTTTCTAACAAGCCTCCTTTGTTTTACCTTCCCTTGTGTTTAGAAAAAGCTGCCTCTAAATATCCCTTGAGGTCACCTTCCTTCATTTTAAGTCCATCCTTTTGAAACTCTGATTTGCTGTGATATCTGTAAGACCTTTACAGTGATTAAACAGTGCTTATTATGATGTTCAAAATCATCTTGTTACTTGTACTTTCCAGTGAGTCTGTGTTGTTGTCTAAAAATAAAATGAAAGATTCTGTGAGCTCTTCAGCGCAGAGGTTGTCTTTTTGTACAAGTGTTTTAAAACAGCAGGGCCCAGGAATCCAGGCAGGGGCCTATAATACCAGCTTGAGAGAGAAGAAGAAAATGTTTCCAGGTATAAATTATTTTTTGATAGGAAGGTAAGTGTAAGATGCCTTCAGGGGTCATTTCTTCATAATGAAATGTGCATTAATGCTAACAATATGCAATCATTTTTAATCAGGCTGACATGTCTACAATGCAAAGAACAAGGGTTTTTTATTAATGTTATTTAGGGCACCAGTAGCGTTTATGTGAGCTAGAATGGGCTATGTGACAAAATGATTCTGTGCTCGAAAGCTACAATTATTCTGTAAACTTTGAAATTCAGAATTCAAGATTAGAAGAGGCTGAGAATTTCTGCATTTGATTGGCTCAGGCTGAAAGCTGGAGAAGAAGCGGTTTGCCTTTTATGCATTCTGTCAGCTACAACAATGCTAACCAAGGAAAGTGTCATCTCCCTCGAGTCTCTTTTCAGACAAAAGTACTATGGGGCAATAATGAATCTCAAAAGAAATTAATGATTGGAAAAAGCAGTGTTTTGCATATAAATGTTTCTAATGGAGCTATGAGCATCAGTCTTGTGCTCTGTTACTTTGAAAAATACCATGTGAATCCCTGTAGCTTTTAGTGATTCAAGACATGAAAGGTATTATTTATTTTAATTTGTATTATGTTCCTTATAAAATATTAAATAATCCTTTGGCATCAAAAAGTACTATTAGGCCTTTAAGGCTGTACAGGAAATATTGTTCATAACTTCAAAAGCTTAAGTTGCTAATGAATGACACATAAACCATGATCAGCAGAGAACAATTCCTACTCATCTCCTAGATTAAAATTTGTAAGAAATACCTACTTCTACCAGTATTGTTGACCTGATTAAATTTTTAAAAAAAAAGTCATACTTTACAGCCCCAAATGCGTGGCTTAGTTTTTAAAATTTTCTCTTACAAGCTGTGTTTTGTGCACAGATTTTTCAAAAAACCAAAAAGTAGCCTATGTAGTACATGTAAAGGATTGCTGTATGCAATCAGGGAAGGACTACTGAGACTAAAACCAAGAAGAACGGGCTGTGGAATAATCAGTTGTGTTCTGTTTAGACTTCGGTAGAAGTAGCAATCCAACCTATTTTGCAAATAGAAACTTCATCCCAACATCTTGTCTTTGTGTTCCAGTGGTCTTGCCTGAATAACATATGACAAAATACAGCGGGATACGGGTCCTAATAAATGGACATATTGTCTATAGGTTGTTTTCTGTGGTTCTGGAAAATATTGACAACAAGTAGTTTCCTTTCTTCTTGGGCATAACTGTGGCCTGATTGCATTGTGCATAATAGATTTTTTTTTTTTTTTTTCCCCCCGTTTACAGTTTTTCATTGTAAATAAACTTCTAAAATCTAAGTCACTTGGGAAGCCACGGCCCTTCTTGCAACATCGAGGGGTTCAGGAACTCAAGTGAAAAGCACTAACTGCTTTCTGCAGTATATTTTTGTTTGCTATTAGAAAGTACTGTAGCAACATCTGCATTTTTCTAAGGATCGTACTCAACTATTCTCTTTTCCTGAGGTAGTTGGGCTTCAGTGAAGACTGCAAATGTTTTTGCCTGAAGATAGAGCTGATTCTGAGATGGCTTAGCGCTTATTTTGCTACTGTTTAGTACCAAACAGTACCCAGTTACTAGCTAAGAAAATAGTGTAGAATCCTTTGGGATGATAGTACTGCTTTAAAAGTAAGAAGATACTGATTTCAAGGTTTAATGCAAGTCTGAAACTGGAGAAAGTGCATCTGAGGGAAAAGATGAGCAGGTAGTTCTCAATTACTTCAGTGTGCAGGTAACATCTGCTTTGACATATGCAACTTCTTTATCAGAGATCTGGATTCCAAAATAGAGTTTCTTTTTACTGGGTTTCTCTACTGGACTGTTTTGATGACTTCTTTATATGAAGCTTTAAATAAAGGAAATAAATTAGCGTCTGACCCAAGTCTGCCTTTCGCTTTCAAAGTCAAATAGTCAGCCAATAAAAACCTGTATATAAGCTGTCACTGTGCTTCAGCTTTCAGAACCAGAAGAATTTACAAAAGATGAAAGGTCATAAATATTGTAAAGGTGTTTGTTGCTAGGCTATATTTGTGGCCTCTAAGATTTAGGTGTTCTTTGAAATGTCTGTGGCTCTCCAGTATAACTGGGAGCTACCCTTTGTATGACGAAATCTCTTTCATGTTTTTATCAGAAAAATTGATAGAGAATAGCAAACGCTCCAGAGAGGGGGAAAAGAACACATAGGGAAATAAGACACATGTTTAGTTTGTAGTAGAGATTTTTATTTTTTTTCTTTCTGAGTTAGGAGTTTAGTTATGGCTTTGTCTTAAACGTTACCAGTATTTCACATTCTTCAATTTTTGACTGCTGATAATCACCTTTGTATCCTTCATTCTTTACTGCTGGACATTGAGAAAAGAAAAAAAAAAAAAGAGATAAAATTAAAACTGTCCTTATTGGTTCTAATGTCTAGAGCGTACTGTTTTAGAATCAGAAATTCAAGTATTTTCAAGTGTCAAATCACCAGAGGAGTACTTTTCCCTGAGACTTATACCTTTTCTCACTTCAATGGTGACGTCTCATGGAACTGGCAGATTTCTAGTTACTGTTCGATCGGTCTCTATGGAAAAGTAGAATTTACATGAGAGCTTCCTATTTCTAATCCCTATTTGAGATAGCGTTATGTGTAGCATGCTTTCTTTTCTTTAGTAAATCCTGTTTGAAAGATTTTGCTGGTTTCAGAAATTAGTTATGCTCTACTGTTCACTTCACAATTCCTCATTTTCCTTTGCTATAAATCTGACTTCTGAAAAAAATCTGTTGTTTTTCAGATAGAGGCAAAATAACTTTAATTGTTTCAGCTTTTTTCATCTCATTTCTGTATGGAACCTTCATCCTTGCTCTTAGTCCTTGGTGTAAAAAAGGTGAAATTTACTTTTAATTAAGTTTTGGGGGATGAAATTCACATAATTTAGACTGTCTTTGTATTAAACTGTCATTCCTGAAAAAAACTGAAGAGGCTTAAGGTACCGAATGTAATATTTAAGAGCTGGTAGATCTGGATTCTTCTCCTGCATGTTTTTTCTGTGTGACATTTTGAAATCTTGTTCCCTCCTGCCTTTAGAGATGCTGAATTATTATGCGTGGAAAATGTACCAATTTATAGATGACAGTTAGAAAGCATACACATTGTTTAGCTTTATTTTTAAGCGTTTGAATTGTATGAGCCGTGTGCTGCTCCTTTATATGAAAACTTAACTTTGAATATTCTTAGGCACCAGTACTTTCTGTAAACGTAAATCATTCTTTAAATATTCAGGTGTTTGTCTGATCACTATAGTGTTTTTCTACAGTTTAATTATGATTAAAATTATAAAGCTGGCATGGATTTATTAGTACCAGTGACCTTTTCTGCTAGTATCTTCAAGAGAACAAGGACAAACAGGTGTTCTGGCAGAAAGTTCGAAATAGAATAGTTGAAAGCAGTTTCAAAGGCCAAGGAAAACACACAGGTTACACTTCTGTGAGGGATATTAAACTTGTCTAGCTTTGTGCAACTACAGTATAAACACATTGTCTACGCAGCATCTCAGCTAATAATCTGTACAACCTTTACTGTCATTGGAAAGACCTAAGCACTTCAGTGTGCAGTTCATTTCAGCTTTGTAAATGTGAGTGAAAATAACTCCTTTACAGAGATCAGTCTGCCCTGTTATGTCCATAAAACTTCTTGGATATATTTGTAGGGGAAGAAGAGCACAACACATTTGGCTGTGTCTTATATCACTTCAGATGACAATTAAACTACATGTGTCTGTCCTGAGTATGCTTAAGCATAGAACAGATTTGCTTTGAATAGGTTTTGTCCACAAACTAATCACTTGTAACAAATTGCAGTTACTAACATACAGCACAGCTAAATGACTGTCAGCTCTTCACAAAGAGTTGGGGCGCCAGCAAGACGTGCTTGTTCTATGAAGCGTGTAACATAATTCTTTCATTTTAAAAGTGGAGCACTTGGTTATTGGCTGTCTGTATTAACCCCTCTTCTTGATGGTGGATGTTGATGGGTTGTATTGTTAATTCTAGTGCTTGGGCTAAAGGCAACAATTAATTAAATTAAATTAGAACTAAAAGAAAATACAAAGAAACAACATGTCTAGGGAAAGACAACATTGTAGTATTACTTAAAAACTAAAGCAGACATATAATTTCCGATGTAAATAACACGAAAAGTTGTGGTTTCCAAACAGTTACTCTTATCTTCTTTGCTCATGTGAACTGTGATAGGAAGTCTAAAATGCTAAAGAAATCAGTGGTTTTTGAGTCTTTAAAGACTGATACCTGTTAGGTTATGGATACTGAAATTTTGTGGAAAGATGGTATGAAATAATCAGTTTGGCATTCCTGTGTCCCTCTTACATGTCTACAGTAAATGTCTTACCATGGATTTCTTTAGACTTAATCCAAAAGCACTGCACAGGTCTCTCAGATGGCTGTTGTCCCTCAACAAAGCACATTTGCTTTTGCAGAAGATAAATGACCATGGGCACCCTTTATTTGTTACAGTCAGTCCTCTACAAGTAGTTGTTAGGCATATTATATGAATAATGTCCAGCAATAGTGAAACCTGAAGATGTGAATTTCATACCTTTATTTTTCAGTTTACATGATGTTGAGATCTTTCTCTAAAAATAAATACTTGCTGCTCTGTATTTTCTGCTTGATAATTATTGAGAAAGTAAAATAACTTCATACATAACTCAGCTTGGATAAGCACTGAAAATGTTAAATGCTCAGTTAGAACTTCAAACGCTAGTTTTTTTATTTAATTAACACTCAGTTAGAACTTCAAACACTAGTTTTTTTATTTAATTAACATTAGTGTGGCCCTACAAAAGAGGACACGCTCAAGGGTAAGTGAAACTCAACATTTTATGTTGGCTAGGATGAAGGGAAAATATTCTGTAAAGGGTATACACGTGTAATTTGAGTTAGAGAGAAGTACATAGATTGGCAAAGCAGCACCATCCCATTGATACTAATGTGATGCTGATTTTGACAGTTTTGATCCAAAGACTGGGATTTCCTACTGTAAACCTTCCTTTTTCTAAGAATCAACAAATAAGATGGTATGGTTTCGCAATTTGTTTTCTCTTTTCAGAGATGTGCGAGATTTGTGCATTCTGTATAAGTTGTGTGTGTGAGAGACTGATTTATGCATACTTATATGGAATATGCACATGCAATTAGATGCATAACACAGATTAAATTTTTGAGTTTTTTTGTTTTGTTTTTTTTTCCCCCTCTTACATAAACAGGTGTTCTGGAAAGTTGCATAGAACTTGCTGAGAATATATTTACCTCTTGAGTTTGTGTGTGTATATATACCTGCCAGTGCATTGGTTATATTGTATGATTCTTCTTTGGGTATTTATGTGAATTTATCTTTTAAAAATTGCTGTCAGTAGCACTAGAGTTAGGTCCCAGTTTCCCTTCAGATAGAAGGACCAAGGAACCGGTGTCTTTGTCTTTCTCCGAAGATTAAAATGAGTTCTTATTTTAAGACTTAAGTTGTCTGACCTGCATGCTGTAATTGCCACGACCAGTGTGGTGAGCTTTGAGAGGTAGGATATTTGAAAGAACTGTACTTATCTTTCTGTGTGAAGATTGTTCTTAATTAAAGATTTAGGAATCTTAGGTTGAGAGAATGCAGTCATTCTGAGCTTAGACTTTTCTATAGCTTCCAGGCCAGGCTCCTGAGAACTTTGGAATCAAGCACTTACTTCTTTTTACTTACTCTTTTTAGTGAAAAGCTGCTGGCTGATACACTTTTTCAGTCCAGTATGTTTGTTTTTTTTTCTTTAATCTAGAAGCAGTTGTAAGTATCTTCCAGATGTATTTGTAGATGGTGGCTTTCCTGGACTACACAGGACATAAAAAAAGAGTAAAAAGCCACATTATAAATTATATTTGAACACCAGCTGAATGAAGACATGTGCCTTTTTTTTTTTTTCTGCAGATGCAATAAACTTCATCAATGTATTTTCAGATAAGTTAACAAGTGTTCTAATTTCTGTCATTACTGCATTACAAAGCAAGTACTGACATATCAACTGCAATGAAGTGGTATCTCTCCAATGTTTTTTGTTCAAATCTGCATAACATTTATGCCTATGTCCTGTCCTACTGTTCCTGGGTATAATGAATTCTGCCTTTAACTTCCCTTTAAGGCAAGTTTCAGAAGATAGTTACAGTTCTGTGTATTTGTACATATGCAGAATTATTCAATAAGGTATGACTATGCCTAATTAACATGTCAGGTATCTCTCTATGTAATATGACTCAGAAGCTACTTCAGCAAGTCCATTTAAAACAAACAAACAGAAAGGTGTAATTTAGGTAAGATTCTGGCCTCGTGCTTTCCCATTCCAAACAATGACTCAGTGATATTAGTGTACTGTGGAAATGTGCTCTGACACATGGTCATCCATCACTATGACACTGTGATCCCATAATAAGAAGTGCAGAGATTAATGTTTTATTACAGCAAGGTAGCTTTTACAATTACATATGTAATGAGAGAGGGAGCAGGGGGATTGTAAAGCCTCCATCTTTCTATAATTAATATGGAACTCAAATGACCTAAAAATGAAGAACATTATCATCCTGGAAAAATTAGCTGTCTTAAGTTTCATTTCATTCTTCCCCCCACCATGGTTCGTTAATGAGGAAAATCCTTTCCATTGCTATTTTGTACAAAATGATATTCAGCAAGAACAGAGAGTGCTCATTATCTCCTAGATGATACTTAACCCTACCAACAACCATACAGAACAATTTTACCTCTGCAGTGAAACGTATGTAGCCTACACTATGACTCTTACTATGGTTCATAATAGTGAGATAGCTCCTTTAAATAGCTGTTTGATTGGTTCTTTGTATTCTGCTCCTGAGAAATTACTTACAAGATAGGAAGAACAGGACTAGGTCTGCTTGATTCTGCTTTCTATCATGCTCTTCCCCTTTCCAAAATTCATTTTGAGACAGGTACAGATTAACAAGTGTGGTCTGGCATAGATGATTACTCCACAGGTCAATACTGTTTTCCTTAGTAATTTGCAGTTAAGAACAGTGGGAAAATTGTATTGTCATCTGTTCATTCCCTCAAATTGATTACAGTAAAAGCAGGTTTGGCCTGAAAATCGGGGAAGAGTAAGGTAAGAAAATCTACCTGCAGTGACCAGAGTCATTCTGTTGTCTTGTCTGCTTCTAATCCAACACCAGTTCTTGATGTGATTCAGAAACGGAGCCGCTGATTTAACTGTGTAGCCTTTACAATGTGGTAATGGTTACTTAAAGCTACAAGATGGAATTATGTGTCTGATTATGTTTGATTTAGACAGTAACAGAATCATCAATTTCTTAAGATGCACTAAGACAACTAATAGCCTACTACACATTATACAGCTATCTCCTGAAATGTTAAAAGATCAATAGGTCTGTAAGGTCAGGGAGTGGGGCAGTTGAAAAAAGACAAGAACAGCTTGTATTGAAGAAGGGTGATGGAAAGGACGGAGATGATTAGCTACCTAGCATCACAGTTTTTCAGGGACACAACACTAATGCAGCTAATCCGTGTAAACCACATAGCTAGCAACTAACAATGGGGGGGAAAACCCGTGCTCCTGAAACCTGGGAGTAAGGAGAAGTACACCTAGTTGTGGATTCTTTATGAATGGTACTTGTGAATGCGAGCACATCTCAGTCATGCTGAGGGCAAATCTCAAGTTTTTGATGACTTCAGGAAGCTGTTTAAAGCCCTTTAAAGGGTAGGGATGGACGTAGAAACAGAAAATAAAGTAAATCCTTAAAGTGCTTTACTAGCTAAAAATACTCCATACATAGATCACTATAAGTAAAGAAAAGAAAATATGGCATGATGTTTTCTCATCAGATTGAACCAGGAATAAAATGTTAAATATTGCCATGAAAGACCTTTAGTATTCATAGCTAATATTTACCAATCCAAAGAGAAAACAATGATTAACTTCTGGCAAAAGAAACACCCCACTTTTGTTTTTTGAAGAGTGTTCTTTTTTTTTAACATTCTTTCCTTTTGCCTTGCTTTGTAGCTTTACTATAAGACTGCCTTCTGTAGACTTTTTCGTGCTAGAAAACAGAATCTGCATCTATTGGATAACTGAGTGGGTACCTTGCTGATTTTATAGCTAACCTTTAGGAGGTGGCCACAGTGGCAGTAATGCTCCTAATGTCTGTTGTGTCATTTGTTCAGTAAAGGTGCTGATGTCTTCCCATAAAGTATTGTCATTGTGCAGTGTAATAGGAATATGATTTAGAGAACAGTCCTAAACCTACTGGAATTCATAGGTGTTTTGGCCATCTGCTACTTTGCATGCAGGGCGAGTCCTGTAGTGTCCCATTTTGTAAAGCAATTAAACATTCTTGAGCTGTCTTCAAGCTTGTTGTCTTCCCCCATTGAACTGTTGTCAGGAGAAAAACAAACACAGTGTCTGTTTCTCATTGGCAGAATTAATAAAATAGAAAGCTGACAGGATACAGAACAAGCATTATTTCAGAACTGCTGTTATGCATCATTCTTCCCCAGCAATGCAAGAGACAAGTACAACTTGATATCCTGCAACAACCCTCAAGGTGAATTCCTTTAAAGCTTTCAATTTGTTAATTATAACTCAAGTTTGTATGAGAAGTTCTAATAGAAGTACGTGTAGCTTCTGTTATCCGTTAACTATTCTCTCACTTTAAGGAAAAAAGGAGTTTGGTGTCAGAGTTGCTAGATTGATGTCAGTTACCTGTTTCAGTTCAGAGAATTGCTTACTTGGTTGCCCACCTGCTGTTAAACTTAACTGAGAACCTCAAAGTTTTTTTTAAATTCTGTGGATTGCAGAATTTATAGCATCATTTTCTTCCATTCACTGCTTTGCTCTATGATGATGGGTAAAATATGTAGGAGTCTAGTTTGAACCATCTGTTAAATAGCTTAATGTTAAATTATAGAACTGACTGGATGCTCAAACCAGCAGATAATCTTTTGAATGGACACAGCAGCCTGTTCAGGCCAAGAAGTAAGAAGTGCAGTATAGAGGGGTCAGAGACTTTTGAGAGGCTCTCTGTCAATTACACAGAACCCAAAGAACCACAAAAAACAGAGCTGAAAATTAAAAAACAGCTCGAGTTAGTTAGTGTCTTAACCATTAAATCAGTTTTCTGGAGTTAGAACCAAACACTGTGGGAGCTGAATATGAAGCAATTTCCACTTGGAATTTTATTTGGGTGGAGACTTTGAGGTAATTGTTCTAAAATGACTGGAGATGTTTAGAGGAGTAAGTCCATAAAAAGCATAACTTTGGATTTACTACTTTCTTATTAATAAAATGTAATTACCGTCTTGCTATAATAAAATATATTAAAATATTACTTTAAATATATCTCATTAACCTCTCAGCAATCCTAGATATTTTTTTAGCAGAGAAATTAACATTTGTTGAGAGCAAATATAATTTTCAAGTTAGAAAGAGCTTAGAGAGAGTTAAAGCTGTGCAGGATCATTTTTCATCCATTTTTCTTTTTTACCACAGTAATTAGGCTCAATGCCAGACAGCACAATGGAAAAGAAATTTTCTTTAATAGAATATTTTTTTACAGGCACTGCTGGACACATATGGACATCTTCTGTTTTTTTCTTTCTTGTGAAGCTCTCTTCATGGTTGTATCTTCTATGGGAAAGACTTTTGGTCATTAATTAATGTTTTTCTAGGGAATCTATATGCTGTTTGAGGTTTGAGCCATTTCATTTAGAAAGGTGATTGCTCACACTGGCCATAATGTTTTGTTTTGGGGTTGTTTTTTTTTGTCTTCAAGATACCTTGACGGTACTTGATATGGAGTAATGTTGACTAATGTGATGCACGAAGAACATTTTGGAAGTAACACAGTCTGTCCTGCACATCTGTAGTAGAGTTAACTGGGGAGTAGAAAACAGGAAAAAAATGTTTTCAATCCCTTACATCACTAAAAGAATGCTTTTGCTGCTCAGATACTTACCTCTGTAGCTCCTTCTGATTTACAGCATGATGCTACATAAAGGAAAAAGTGCTTTATATTAAGTTTGTATTTGTGTTTTATGATCCTTCTTTTATCTTTGTGGGACTGGCTGTGTTTGCAAGAGTATTTTCTGTGGCTGAAATCTTAAGAGTTATTTGCAGACAACCATGCCATAGAGAAGGGGGGTTTTTTGGTGTCCTGTCTGGTCTAAAAGGCTGTAACACCATTTCATTGCTGTTACTGGCTTGTAGTACATGACATTTCTACATCTTTCAGTTTGATTTTATGGTATTTCTGATTTGATTGAAATCTAGTCTACATGTTGTGTGGATCTGGTACTGTGCGTTTTTCATTCTGCTGCTGTAGTTCAACTATTAGAGTATGAATAGTCAAGTTTGGAGTTGATTTAAAAAAATTACTGACTCAGCATTAGTAATTCACTCAGGAATTGGAGGTGTATTTATTTTTCTTTAAATACTCTTTAAGGCCTAAGTTAAAGCTTTCAGATATAAAATTTGAGTTGTTTGGGACTAAGATGGTAGAAAACAGGTAATTGAGTTTAACCAGATTGCTTTTCACAGGTTTGAAATGCATGACCTTGAAAAGATTTTATACTGTGTTGCAGGCTTTCATCAACACTAGTAAGCTACATAGTAAGAAGTGACTTCTCCTCCAAAGTCTATTGTGAAGTCAAAAGTCCTCTTTTCAGTGCTGTAAAATTTTTTACTATCGTTCAGTGAGTTACTTAGCAAAAGTATACCACTTTTATTGTCAAGGCAGCTACCTTTTAAAGTTTATTGTGTCCGTTAATTTAGACTCCAGTCCCAGTTTTTGTTAATATAGCCTTTTCAGGAGGATAAAATACTGAATGTAAAACTTAGTGTGTTTAGGTTTTAAGATTTTACAGGCTTGTTTTGGACTGAGCGAATTGTGTAGCTGCCTTCAGATACTAATTGCATCCATAGAAACTGTGAGAGTGCTAGTTACCTAGAGAGCTCCTTCTTTACATTTCATTTCTACAAGTAAAATGCAAAAATTTTGCACAATTACTGCCATCTTCCAGAAAATCTGTGCTTCTTGTTATTTGTGGAATGAGACTGAGTGGTTTTGACCATTTTATATAAGCTATAAAGCACTTTGAATCTTTTAGGCATAGCACTGTAATAACTGCGTGTGGTAGACTTGATTTCCATACAGTCTTACTGAATCAACTTGTATAATTGGAGTTTGAACAATGTAAGGAACACATATATATCTAATGTTATGCAATAATATAATAAGTGGTAGTAATAATAATAATACTGTTATGCAACCTGATGCATAACTTGGTCTCTCTACACTAAAGGGAATTAACTTGAGGAATATAGGGGGACCATTTTCCCATGCCTCTTAATTGTATGTTCAGTTGATACCTTAACTAGTATGCTTTCATTACTTTACTGTGGGAGGTGCATGGCCTTATAAAAGATCCACAAAATTACAATAACAAAATGTAGGGACAGGAATGCCTTCATTACAGAGATGGTGCTGCTTCTGCCCAATGCTTGCAACTCAAATCTCAACCCTTTTATGAGTTGCATCAGTAAATGCTTCTGGGAGAGGACAGAATCTGTGATTCCAGATTGCTTTCAGTCTATTCCTTTCTAGTTACATGCCAGTTTCAGCTGGTAGACTTAGACCTGGGAGAGTGCAGATAAATACATTTTTTTCACAATTATCTTATTCCATAATTTATATTCTAAACATGGTATTCTTTGCATGAATTTTTGATATATTAGAATTCAAAGGGACTAACTGGGAAAATTTAGGACAATTTTGTATGCTAAGGAAAGTGACTTTAGTAGTATTGTTTGTAAGATGAGGAAAAAAGATCCAGAGTCCAAAATGAATTGCATATAGAAAAATACATTTGAAATTGTGAGTAAAGAAGATATTATTTAAGGTTTTGTTCATGGAAAATGTAGTACCTCTTCCACTACTTAGCTTCATGTATATAATATACAGTCCTACTTGAAGGTCTCTGTTGGGGTGGAACAATTTCTCCTAACATATACAAAGCTTAGTATTACTGTCTGGCACGCATCCTGCTGAAGGACCTGGGGAGTGTCAGAAGTTTGGTTTCTCAGGCTCAAATGTCTTTTGTTTCTTGCTTTGTTTGTATGAGGGATCATACAGCACATGCTATACAGGCATTTTTGTGTATGCTATATACCTGCAGACATCATTCTTTATTGTAGTGTTTCTGCACCTTCTTTAATCTAAAGTGATCTTACTGATTACAGAAAAGTAAAAATAAAAAGCCACGAGTCATGTTACTTTATTGAAAGAAAAATCCATATGTGCTACTTTGCAATCTAATCACAAAGGCTTTTCTTTACTAAAAAATGGGACTAATGCTTGAATATTTGTTACACCTTCATTCCTCCCTCCCATTTTATCATGTCTATGAATGTGTGTGTTGAAGGGAAAGTGTTATTTTTTAATCAAGTTTTGTGATGCTTTCATGGACCACATTCTGTTTTCATAGATTGCAGCTAGCAAACGGGTCACAACAAGGGAAAGCTGTTCATACATCTCACATATCTAACTTTTATTTGTCTGTTTGGCAGTTGGTTAGAAGCCAGTGTGGTAGCAAACTTGAGCAGGGACTGCATAATTTTCTTCAATGTTTTCTTCTAAGGAGTGAGCCAAGAACTGCGCACTGAAGAGATGTAACAATATTGGCAGCTGTTGTTCTTGCATCCATTAACACAGGTGGAAGTTGTTTGCTGCTCCCTTCCATGGGAAGAAGATTGTGGCTAATAACTTCTGGTAATAACTTTTTAGCTTGTAGTGGCAGGATGCATGTAGATGTTTAGTCTAAAAATTAATCAGAAATTGAAATTGGAGAGATTGGAGAGTGCTCAGTCCCTGTCAGGCAGCTGGTGGTTTGCTGTTTCTTGTCTCCTCTGCCTCTGGTTTTAAAATGCTTCAGGGAAGGTTCAGAGGCTTGGTAGTTTTCTAGCCAGTAGGCTGAAGTAGTAGCTGCCCTGAAGCAATTCCTTAGCTGTAGCATCTGAGCCCGTGGTCCAGGGTTGGTGGATTCTTTTATTGTACTATGTTAGGTGGAGGTTGGTTGTTCAGACTTAATGAAAGCAAGAAGGACTTTACCTTCAGTTTCCAGTGAAGGTGTTTTCATTATGTAACTTCTTTTATAACTCTTTTTTTATCTATGTGAAATGTAATCACTTCTCAAAATTGGCAGTCACCTAAAAAAAATTAGATACAAAGGAACTATATAAATAGTGAAATACAGTTGGATTACTTCAGACACATACGAACCAATTTAAAATACAAAACTAATAAGTGCTTTCCCTTAAATCTATTGATATTTATGGACTGATAGCTATGTGTGAATTCTTACATTTTTAAGGAGAAAAAATTCTTTCATGCTTACAGTTATGAAAAAAATGTTTAATAATCTTAATTTCTTTGACTCAAAGTTGGCACTCTTTATCAGAGATTTGCTGTCTTATTTTTGAAAAGCCCATTGTTTGCCTCTGAAAGGTTCTTAATAGAGCTTTAACAGTAGACTAAATTTGAACAGCCAGAAATACTTGAATATAAAGTTTGCTCACTCTCACTCTGGATTGCTTAAATGTTAATCTTGTGAACTGCAGCAAGAAACTTGAAGGTCTGTCTCCTTTCCCTCTTCTGCAGCTTTAGCCCTTGAATTTATTCCCTAGTAGCAAAATCCTGTATGTGCTACTGATTCTCTATCAGCATCATTATTATTTGTGTACTATACACATCAAAATTTACTTCTGCATCTGTTGTAGGAAATCTAATTTCTTTCAACCTGTAGGGAGAAAAAACTTATATACTTAGATATTTTACACACAGACTGTTCTAAAAATGTTTCAAATATTAGTTTGTTATGATTCTTGTATTAACTTTTATTTGATGAAAATGATGTTTACTTATTCCTCAGTAATTTTTTGTTATATAAATCTAATTTCTGGTTAAGAGACAATAATCTTATGCAGAAACAAGAGAGGACAAAGAAAGCTTGAAACATTGAGCACTAACCTTACATCTTGTTTAGGCATGGGTGGGTTTTTTCTCCATTTTTATGGTCTTTTCATTTAACAGTGCATGAAGAACCAGGCCTAGGAAACAGGCTGAGTTAACTGGGTATTTTTTCCTGAAGAAATTGTACTTTTTTTGTTTCCATAAACTTGAACAAAATGGATAAGCACTTTTCTTGATGGCCCTAGGTAATAGTTTAAAGGAAGAGGGGCAAATGCCCAAGTTGTATGCATGCGTCCTAGCTTGGGGACCAGAAATATTGTAGTCATTTCATTGTGAACTGTGCTGAAACTACTTAGCTGAGCCCACGGAGGGTTTTCTGAATCAACCTGAATCGCGTGGATCCAGCTCAGATTGCTCTGCACTTTTACTGTGCTAGCGCAAAGAGTGTTTGTATGCATGAGCTAAATACACTTATATTTAGCCTCGTTCTCATTAATGAAAGGAATTGAGACGCGATAAAACCCTGAATAACCTGGTCTGACCTCACAGCTGACCCTACATTGAGCCAGAGATTGGACTACAGGTCTCCTGAGGTCCCTTCCAAACTGAATTTCCCATGATCTTATGAGTATAGAGAGGCCACTAAGGACTTTCATATTCTAATGTTTGGTGAAACCTGTTTGGGGGACAATTCCTTCATTAGTCTGCAAATAAGCTAAGCTTTCTTAACTGAGTAATTCTTAGGTGAGTTATGCAAATAATTCAGGCAGGGACAGTATCTTCTGAACAGAGCTGGTGTTGAACAATCCTGATGCTCAACCTAAATGAAGGTAAGTGATTGTGAATAATCAAACTCTGAGAACCCAGTAGTAATGTGGCTCATTAGTATGCTACAATTGTTGTTTTATGTTAGTTGTTTGACACATTTACAGTAAAACCTGAGTTCCTATCCATTAAAATGATGATGTGATTAACTGTTTACTGCTAATCCAAGTGGTTGGCAGCTGTAACAACACCAGCTAATAAGAAGACTGCATACCGCATACATCATTGAATAAATGAGATTTATTATTGCTTAGTAAGGTAAATTTAATATGCAGGGAACTTGTATGCAGTAAAGCAAACTATACGATTGCAGTTGTACCAATGTCATTAATATCCATGTAGTATAGAAATGGAATTGTATGGCTAATTGTATATGTGAATTATAAATCTAAACTAGGTCTATTGGTCCAAATATTTGACTGTTCACCTGCTGATGATGACCAGGTACTTAATAACTGTGTCTTCCCAGCCTTTGCACAATTGAGAAAACTGTTACCGTTTCTTCCCAAATCCAGTCCTCACCTGGGCCTCAAGTGTTGACGTCAAATCATTAAAGAGAGAGTTCGGAAAGTGCAGACTGAATGACTTTGAGAGTGAGCCGGATATCACTATACCATGCTTAGCTGAGAGCACTGTTTGGTTATCCCTGCAGGTGGTTTCGTGATACACCTCAGCCGATCTAACGTCACACTGCTGCTGTTGCAGGCTTGCCTTCTCTCTGTGCTGATCCGACTCACCATTGGCACCGGCATAAAGTAGATAGCAGGAATGAAATACATGGATAGGAGACTGCCTTTTCAGCTGCAGCACTGACTTGTACCTTCACAGAAGTTAGGTTCAGCTGAACGTGATAATATGAACTCTGTAGTTTCCTCTGATATGCTTCCTACTCAGGACACTCTGCTTTGAAAGAGGAACAGGATGTTCTCTTGCAAAAAACTCTCGCAAATGCCTCACAAAAACGCAAACCTCCACAATCTGCCATGCTGTACTTCTGTATTTGGAAATGCTGCAAATGAGCATATAATTCTGTTGGTTTGAGAAAAGGTGGGACCTCGATTGGTGCCCCAGTTGTACCCAAAAGTCAAGCTTTAGCCCTGGTACCATGGTAGGGTGATAAATAATAGCAGAGAATGGTTTTAGTCCGTTGACCTCTCGATTATTGGCCCTGCATGTTTCTTCTGCACCAAAGTCCATTGTGCATTTAAAAATCCAGCAGGATTTTTTCCAGTGACCTTTCCATATCAAGGCAGGTGCCAAACAATAAGCAGTGTTAGGGTCTCCCCCCCCCCCCTCCGTCGGAGGCTGAAACCTTGGTGTAAATTAAAAATCTGATTATGCAAACTCTGAATCATCATCAGTTCCTACTGAAGAATATTGTAGACAAAAGAAATAGGCATTCCTGATGTTTTTTTTCTATATAACCCATGTACATCAAAATATGGATTAATTGAAAAAAAAATCATTTCCCAAATAGGATTGTTTTCTATTAATCTCCCACCTTAAGAAAAAACAATTAAACCAAAATTAATGTAACTTTACATTTTTATATTTTCAAAGTGCAATTTTAGGAGTTTCATTAAAAATCCATTTTTTCAGTTATTTTCTGTAGAAGAAAAGTCCTAAAATCAAAATACAGTTATTTAAAATTAAGCTAATGACTTTGAACCAGAATTAAGATGGCGGGGCCAGACAGTTGAGAATTTTCCACTTTTGAGGAAATATTTCAGTATTTTAGACCTTTTACTGACCCAAGAAAATAATTTCATACAGAACTTTTCACAGGAGTTCACAGAAGACAAAATCTTGCATATTTTAGACTTCTTTTAAAACCTAAACCCAAATGTATATTCAGATGACTGTAGCCATGGTACAGGTGTGATGAATGTCTACTGCAATACCGAACCATGCCAAAATCTTGGTTCTGGACACTTTATTAGTAGTTAGATCTCTTAGACTAGTAATTTTGACCAGCGTTGTACAAAAACTCAAGAAGGCAGCGTGTGCTCCAAAAAAACCTCTGTCTTGTCTGTTCAGGTTGGCAAGAACACGTGGCAAGGCAGGGGCGATGAAGAGGGGGAAATGTAATGTCAAGATCTGAGGGCTGTGAGCAAGAGCCACAGAGAGAACCAGAATCTAAACATTAGCCTAGGGATGTAACCAAGCAGTTCTGTCTGAGTAATTGCAAGACATGAAGTGGGGAAGGGGGAACAGATCTGCTCTTTCCCACAGGCTTTACAATGCATGTTTTAGCTCTCCTGTCACTTATGTGGAGAATTCTCTCATCTTGCTTGCATCACTTCGTGGTTTTTTTTTAGTGCAGACTGTCTTTTGAATCCTATAGTGTGGTGGGGTTTTTTGGGGGGAAGGATATGTGTGTTTGCTTTCTTTGGGAAATGCTGTCTTTTTACAAACTTCTAATTATTTTTTCTGCATTTAGTTTCTCTTAACAGTTTGCTTCATTCTGTACTGGGTACTTTTTTCTTTTTTTCCTCCTGTCTTTTTTGCATAATTTCTAGCTGCTACTGGGCCAGAATAATTCCCGATAACTTTTATAAGGCTGTACAAAAGATAGGGTGTGTCCCAAAGACTTCACAGTTTGAATAGGGGCTTTCAAAGGGAAGAGATTAGAGTGGTCCTAATAGTAAACTTTGAAGCCAAAAATGGATCGTATATCAGTGTGGAGACCCAGCAGCTGTACCTAACCAGGCACAAGGAAAAGAAAGAGTTGGACTAGAGGCACACCTTGTACTGAATGGGGTGGTTAGAGGTCAACTAGAGGCTGTTTCCCCAGAGAGAAGGGGTTGCATAATGGGGATCACTTCTTTGGACAAGTCTGATTCCTTCTGAAATAAAATCTGGAAAAGAAATCTATCCTTCATAATATGAAGAGCTTTGATAACGCTTTTAGGACTACAATAACATACTGCTACTACTGCTTGCTTTAGTGACATGAAAGGGACAGAAATTTGAAGCCCGTTTCCTGAACATACAGAGAAAGATGAAAACGATTTCTAGGTATTTTGTAAACAGCAGAATCTGCTTAGTGTGTTTATTTCTTTTGTATTGTTTAGGGAGATTATGAGTAGGTTGCTTGCTTTTTCTGTTGAAGTTTTCCAGAGATTTTCACAATAAGCTCACAATTTTAAAGGGTTTGCTGTGTTTGCAAACCATAATGTTTGTGTACATAGGTGGAGTTTTTTAAATCTCACAAGAATTTACAGACATTGTGGGCTCAAGTTAAAATAATCAGCTCAGCCACGCTCACAGTAAAATTGTACTTGCAAGTGTTCCTTGTATAAAGCCAAATGTAATTGCTAGAGAAGTCAGCAGGAAATCGAATTCACTTGTATGTGAACCCAGTTCACAAACGGCTGCAGTGATTAGCAGCATGACTTTTGTATGTCCAACTGTTCCCTTGCAGAAAGTCATAGAATGGTTCTAGAACCTGTCATCAAATATTTGTCCTATTATTGCAAAGGTTGAACTTGTCCCATGTAGAATAGTACTTAAATCACAGTCAGTAGTCCCAAGCGTCTTATTTTTTTAAAGTCAGATTTCACCAAAATATTAGCAACCATCATCGCTTTTTCCTTTGTTTAACCACAGGGTACAAATCTCAGGTTTTTAACTGCTGCTAATCTGTTGTTGAATCCCACTGAGGAGAAAAGGTTGCTGCATAATGATTTCCAAATAGGTCTTTAAAATTAGAAAGCAATATGTTTATTGGGAAATACACAAAGTTCTTGTGGTCTGGTATTAAATGTGAAAGTTTTGCATTAGAAATAGTTGATGGAGCATTAGGTTGTCTATGCTGCAGTACTCTTCAGAGTCAGAAATTATTTTCAGGGACCGACAGCATAGTCATGGGTTTGTGAGATAACACCAAACTACTAGAGTTGAGAATCTCATTTGGCTTTGGTTTGTTTTTCAAATCTTCTCAAGAATTTGGTAATGGAATGTGTTCTGGAATGTTTACACATACAGGTAGCTGTGGAATCTTTATAAAAGTAGTCTGCTGGGAGGGCTTGTTTTTGTTTTCAAGGAAACTGTTTATAGCTCTTGAGTTTACAAAGATTGACCTCCTGAACCAGAGGTGGGTGTTTATAAGATGAAAATCTGTATTAGTAGCATTGTAGAAGCTTTTTCTTCCTTAATGCCTTACTTGAATAGCCAAATTATTTTTAGGTATTCATAATCATTTAGATATGATTTTTCTCTCACTATTCCATGACTAGAGAACTATTATTAGCTTTGGTATGCTGGCATTAGTTGTTGAAATCAGAAATTTATATATGCAGGACCCCATGGGAATATACATCTGGGTGATTCCTATTGATGTTAATAGAAAAACATAGCAAACTTCTTTAGGAGCCAGACCTTCAGTGTAGGGAAGCCAGGATATGTGTTCCCTGATAGGGCTTCGAAGGTTCCGTCTTCTGGTGCGGTCAACATTCATAGAGAGATCTGTTTACTCTGTCTCCATCTGTACAGCAGGAACTGGTTGCAGTCAAGATCTCTCTGCAAAACTATGGTAATTATCTGCAGTGTCAGTAAGACAATGCACTGCACTAAACACTGCTGCTGAGAGAACAGGGTGCTGAGCACATTGCTGGAAATATCCGTAGCTGGATGCGGGAAAGAAAAATGGCTATTATTAAAAAAAAAAAAAAAAAAGCCTGAAACTTCTGATCTGTTGTAGAGCATTAAACATTATTTAGGGATATTCGTATTGAATGAGCTTTGGAAACATAGCTTAGGTATTAATATTGTAAATAAATGAATTTTTGGAAGCCTTTGGGAAGTTAATGTGTTCTACTGATATCTGCAGATTTAAGATGCATCTGCACAGTTAACTTTTTTTCTGTGTTCTTATACAAAATGTTGAATCGGTGCCTCTGAAAACTAATGAGAAGAGCATGTGTGTCTTTTTGGCTGGCTGCTTCAGAACAAAGTAGTTCAGAGAAACAATGAAAAGAAGTCATTGTTTTGTTTTATCACTTGTGCCATGTGTTCATTTACACAATTCAAATGGTGACTGTATAAGACTATCCAGTCTTCTGTAGAGGTTGGTGTGGAACTGCGTAAAGGGTTTCTTCCAAGTGTTTGTGGTAACTGTTGGACGTGGAACTCAGTTGTACATTCCATTTTGCTTATGCCACTTTTTTTACAAGTAGTTTCTAGAGTAATTAGAGCACACTTTGTTTTGGAAATATTGATTGTGAAGCCCTGATTACTATGGACTGTGCATGAGATACTCAGTAATTCCATCTAGGATATGTGGAACTTAATGGTAGAACAAAACCATACGGCTAAATGTCAAGAATGATGTATAAAGTAAAACTTTTGATTATCTGATTACTGAAAACTGCTTTAAAGACCATGCTTTGCCACATACCTTTCTCATGCTTTGCTTAGCAAAGGTAAAGACCTACAACTCTGAAAATGGCATGGTTTGCTGCATAGTTCTTTTCCAGCAGAAATCTGCTCTTTCTCTTGCAGCTTTGCTCTTCAACAGGCATTGCTGAAATTTATGAAGCAATAGTAAACATGTCTCACATGAATGGTAGAAGAGCAAACATATTGGTGGTAAAAAAGTATTTTTTGTTTGGGCTTTTGGGTTTTTTTATAATTTTGTGGGAGGGTTTGTTTTAGGAATATTATAACTGGAAAATGTTGGAAGTGTGGAACATCTCAGTTGTGGCAGAAACAAATGGCAGAGTCAAGTGAGTGATGCAGCTGAAAGTACAAAACAAATGTAATGCAATTTATTGGCCTTTTGTGACTTACACTCATCAGGAAAATCTAAGGCGTCTATTGTGTATGACAAATGTGCTGGTGAATACAGGCTTGGAAACATAACTTTTGATTACTATTGGGAATACTATACTTGATTTGATGGAAAAGATTTGCCAAGAGCATAATGAGAATTGCTATGTCATTTAATAGATGCTTAAAAGATGCAGTGGGATAGGATGAGATGCGAGGGAACTCTATTAGGGAAGTGGTTACTTTAAGCCTCAGTGATGCTGGACTGCGAATACCATCTGTCCTTTATCTTCTGATTGTCTTACTTGCAAGAGACATAGTTTTAGAAGCTGCAGTGCTTGAATGTGCAGGATCCTGTAGCTATAATAGGTTTTTACAATATGGATGGGAAAATTATCCATGTACCATTAGCCAGCTGACTTTAAAGCATCATAAATAGCGATTATTATTTTTTTTTCTAGTGCAGATGGTAATAGAACTCTCTTACGGTACATTTGACATATATTTACCAACTGGTATGCCTAAATCAATGACAGCATTTTCGTATTATATGTATCCCTTCTGAGGTTTGTGTGATTACAAAGCATAGGATGTTTGAGCAACTGGTGAGATGTGTATGCAGGGGATATTTATTAACTTTTGAATGTAAAATTCTGAAGCTTGGTACTGGATTTCTTTTAAATATTATTGTTTATTCTTATTTACAGTACACTCTGTATGTATGGCAGTTACCTGTGTTTTTTCTAATAGCATCTGAAATAGTGTCATGAAGAGACAGCCTCTGGTCATGAGTGCAAATCTTAACATCAGGACTTCAAAAACAACATTTTGAACCCCTGAGAGATCACCTCTATTTCTTTACCTGATTCTCTGTAATATTTATTGGCTTTGTAGAAGGGAATTGTCTCATTGTAATTCCAAACAAAGTAAGATCTGAATATTGGTTTCAGTTTAAAAGGGAAGAGTAACATTAAAAGGGAGGAGGGCCTTTTTTGAACTGGAAGTAACTGTGAAGAAGACAGGCAAATTACCAAAAGAATGGCATGCAGAGAGGTGAAAAATAATAAATCAAAGACTTAATAAAAGATGTAATTAAGCAAGATTAAAGGGATAAAATACCTAATGCTGGTAGTTTCTTTTAGCCGTGTTGGCAATAATAACAACAAAAGTCTCATGGGAAGTCTCAGTCAAATTTGGACAGTGACAAATAGTGCTGTTCTTCAAGTAGAATTTGCTACGTACAGAGAACAAATTAGATTATTATTGTAAGTCTAGAGGTCTATTAATCTGTAAATCAGGTGATTTACATATTCTGAGTGATTTTACATCTAAGATGCTGTAAGTCTTAGAAAATTCTCCAGTGTGAAGAATGAACAAATAAAGTCAACGTTTGTTCATGAGTGAAAAGCGTTCTCTCTGGTCTCAAAGTGGTTAATGGACTGACTAAAACTGATATGGCTTATGAACTTTCACAAGAAGTATTCTTTGCAGCAGAAAGGTGAGGGTGCCAGCTGCAGGAGAAAATGGGGCTTTTTTTCTTGCTGTGACTGTTTATAAAGGAATGGTGACAGACATACAAAACTGACATCATGCCTGTTGCTCTGCCGCTACAGGATTTCGATGGTAGAAATACCATTTCCTTAAGGTATTTGAGAATGATTTTGGAACCATGTGTTTAGCTTGCTATCTCAGTATCCCACTCTTTTTACTGTGGCACTTTGTGACTCGCTTAGGAGGATGGACTTCCTGGTAATTTTGTTTGAGTCAAAGAAGTAAGTTCTGGAAAAGAGTAGCCTTTTCCAGCTTATTGCAGCTGACCTTTCAGAAGTTGAGGTTCCAATTTCCTGATCCAGATGGTTGAGGAAATCTTTCTAATAGAGTAAATCTCTACAGATGCAAACAGTTCATTAATAATTCAAATTGCCTGAATTAAGACAGTCATTCCATTCTTTATTCAGTGTTTGAATTAGTGTAATCTTATTTCCTTTATTTCCTGTACTGCCTTTACCAAATCTTATTTTGATATAGCATATGATTAGGACATGCTATGAAATAACATGTTGTAAGGGGTTCTATTGAATGACTTGGGTCATAATAATTTAGAAAGTGAAGACTAGCATGTATATGAAAAGAAATCTTTACATATAAAACCCAGAAATGCTTACAAATACCTTGTGGTATTTGCAGTCAAATCTTAGTGTGATGATCGATCTGGTCTAACTGTAATTTGGATAATAAAACTCCAGAGATAACTAGGTGTTCTATTCAGTATTTTCTGTACATCTACTTTCACGTAATTTGAGTGCTTCTTAAGTATTAACTGCTCTAGCATTCAGTTTTAAAACTATACATGGTGTTTCGACTTAAAAATGAGTTAACGTTGTTACAGGTTTTTTTTCTTATCTTTCTCATACAAAACCATTTATTTCTACAGCTAAGAGCGTGCTGCTTGGTTTACTACTAAGGTATAGATGTGTAACTGCCATGTGACAAATACATCTAGATTTTATAATGATTTAGAAAAAAAACACCCCAAAAACTCAAAACAAAAAGCAGTGCAGGTAACAGAACCAGTGATATGCAGAACAGGAATCTTTGTTCTGAATTTTAAAAGGATATGGTTCTATGATACAAGCTTCATCGTTTGACTGGTCCCAGCCTTCCTAGATAAAAAGAAGACATGGTTTAGCCTTTAGTCAGTGTCTTTGCATGGAAAACAAACTGATGAATGTGCCTGAGCAGGGTTTGAGCTTTTTTCTAATTGTTTCTAGACGCTTACAGATCATCTTGCATTGAAATGTGGGTACTGTACTTATTTGGCCTTCTGTCATTCATATGTTTCATAGACTTCCAAAATGAATTTGAAGAAACTGCATCTTATTTGTGATTCATGTTCACTTGCCACTGTAACCTTTTTATTAACTCTGAAATGTATTGACTTTTAAATTTAGCACACTATTCTACATGTGGAACTACAGTAGCTATGGAAGCAAGTGAAGACTATCTCCTACCATTCTAACATTTATTAAAAAGAAATTGGTAATAGAAAAAGGCATAAACTTGCACCCAGTTTTGCTTCAAGTTTTACATTTTCTGTTTGCAGATGAGCAACTCTTTCCCCACTGGATTTTTTGAAGTTAATCTTGCATTTCCCGACAGTGTCCTCTGTCTCACACAAATTAAAATGGCCCCATCTAGTAAAGAGTCATGAAAAACGCTGAATTACAGAAAGAAGTAGATGATCATACTAATTTCTGTAATAATATGTAAAGAAGGCGTTTTTCACCAATGGGAACAATATGGAATTGAGTGGTATCCCTTCAACTTTATGAAAAAATAGTTCTAGTTTGTTTTGTTGTTTTTTTTTTTTTTTCACTCTCAGTGTCCATATAAGAAATTAGATATTTAGAAGGCAAATTAATTCCAAAGCCTACTGTACAGATTTCAGTGTCAGTGAGTCAGAAATACTGGTTAACCCACACTGAACAAGCCTGGACTCTTACACTACAAGAAACAGCAGAGCCCTGCAGAGTGAGGCTTGTGAAGCTGAACTGAGCTCAAGTGGAGGTGAAGGACTCTATTGTTCAGTCAAGAAGAAAAGCTCTTAAATACTTACTTAGGTTCCTGTTTGGGTTTTGGCCATACCTGCTTAATCAGTATGCTGCCAATAACCTTTACTAGTGAGAATTGGGCTCTGCAGGAAAGTGGGGATTGTAGGTACTAATCAGAACAAGTTTGCATATTTTTTTTTTTCCCTGGTACTAAAAGTGTAAATTCACCAGGGCACTTCAGTTCTTCGTCTCGTAAACATTTCTTTGAAACACAGATAATACCCCCGTCTCTTTTAGCTTCTTGTTTTTCATAAAAGGATTTTCTTTGGGAGGGGGAGGATTGTTCTAAAGTAGTCATCTTTCTAATAGACAGGAAGTGTAATACTCTGACTGCTCTAGAATTGGCTTACAATTGATTGCGCTTTCTTTGAGCTCTACAAAATTGAAGAGTAAAGTAACAGTATAGCATGAAACCCTTGGACCACCTGCCTCTTGCACACCTGCAGTCATTATAAATGCTATTTCTGCAAACATTAGGCATGCAGCACTATGCATGACAAGGCGTTATGGCTTCTCTTTGTCAGACAGCAGTCATTAGATTATGTGAACATGAACATGGAAGTATTTCCACATCCAGCTGTTCCCACTGGCAGTGGCCAAAGCACTCTGAATGATTTTGAGGAAGGTCAGGTTTACTGGTGGGTAGCAAGAAAGGACAGTGGGTTTAAGACATCTAATGTTTTAGAGAATGGGGGAGGTAGTTGGAAAAACTGAGACATGGGAGAGATCTTACAAGTAGCCAAAACACTTCAGTTAATTATATTGCTTTTCTTATTATTTTAAAAAGCTGAAAGGAGTTGGGAAAGCATGAAAATGAGATTTGATTAATGGTCGCCAAGACTGCAGTATGAAAGAAATGGACAAAATGCTTTTGAAATAGGCTTGACTTTTAAAACAGAATCTGTTAATGCTCTCTCTTTCTTACATCATCATCTGGCAAATGAGATACACTTTGGAAGAACACAATGTAGTTGAGATACCAGTGTGACAGCACAGTCATAGAAATTTCCGGAAGGTATCAGAATCATGTTCTTTACTTGTTTCTGCAAGAAGAGATGGCGATATTACTACACGGTGGTGCAAAGAGGCATCACATATTATAGATACCTGGGATGCTTGGAGTATAATTTTATTTAGTGCATTTTCTAGTTACTGAGTAAACCCTTGCATGTATAAAAGAGAAAGTTACATAAATCTTTAGATTTACAGGATTACTTAATTTGCTCAGTACTTGTCATGGGGATATATTATAGCCCCTTACCATTTCCACAGCATGCCCACTACAAGCCTTGCCTAATGAATTCTTGTATCACTTGTTATGCACCACGTGACTTTGACTGGGTCAAGTGAGTGTATATTGTGCAAATGGAGTGTAGAAAAGGGCAAGACCAATAGGAAATCATTCACTTGGTCATTGAGGTAATCTTTGGGAGGCTGTTAGCGGATAAGGTTAAACTGTATGCATTGTGATTTCCAGACCTTTTTTCTGATAGTCGTCTTAATATGTGGTGTTTCATTAGTCTGCAAGTTACTCTTCTGTGATAAAATAATGGAAGCATGGTATGAGGCACTCTTTTCTTTGTTTTAAAACTGCTAAAACTGACTTTCCTGTGTATAAAATCTGATCTACAAATATGATGGCTATTAAGGTAACTTAGGGTCAAACTTACTTGAAAAACATCTTCATTTACAAAGATAATTTTAAAATTAACTGAACTATCTTTTAAAGACTTTCTTCTGACTACTCTTCTGCTTTTCTACTGAAATTGATAATGAAGGCACCAGAGTAAAAATGAAATTTAGCCCATTCTGTCCTTAATGTGACTTTGGTCAGGTTGACAAAGTTTTTGATGCATATTCTTTCTTGACACTGTTTTGAGGAGTACAGCCATGTATAACTTTTCCTTAAGCTTTATTTTTAATCTAAGCTGTGCTTCTGCTTCTCTGTTCTGCAGGATTTGTGTTTTCAGACAAACCCCTTCTTCTCCTTTTTGCCCCAAATAAACAATGCTATTAGTGTAAATTTACTTGATCCTGAAGCTAACAAAAAACTCCTATGACTGCTAATAGGAAAAAAAAAAGAAAGCCATAGAGCCTGCAGTTACCATGCCAACACTGTTCCCTGGGGTGTAGCCAAACAGAGAGGGATGCTGTGAAATTAAGCTTTGTGTGATAGATAGGGAGGTACCTTTCCATGTGGCTGTGCATTATTGGAAGCTTTCATGTACATTGTATTTTGGCATTTGTATGTTTACTGTTATGCATTAATCTGGTCTTTCTGTTGTTCCCTTTTCCCTCTGTGTGCACAGTAGTTTCCTGTTTTTGTGGAGTGCAAGAAAACTGGCATTTCAAAACATGCAGTGTATAGTAAGTTCCATGAAAAATGGCTTATAAATTGATATGCTATGATGAAGAAAGAGTGGCTGCTGGCTCAAATTCTGCCTGCCATCTAGTTGTCTCTGTAAAGTTGTTGGGGTTGTACTCTGCTCTCATTTACTTTGGACATGCACAGTCTATTTGCGGTGGCAGTATGGGGATAAGCAAAATGTGTCACAAGAGGACCAGTAGTAAAACTAACACAAGAGACAGTGGTGCAGGACAAAATTTAAGTGTGTTTCTGTGCTTATGTGATTTTTCTACATCTGCCTACAGCTGATCTTTAGGTATTTGTCAAATATCAACGGCAAACCTCCTTTTTCTTAATATTCTAGATGTGTTTACCTAATGCTGCATCCTCCTTTGGAGTCGTAGCTTACTCCTCACTACACAAATATTCCTTTCTTAGATTCAAGAAAAGGGCACTGTTCAGTATTCTCTCTCCCACTCTGTGTTTGTGCTTTCTAGGTTGGGGGAGATGACAAGAGATTAGGGAGTATCATTCTCAGTAAGTTTTTAAGCAGGTTATAAATCTCGAGGACCTTCGCAGACCTAGATTAGAACTGTATGTTAAAATTCTACAATTGTTGTCCTATCTGAATGTTTTGATTTAGTGACTGCTTTGGAAAGTACCTTTTAATACCTTCACAAACTTACTACTTCCTGAAGCAAATCCTTTCTGTGAGTTAAACAGCTCATTTATTTTTTTCTGCTGCTGTTTTGTTTCTCAGTCTTGTTTCTCAGTCCTCCACTCACAAATAAATGCAAGTACTGACAGAGCTCTTTATACCATGGTGAGCTTGCCAGGTTTACTTACTTGGACTTTCTTGGAAGACGGTGGATTGGTTATGTAAGTGAAAATTCTGCGGGATATTTTACTAACACTTTTTCAAGTCTCTGAGAGGTTACTTTGTGCACTAGAAATGCCAGTCTTGAAGATTCAGACTGAGAGCATCATAAAGCTCACATGGCTCCAAAATTTAGTAGTCTGTTTAGTTTTTTCTTGGGTCATATTAAAGAAAATGGTCTTTAACTCAATAGTAGCTAACTAAAAATATCTAAATTGCAATGTTTTTTAATACTGATTTTTGCTAAAGGCATAAAGCAACAGAGTGAAATTAATGGTGACTGCACTTATATAATGTCTCAATGAGGTTTCCTTCCTTCCAGACCACAGCTACACTAAGAAATGTTCAGCACAGCAGCAAGTGCACTTTGTCAGTTTATTATTAATGTATTATTATTAGTGTTTATTATTAACATGCAGCTAAAACATAAGGTCTCAGCCAAAAAGGTAAGGAAATCTGCTACTGTTAGTTATGTAGAATTATAAAAGGGATTAATATATATTGCAATGAAGTTTAAAAAGCTGGTCTTCTAGTAGATAGAAACTTATCAAACCAAAACATGTGAATTGTCGTTTAGATCTACTGGGTGCAGATGTTGTATACTTCAAAATTAAAGTTTAAAGATAACTAAGATACTAACAGATTGGACTCTTTCCTGTCAACCAGTGGTTTCTTCTGGGAGTGTTTTTCTGAGATGGCAGCCAGAGCTTCATGTATTTAAGTCTTTATATTGCACCAGGCTCAATGAAGTTGTTCTTGACATCTGCAAGCATCGTGTTAATGAGGCTAAACTACAGAAAGGAGAATGAGTGCAGAAAATCTTATTAGGAGCTGCTGCATGACAGCTATTATATCGACACATAGTACAGACATAGAAACAATACACAGATGACAGACTTGTGTTTTTATACTATATATATTTATATTTTGTGTGATGCACATATATCCAAGACAGGCAATTATGTCTGGTAGATACAGTCTGTCTTGGGCTGCCTGATTTCCACAGCAGGCTATTTTCCTGTGACTGCATATGATGTATGAATTCCTTGAGCAGTTGAGGCCAGCTCCTTATTTGTCCACAAAATTTGACTGTGAAAGCATGGAAGTTGTAATTCTGACTTAAAGAATTTCATAGCCCCAGTCCGTTCCTGTAGAAACTATGAAATAGTTAAGCTGAGGGGAAGGATCTGGAGCTGTAAGTTACTAAAACTTAGCTTTTAAATATTTTTATAGAATTCCCTTTAACAGATTATATTTTTCAGGTTGTAGCTTGTAGGGATTGTGTATTGATCAACTGTGTAAATGTAATGAACTTTTCACTTGATGAAAATATCCATAAGCACATACCAACTTTGCAGAATTTTTCTCATAAGCAAAGAAGACTTTGGTTCTAATCTTGGATCATCAGCTTTGGATTTCTATTGGTCTTTTAACCAGTGAATTGTGTAAGGCCAAATTCTGCAGCTGAACTCGAATGAAACTTCTATTGCCCTGTGGAATGACCGCATCACATTATTCTTGAATTCCTGCTGCTACTATATTAAAAAGAGTTCTGATGATACATTTGTGACCCAGCTTGGTGGAAGACTCTGTTTTTCAAAAAGCTTTCATTTGGTCATATTAGCTAATGAACAGAGGACACCTCAACAAATGTATTAACTTTGTAAAACAATATGTATAAATTTACTTTCTGTAGAGAGTAATGCAACTTTTGCAGCTATGTTAATGAGAGGAAGCCAGGCAACAGCAGGACATGACAGCTAGATGAATCTTGTGTACCTGAAATTAATCTGTAATTTTTAGCCTTAACTAGTCGTTAATGCAAAGCTTTTAATTGTGAATCACAGGAAATCAGCTCACAGAGGGTACTTTAATCTTTACATCATGCGCTGTCGGGCAGAACACCTGGAAACATGATTTAAGTGGTAGCTCTGTGCACTACATCTGTTTACCTTCCACTACACAGGAAATGAGCTTAGTATTCTGATGCATAAGTGAAGACATGCTTCTGAATTAAAACGCATCAGATTGTCTGAATGCGGAAATTAACCACCTGATTGAAAGTGTGCCTCATAAATTTTAACTCCCAACTGTAATATGCTTTCTATTTTTACAATACAACATCTAGCAAATAAACAGATGCTCTCTCTTTAGCATGTGTTACCCTTTATCCACTTTCATTTTCTTCTTTCTGTTTTCAGAAGATCGTCACTTGACTTTTCCCATAGTGGATTCGTTTGTCAAATAAAGACCAGAACCTTGGAGTTTGCAGCTTGATCCTGGCATGTGCTCGTGTGCTAATCTTTATGTGCTGAGCTGCTTTCAGGCTTAAGTCCTGAAAGATGTACTTAAAATGGAGATTGTATGTTATTAAATAAGCCTTGATTTGGAAAGGAAGAGTGAAGGAGAAAATCGCAGTCAAAGAATGGGCTAAAAAGGAGCTGGACAGAGTTGATCATAATCCAGTGCTGGCAGTAGGGATTACAGTAAAAATGTTACCAGTCATATTAAATTGGCAATAGGTTGCTCTCATAGGAATCTCTTTGAATATTTAAAGCCAGTGCAGCAGAGTTGTGTGATTAGGACATCCCACAATGATAGTAAAGTCTGTGGAGAATCCCCATACAATTCTAAAATCTAAGAATAAAATTTACCCCACTTAATTACTACCCAAGTAAAAAAGCTGGAGTTGAACTATACGTCTGAGAAAATAATTAACATCTCTATAATGTGCATGTGATTTGTGATACCAGGGGAAAGTAGATTCAGATTTTCCTATGACACTGCCTGACAGGTCTCAGTGCTGCTTGATTACTTGCTTTTGCGGTTAGGCTGGCTGGTTCAGCCCTGCTACCAGATCTTGCTAGCTATTGACAAAACAAAAAAACCCTAAACTGTCTGAATGTCTTATGTTGATATTGGTACTGGTTATGAGGTAGCTGTACTTAATGAAGCATCAAATTCTTCAAATTAATTATTTATTGTTTCTTTTTGAGAGGTGTTGTCTTAATGCTAGTACTTAAAAGTCCATTTTGGTAAGGTTAGTTGTCAGAGTACTTGGAAATTTTATGTAATTGTCATTCTTTAATGCTATTTCACAATAATGCTGTTGAACATGTTTAGCTATGAAGAGCGTAGTCACAGTATTCAAGAATTAAAATAAGTTAATACAGGTCATGTTGAAAGAACTTTTATACAACAGTATCAACTTAATTCATCGACACATTGGGTAGTGTTGGTCCTAATTTCAGTGTGTTTGTTATTCAAATTATGTTTATATAATAAACTTACTAAACTGAAGCTTTATATAACAGTCCACCAAAATATACAGCAATAGCTAAATGAGAGTGCTTGTAATGAGAAAGAAGGAAATATGTAAATAATGAAGAATAGTGGCAGTAAAAGTAACATTAAATTTGGATGGGAATAAATGATGAGATAAAAGGATGCAGAATAAAAGGCGGTCAGTGTAAGGAGATGAGCAGTTCAAGTGCAATCACATATAGGTATTCATCATAGAAAGACTTACAGATATGTAAGAGATGCCATTAGACATTCTCTGTTTTGTTTAGGGAATCTCTGCTCTAAAAGACTTCAACATGAGTGTGTAGAAAGTGGAAGTCTGTGCTGGTGACCTTTGAAAGAAAAGACAACATTTGAGCTGAAGACTCTATCCCAGGGTTTTATTTCACTGTCTATTATATTGTAAGCTACCAAGGAGAGCTTATGCTGTGGGATTTTTCTCCTTTATTTGTTTATGCATTTATGTTACAGTTGTTTGATTGTGCTTATACTCGTGTAGGTTTTTTTTTATTTCCTTGAAGCTTATGCTGTGCAAGTGTTTGCATGCACAAATGGGCATTCAGGCATGCAGAGTTTGGTAATAACAAATAATAATAGCATTTCACCTCTTTTGTCTGTACTGTGATGGCAATGTGTGTTCCATTAGCACTCTGATTGCAAGTGCTCTTGTCAAGATTCCTGTTTTTTGCTGCTGGATTCTGAAAGCACTTGATCAATTGATCTTGGAAACGTGCTGAGCTTTTCCTAAAGCTTTTCATACTCACTATCAGTAAGTGAAATTTTTAACAGTTTGATCCTGTCTATAAATTGCTAAAATAGAGGTGGAGGATTCAATAAATGTTTAATGATTATTATTGAACCAGAGAATCAGGAATCTATATGTAAACAGAAATTTCCTTTTCCTGCAGTATTTGTTTATAAAAGTAGGTGAATAATACAAGGATCTCGGTGGGACAGTGGTGCTTTTCCTTGTAGTCAGTAAATAAAAGCATCTTTTTCTAATTTCTGGAAAACTCCCTGTAACATAGGCCATACACCTACCTAATTTTTTAACTCTTCATTTTATGTGGTATATTTTACCAGCATTGCTTCTCCATTCTGTGATGACTGTAGTCATATAAATTGATTCTGATGGGCATTATTATTATTATTATCAGAGGATTCTAGACAGTCTGGCTTGTCTTGAATGATGTGTGTAAGCAGGACAGTGTGTCATACAAAGACATTTTTTATCAGCCGCTGGGTTCAAGAATTCAAATCCAGGTTTTAGTTTCTGGAGCTGTAGAATCTACCCTACCTATTTGCTAGACTTTGGTGTCTTCCTTTGCTTTTCTTTTTTCTTTTCCAAAGCTCTCCTTTGTTCCTTGAAAGTCTCATGATGTTAAGAAAATCTTCCAGTATCACTATTTAGAGTAACCTCTTATGTTCTCCAGTGCTTTCCACATTTCACTGGAACCATGGGTTGTTTTTTTTTTTCCTGATTTCCCTGTTTTTTCCTGTTTCCTACTCTTCTTAAATGTAACTGAATAAACTTAAGATTTGTAGAATGTATGAGAAATAATTTTATTTAGATTTTCTTCACAGACTGTTAATCTGAATCCTGAAGTTGATGTAACAATTGAGTAGTGAGTGGAATAAAACTTGGAATTCACCAGTTCACTGAAATAACATGTGTGTTTTAATAATTACATGATCTGAAGTTCAGTCTTAGCTGCATGTTAGATAAGTCATGAACTATGACAGTGAGAAAATAAATAAGAAGTTATGTGCTGAGAGAATCTCATTAACCCCAAGGTATATTTTGAGTATTTAGCTGTTACACTTATCAGAGTATCTTGAAACCACTTGAAAACGTCAAATGAATTAATGAATTTTGAGATTGGTTAAGACATGTCTTTCAGCCAACAAAAAAGACTACTTATTACCATTTATTAAATTTTATAATTTTGTGGTTCAGACCATGTATGAAATAAGTTGTAGAAAACAGTTATATAATGAACTTTCTGCTTGTTCTTTTTCATTCTTGATGCCAAAGGATCTTCTTTACTTATGATTTGCAGACTTAGAATTTTAACTTGAAACTCATTCTTCATGATGTAATGTATCATTTTGAAGTATGTGAAATATAGCACAACCTAGCTAAAAATTTGTCAGTCTGTGTGTTACATTCATAATTTAGAATGTAATCTGATTTATTTATACCCACTGCTTATGCAGGTGCCTGCATGTTATTGCTGTGGCTGTTAAGACAAACTGGTAAGGTTTGGTAAACATGCTAACTACTACTATGATTTTTTATTTATTTATTTATTTTTTTTAGTTTACGTTGTGGTGAGGAAGGAGCTAATATTGAAATGAATATGCTGGGAAGAAGATGAAATTTTTCTTTCAAAAGGTCAAAATTATCAAACTTAATGGGAAAATTCTTGCTGCGGATAAGTGTTTTTTTGAATACCAAAAGTAGACTTTATTTTTTCAGGGTATAAAACTTATATGCAATCCATGTACATAGCACAGGAAATTTGGGTGACGAAGTGGTCAAAACTTTCAGCCCTGTGTTAGTTGTATCCCCAATCCTGCTAGGCCTCATGGAGCTGAACTGCTTTCTTCTCAAGCCGTTGTGCAGCACAAGGAGAATAGGGAGAAACCTATCAACATATGTAAAATTGTTAAGAGTTCTGCTTTCACCCACTTCCTTCACGAGGACGGAAGTCAGATGCTTTGCCCTGATTATAGCCTTTGGTGTAGCTGTGGCAACCCACTCTCCTCATGTTGAAAGTGGATAAACTCCTGCAAGCCATGATTTGCATTGATGCAATTTATTGCAATTTCAGATGGGTGCAAACAGTGCACTTTTGGGGGGAGTTATTTTGTTAAGGAAAGCGGCATATTGTCTGTAAACTCAAGATGTGCTTAAGACTGATGTTTGAGGGCACTGGTGAGGTGAGAAACCAAAGATTAACACAAGTTTATAAGGGAGTAAGAAGCTCTAGAATTGTTAGCCTCTGCTAAGTCAACTTCTGGCACGACAGGAAGGATTATGATCACTGGAAAAAGCAGTATAATCTTTTTCCCCTTTTTCTTTTCCCTCTTTCTTTTCTGTCTTTTTTCTCATCGAGAAAATAAACATTACTTCAACGATAAAAGATATAAATCTTGAAAATTTCTAAATAAGGATTTAAAAATGAACACAATATATTGTGTTAAGATGACAGTAACTCAGAAAAATAACAGGACTATTGCTGTTTGAATTAGGAATATGTGTATGTTTCTGGAAATACATGCATCAGTGTAAGACAGCTGATCACAATACCAGAGTGTTATAGGATTGAGGTTTTGGGGTTGTTTGTGACCCTAGACGGCATGAGTCTCAGAGCAATCATGTGGTATTATAATCGGCGTGACTATGTATCAAGGTACTCCAAATCTAATTGCACACAATAGCAGACAAGTTTTAATCAGTAAATAAAAGGATATGAAGACTGGTGGATAGAACCCACATCAGAAGGAAGAGAGGCCCTTACAGCACATTTCTGTAGATTCACAGATTATGGAATGTAGCTGGAGAAGATTTGCAAATGTCTCCTGTGAGAGACTTGCATATAAAGATCTGTGATCATAACGTCCCCAGCTGGGGCATATTTTCACATGGGACTGTATTAATTCCTTGCAAATGGTAAAGAGAAAAGCATAAATACTTAGTGTGTAAAAAGAAAGGGTGATGTGGTAAGTAGGTAACCACATGCAAAGTGTCCATTAAGAGAAAAATTCTTGAAGTTGATTTTCTTCCTAACACTCCTTCCTCACCCATTCACAAACACAGCCATTGTCTTTCTAAGTATGCATACAGATAGGAAGCTTGTACTACACGAATCAACTTTTTATTTTATTTTTTCATATTTTAATACTTCGTATTTTAAAGATGTTTGTAAAAGTACATATTTCTTTTTATATAACCACTTGCCTAATTCTGCTTATATCACCAACTTAATATAAAATATTAAAAATGAGAACAAATACGATAGGAAAAGATAGTGAATTTTTGAAAGTTGCAACTAAGAATATGAAAGGCTAATAGTAAAGTGTGTTAGACCAAAGTTCAGATCTAGAGTTGCAGTGTGACAGTTCCAAACTTAGCAGCTGGTGCTTATCTAGATGTCTGACAGAGAAAAGCTTTGACTTCAATAACACTCTAATAATTCAAATGTTATTTAGTTTATATATGCATCAGGAAAGACCCTTTGCAGTTGAAGTCATTATTTTGTAATCCTTTTAAGGTGAACCGTGTACTTGCTGGCCTTCTGACCTCTATCCTAACTTATTAGGGTAAGTGTGGTTGGGTAAATGACAGCAAAAACTTGCTAGTGGACTTAAGTAAGAATCCCTCCAAATATAAACAGATGACAGCTGTGATATGGGCATTATACCCAGTTATACCTTTGTTCCTGTTATCCTATTGTTTAGTGATAGGAAACAGGAACCTCCATTCTCCCTGTGTATTTGAGTGCTGCTGCTTTAGTAAAAGCTTCACTCTTTCCAAAATCGTGATTTTTGGAGTGATTTTACTGAGTGATTTTACTGTTTTCTGCTGTGTGTTGCAAAAGTTTGGACTAATATTGCCTGTATGCAGTGCTGTATACTGGAGAGGCTTGGGGTAATATTTCCTGGACAATTGGGAGAACACCCACCTTCTAACTGGCATGTTGGTCATTCATCCTGTCAAGGACAAAAAGCTAATTGACCGTGTTGATAAGTCAGTGGAGGGAGTCAGGAAAGTGAAAAAATAATTAATTAAATGACCGTTGTGGGCTGATACTAGAGAACTTAAACAAGAAATGCTTAAAAGAGATTGTTTGAAAAGATAATGGTGGAAACCAGCTGAGGTAGCTTGAAGAAAGTAAATATTGTACATCAACAGCTTACTGGTATTATAGCCCTGACCCGTGCTATGCAAACTTTCTGGGTGGTGTTTCTGCTCTTGTCATTTTCTCCCTGTGATTCTTCAGAGAGTGCTTAAGACTTAAGGAATGAGCAATACAATGTCTTGAGGACAGAGAGCAGCACTCCAGTCTGTGTTCTACTATTGGCTTCCAGGACTTTTCCATGTCAATACCTTATCCAGAAATTGTATGGTTGAGAATACTGCCACTAGGTGAGTGGTCTTGATAAGCCTTAAACTGAACTCAGCTCAGTTCCTTTGAAAGTGTACCAAGGCCTGTCTGCAATGGATGAACGAGCCTGTGGAGGCCAACAGAGTGGCACGATTTTCTGCAGCGTTGTGAGATGATTGTCAGAGTTTTAACCAGAATATCTTTAAACAGCTAATTCCAGCTAGTTTCTTGCTCATGTTATCAGTTATTTTGAATTCTAAACTCTAAAGGTAGCTTTCAGTATGAACTATCTGGTAAAGTTAGGTGTCTAGTTCAGAGTTCTGTGAAGTGCAGGTGCCTAAAAGCTAAGGAATGAAGTGGCTTTCAGGTATCTATAAGAATGGAAATTTTCTGTTAGTTCATTGCCAGTTTTCTTTACATGTCCAGGACATCCTTAGAAAATAATCTTTCATCTTTTGATGATCCCATCTCATCCCACCCTTCCCCATACAATGCTTTAGGTGATAGAATAACGTAGTTTTAAAGCACCTGACAATAGATACCCTTCTGAGAGCACATGTAAGAGACTAAGATAAGACAGTGAATTGCAACTCACTGCATTCCTATAATTAGGTAAAAGAGAGCACAGTATGTCTCAGAACACAGAAAGAAGGGTGAAATAAGACTTTTTTAAAATTTACTTTTAATTTATTTTTTTTAAGGAAAGATGTGGTAGCAGCATGATAATGATCTTGTACTCTGATTCTTCATCACTCAGATATGCTGCAAGAACTGCCATTGTGAAGCAGACTTAATGTCACAAAAAGGCAGTGTCAAACACATTGCCTCTTTCTTTTTGTGCAGTTTTAGAAACACGATTCCACCCAAGCTTGTGTACTTTTTGTGTAATTATTATTGTTCTGTGCAAACCTCATTTTAATGAAGCATAAATTTGAGGAGTAGTTCACACTTTCCTTTAATTAAAGCTGATCTTAAAGGCAGCTGGAATAGCCATTTTAAAAACAGTGCTTATATTTGGAGTATGTACTCATTGATTCTTGTGAATTAAATGCTCCTTTGAAAGACACTGTTCTCTACAGAGTCTTCATTAGGCTTTACCTTAACAGTTGAGCTATATTTATCTTTTTAGGGTCCTACTTGAAAAATCATCGGCTTCATCTGGCTGTAGATTCAGTCTATAGAATAAACTCAAACTATACAAAAAGGTTGTGTTAATAGGCTTAGATTAAAAGAAAATAAAAAAGGCAAAAGCATCTTCCTGGATCAGTCTTTTAAATTGTTTTGGAGAGTCTGCAAATGAAAAGATAGGGAAAGTATGTGTATATGGATGAATATATATGTGTCTGTACATATATGTATTACATAAATCTGTTGCAGAAATATAAATATATATGTGTTTTTATATATATCTATTCTATGTAAAAGTAAAGGCATACATGTAGAACTAGTATTTATACATGTGAAGAGAATGGTGGATTGATGGACTGACAGAGTGTTTCCTCTGGATTTTTTTTTTTTACTTTTTTTTTTTTTTAGTAAAAATTTTGCAAGTGCTGCTTCTGGCTCTTCCTTAAAGCCTCCTGAGATTCAGAATGACCTGTTGGCTGTGCTTCCATTTGTATCCCATGGTAGTTAGGCGTGTTAGCAGCAACTGTATTCCTAGCACCCTGTGAGAATCCACTTCTGCCTCCAGAAACTGATGTCAGCAAATAATTTTGAAAATGGTCTCACTTAACAACATAGCTCTGCTGGCAAGTGATGACTGGTAAGAATGGAACAAATTTTTTTATTTTTTTATTTTAATAAAAGTGATTACTGTAAAATGATTCCATAGTGACCTTGAAGAGTGAAGTGGATCAGTTTTCAAAGGCTGACATTGAAAGTGGATTTTGGGTTACAGGCCAGATCTGTTGCAAATTATATTTGGTCTCAGTCCAAAGGTGATACTAAACCTTGAAAATAAATTCCTCTTTACTAACCCAATTTATATAAAATTTGTATTTCCTTTGTATATAGTTTTTTTTCCCCCAAAGATTGAACTAACATCCAATAACATAAACTTTCATGTCTACACATACACACTTCTCTAGTAGAAAGTCCATAGCTAAGATCCTTAAGCCTTGCATATCATTGCTCGTCCCTCTCGTTAGAAGCACTTACCTTAAAATTGAATATTCTTTTGCAAATTGATGATTCTGCTGAAAATCTCTTGAAGGTGGTGAAGTGCTTGGGTATTTTGGGGGCTTATTTTTCGCAAGAAATTTTTTTCAGAAATGTTTATTTGGTCAAGACAGCTTTCATTTTAAAATTTCAAGCTAACTGGACAGCAATACTAATTTGCAAAATTCAAATGAGTATGTTTCTACAAAACTCTGCTAGTCTGATTCTTCATTGCCATACTGTTTACTCATTCACAGAATCACAGAATAGCCCGGGTTGGAAGGGACCTCTGGAGATCATCTAGTCCAACCCCCCCGCCAGAGCAGGGTCACCTAAAACAGTCATATATTCAGTCATAGCCAGTGGATTCGAGACCCTCAAAAAGGACTTATGTTCCTAAATACTTGTTTCAGGCACACGTCTTTTTGTCACATCTTGGATTATTTGGCTTTTAATCATAATTCTCCAACACTTCTGCTTTTATTGTGGTGATGACAGGAATCTTACTGCATCCTGTAAAATTATTCAGTGGATTGTTTTACACATTTGTGGCATGCATGTGATGCATGCTTCATACAGATCTTCCTTTAGTTAGCAGAAGCTGTACAAATGCTTTTTTTGTCAGTGTTTTCAGGGACTTGCCTAGCAGTAATATTTCAGATTTTAAAGTGTTATATTGATTGTTTTACTATACATTGCTGAGTTATGGGAAGGCACCTAATTATTCTCTTGTAAATCCCATTGTGGACCAGGCACTGAACTTCACATCAGTCATTATTGTAGTGAGCAAAGCTTGGGGGGGGGGGAGGGAACCCAACGGGGGG
>VZSZ01006175.1:250297-320494 GCA_013398815.1 Ibidorhyncha struthersii | reverse complement strand
GGGGGGGGGGCAGTGAACCAAACGGTGTGTAATTATTCTTTAGCAGCTGCTCACAGTAGGTATGACAGCCTGGTACTTTCCTGCCCATGTAAGCTTGTGAAGAATTTTTTTACTGGTGCAAAGTTTTCTGTTCTTGTTTGTTGCTGTGGTTTCTCTTTCTACTGCCATTTGTTGCAGATACTTTTTGAGAATTTATTGTGTTCCATTTGATTTTTATTTATGTATTTATTTTTAATTTTTTAAAAATCTGTTTCTGTTGGTCTTGCTGAAGTAGGTCAGCCTGCATCTGGAGGGGAGGGATAGGGTTGTTACCACCGTTACAAACTGGCATAGAGTTAAGTTGTCAGTCCTGCAAGATGGAGTCTTATTTGAGCTACTGACTTCTAAAGATACGGGAAGATCCCAACCTCGATGCTTTGTGTGTGGGGAGGGGTACATTTCACTCTTAATTCCAAGAAACTGCATAAATCTATGTTGCTGGTTTTGTAGAGGAGGAACAAAGCACTAATTTGTAATGTTGGAAAAAGTGAGAGGTGTAACACTGAATGACTTCCCTGGTGGCTTTCTATCAAAGACATTTTTAAAGGCATTTGAGCACCAAACTGTTCTTTGTGCCTTTTAAAAATCCCTCCTGTGAAAACAAAGGTGGTTTAGAAAGGCTTTTCAATTGGAAAGACTTCATACTGGTTTCACAATTTTAGGACAAACATTCTTAATCTAATACCTACTTGCTTACAAACAAACTTACATTTTCCCAAACGCATTCTTAGTAGTAAGGAGGCTGTAATGAATGTTCGGATACCTGATCTGGATCCCTGAAAAGGATGAGGTGTGAGCAGTACACAGCAGTACACATCTCTGAAAGAGATGCCTAACAGAGAGCAGTGCTTTAGTTCCTTATTGACTTGTACATAAATGTGTATTACATTTTTCAGTGTGCATCTCCATATTTAGCACAGACTGGATTTGGTGCTTTTCTTCATGTTTCCTTACTAGCTTATTCCTAGCTTCTAAACCATGTTACCTTGGATCTCTACTGAAGTTGTTCATGTTTTGTTGGGATCATGCGCTAATGGTGTTCTTGTGTAGTCAGGGTTATATATTTGAAAGTTCTTAGCAGTCTTCAGCTACACATTACCAGCATAACTTCCATGAGCCATTAGAATATGCACAGGAACAAATGCTACTCTTGGGCTACGAACTCAGTTTCCTAATACAAAATCAGTTGTGTTGTTCATTTTGTTGCATGCCATGTAAGGGGTTCTTATGAGGTCAGGACCTCACTATGCTTGCTGGCATATTGACATGTCATCAAAAGACAGTTGTTGCTGCAAAAAGGTGTGAAACCTTTCAGGACAAGAGGTAGGTCACAATGACAGTGATGGAAGGTTGCTCTTCCTGTAGTTGTCAAATACTCACCTCGACACAAAAATACATCTTGGTGACTATTTTTAGGATCATAGTGTCCAAAAAATGTTGCTTTTTGGTATTGTCAGGATTGCATGTATTTTAAATAATCATATTACTTCTGCTGTTGATGTGGGGGAGAGATATGCTGTGTTTATGCCTTCGTTGTTTAATAGTAGAACTAGCTTAATTTTCTGATTGCAGATCTTGTTAACACAAACTGCATTTGAAAATGGTATTTTTCATTTAGTGAAATTGCATTAATGGGGCTAAAACTTGTTCAATAACTGCATGACATTTTAAAGAGTTTTGTGATTTTTGTATGCCATGTGGCATCAGTTTACAGTACTTGGTGTCCTTTTTAAGGAATGTAAGACTAGAAGGGACCATCTGGGTTATCAATTGTGAGGGCTTTGTATTTGCAGGCAACAGAGAGAGAAACATCGCTGGTGCAGAAAGGCCCAGAGAGGGTGGTTGGTTTTTTTTTTTTTCATGTACTCTCCCTCGCCAAAGTCAAAGATAAAGCACTTCCCAAAACCCTAAAACAAAGTAAAAAATATTTTTAATTAAGAAGAAAGTGAACCTGTTTCAGGTTTTATTGTGGCCAAGAAGAAAAGCTAAAGTGTAATGAATTGCATACGAATTGTGAGGAAAAAAGAAAGCCCTGAGAACAGGATTCAGAAGACTTGAGAATTTTTGCAGTTTACTTATTGCAAACTGCATTTCTGAAAGCAAAACCATACCACTGGGTTGGCACGCAGACTCTGTGTAAACCTATTATAGGTTTGGAAGGGACATCAAGGCTATTGAGGAATGGCTATCCAAAGGACAACTATCATTGAGCTACAAGAACATGTAATTTCATAGTATAAATTATCTTTATCTTCAAGATGGATATAAACTAACAATTATGAAAATATAGTCTAGTAATGCAGCTATTCATTGTAAGCAATTTTTAGTGGATTGGTTTCAAGTTAATTTGGAAAAACACCATCTTTTGTTCAGAGAAAGAAACTGCACGTGTTATCATAACATTATGCAGATCAGTAGCATTTAAGTTGATTTTAATAAGAGGAGGTTTTCAGAGCCATAAAGGGGACAGTCAGTTGTTCCTTAACGAGTTCAAAAGAGTGAGATTCTTGTTTCTGTCCCAGTGTCTCTTGGAAGACCTATCTTTTTTCCATATTTGGGAGAAAATGAACAGGTGAATGTATACTCTGTGTATCTGGAGTTTCTTAATTCACAGGACCGCATACTATATTGAATTAATCTCCAAAGAGATTCACACATGAGAGTATTTCCTCTTCTCCAGCCCTTTCTCCCTTGGGATCTCTGTATACAGTAGGGAGATATATTCCTGCTGAGTTTTAGGTATTTTTTTATTCTTTTCCTATTACCTGTGATTACTTTTAATTCTTTTCTGTTGTTTTTAGGAAGATTTTATATCATAAAGTAAAAATACTTTGCCCTTGTCTGAATGAAAGAAATAATTTGATACTATAGAGAAGGATGGACTGCCAGTATTAAACATGCCCATATGCACTACAGTAAACGCCCCAGTTCTTTTCTACAGCTCTTATATGAGCAACTGTAAAACAGCTTATCAGTTCTGCTAGTCAATGTTAATATATGCAAATACATACGTGGAAGTTCATGCACAGCTACACACTTATCAGTTCATATAGATGAAGTCTTAGGTGAGGAAAGTCATGAATATGGTTAGTATGGTACAGGGTAAGTTCCCTCTTGGAGGCAGGTTTTCCAATGCTCCCAATTGTTTTTTGACATGTCTTCCATCTCCTGCCTTTTGGTTTCATTACTGTCAAAGTTGTGTAAGTGTCATGATCTGCTCCTGTGGAACACCTAATATAGTTAGGACTGGTGGACAAACTCTGTCTTTGGATCTGTACAGCTCCCGCTTGCTCAGACTTGAGCTGCTCACAGAAATACAAGGATAAAAGCTGGCCTACAAGAGTAAAATATGCAAAGAAAGACTAAAATGTGGCTGTTCGTTTGCTGTTTGTTGCAACTCTGTATTCCCACTGAGAGTGCCTGATCTGCTGAGGTGTTAGGAACAGATTTTGCTTGAGTAATAGAAAGTCTAAAAGTCAGGTTAGGTTGTTTACCGTAACTGTATTCTTAAACTGCACATGCTTATGGATTTTAAGTAATTCTGTTTCTTGCTGTCTATACAGATTATTCAGCTCACTTTGGTGGATCTTGAAAGGATTTTAAGTGTTACCTTCAGATGATTTTCATTGATACCTAGAGAAGTTAATTGATCTTGGAAGAAATAAGTATAGCATTAGAATGATTTTTTAAAAAATATTATTTGTGATTAAGAGTTGGTAGCTGGTAACTGTGACCATCTCCTCTAGGTCTTGTTTAGGTATGGCTCAGGTAAAGCTTTATTTAATTTGATTAGGAATTGCCTGGCAGTGATTGTAAGATTTGTTTCCAAGTGTCATGTTTAATTTATATAGTACCCATACTTATTTAATTTACAATAACAGAAATTATCTAAAGACTTTTAAAAAGCCTTTTTAAATTATAGTAATGCACAGTTAGAGCAGTAGGATAGAAAGTTATTTAATAACTTCGTAGATGCAAACAGAAATTTTAATTAAAATAATTTAGGTTACTTTATGCTTCCATAAAGTCAGCACACAATACGAGAAATACAGAACATTAGATAATAAATTCCAGAATGTTAAAACAGGTGGCAGTTAAAAAGTAAAGCAGAATAAATAACAAAAATGCCAAAAAAAAATCCCTGTTTATTTCTGCAGTGATTATGGAGCTCTGTCTTTTCCTTCTTTATGCTGTACATTTCTGCCCTTGCAAAGAAATATACCACCACAGAAACAGATACTGTTTCATCTGTCATGAACCTCAACTGTGTAACCTCAATACTGGTAGGGGTTTTTTGCCTGTTACTTTCTACATCTGTTTTAAAAACTGTACTGTTGGAGAAAAAATTCTGCTTAGCATTTCCAGTGCAAGCACGTAAAACAACAAATCTGACAAACAATGCAGACTACTGAGCATTTTAAAAAAAGCTAAAATAGCATTTAGTACAGAATTTCCGAGTGATATTGTAACAGCATTGTTCTTGTGAAAGATAGGTAGCTATCATGCTGGTTAAGCAAGCAGTAGTGTTTCTTTGTTTTATGAACATAATATTACTTGTATCTTTATTGTTGTTTCTTATTGTTTCATGTTGCTTTACTATTTGCATTCAAAGGGTTATCTCTTGCCAAGTTCACTTCTTATGTCTGAAGGAGACAAGGACTAGCTTTAAATAATCTCTTTGACAACATTTAATAGACTGTGCTGAGTGCTAACAGTTCTTTGAATTCTATCTTAAGTATCTCAGGGTGTGATACCAGATATGAGTTGAGGAGTTTCAGCAGACTTAGATTGAACAAACCTTCTTTGGTTAAAAATAAAGTCCCCAGAAATTACTGAGAAGCACCCTCCACCAGACAGAACGCTTCACCTTAGAATATAACACTTATGTTTCCCCTCGGTATAGGAAGAATTTGGAAGAATTCCCTTTTTCTAATTCTTGCTTCTGTTTGCTATATTCCCATGTGTAATTCGACAGTATTAATTTTGAAAGAGTCATTCTGGGTCTTTGCATTTACACAGTGGTCTCAGCTCTTCTTGTAGCTGAAATGCTAGCTGGCTGCCTTTGCTGAGAAAGTGGTGAATGAGAGTTCAGTTGCTTGGGGCATTATGACTCAAGGAATGATGCAATTCTACCCCAAGGGTCTGATCTTTCTGGGGATGCATTTCTAAGAAGCCCTCAAGGATTTCAGACTGCAACGGTGAAGATTACCCTACAAGAGACACAAAGCCTAGCTGAAGAAATATGAAAGATAATTGTAGCTTTTGTGTAGCAGCAGGTAGGCTGCCTCGATGACCTTAGTCTTTAGGTCTTTGGAATTGCTGCTCTTTGATCTGTTTGTAATGATAATTCGTTGGAGGACTACAATGTGGGTCAGTACAGCAAATAATATATTAATATGCTGAATGCTTCCAAATGGTTGTGTGGAGTGTATGTATTTATTTATTTGTTTTGCCAGACAATTATTTTGGTACGTGTCCAAATCAATGTAAAATTAGGTAGATAACAACATACAACTTAAATGTTAATAGTTATGGCTACTATGAGCTACTCTTGGTATGAGCTTTCTCTATGAGCCAAGTATAGCATGTCTTTCATGTGTTCTGCATTTGTACTGACGTAACAATTCTGAACTTAGAATCAATAAGCTGAGAGCGAATTAGTCATTATATATGAGTATTGTGTCCTTTCCCAGGAATTTAATCAGTTACGCCATACGCAATTAATTTGAACAAATCTAAGCAGGTTACAACAGGAACAGGAGCAAGCATATATTCATAACAATCAGGCAACAACTATATTAACTGTTCGGGTTAAAATTATAATTTGAATTAAAATTCAAGGAGGCCCATTTGCCTTTAACCAGTTTCTTGGAAATAATCACTGCTGAAGTACATATTGAGCCATTTCATTAACCTTTAAAAGAATGCCTCTAAGTGTTGCTCCTTGGCTGAGATGTTAATATGCTAGTCATGCTGATGACCTGTTCGCAAAAGCTGAATTACCAGCTGCATTTGCATTGATCTACGGATGAAGAGTGCTATTTTAGAGCTGAGTGTTGTTCTTGAAACACAACAGTATATACTTATTTGAGTGATAATACAACAAACATTAATTATGCTGATGAAAATGCATCAGTTTTTAATGTGATGAGTATGAAATATATCTTTATATGATAGGAAATCTTATACAATGAGTAATAATTTGTCCATCAAAGACAACAAGATAGACAGTTACTGCACTCCTAAAAGCTTATGGTGTGAAGGGTTGAGATACAGGGCAAGAAATTAAGTGATCTTAGTGGGGAAATTTGCTTGACTAGCATTACACAGCTGATTGTTGCCTCAAGAACAAAAAAAATCTTCTGTTTTCAGAGGGCAGCTTGTCTTCTGATGTGCTGACTGGCTGCAGGTTCACTAGCTCATTGAGCTCCTGATTAGTAAGGTACCTCTCTAACAAGCTGTGCCTAAATTCAAGGTGTAACACAGCACAGAACTCAATCAGGTAAGTCAGCTTGGACTGGGAAATTGGGCAGTGAATAAGGAGGTGCACACAGAAGTCCGGTAGCTCACCTAAGGGCATCTGACAGGTGCCAGAGCAGGAATGTGCTTTGCTTTGTGTCTCTGCCACAGCTCCTGCTGCCAGCTGCTTATGTTGTGCACTGGCAAGGAGGCAAAGGCAGGGCAGCATTTGAACTGGGACTGTGGATGATACAGAGACGGCAGAAATGATGAAGCATGTCTAGAAGTTTGTCAGTCAGTGCTCTGCCCTATGTTGGCTGCCACAACTCTGGTCATCAAGGTTTTTCCTACTAGTGCAATAAAAAAAAGTAATACAAATTATTTAGAATTACAGTGTTAGGCTATTGTTGAGGTCACCCTTTAGTCCTGGCCTTGACAGTTCAGTTAGTTTTTAATTCCATCATTACTACTGTCTCGTTGGGATGAAAGCTAGTGACAAGAGACACATCTCTGGTTCATTCCTGTAATATTTCTCTTTAATTTGGCATGTCTTGAAGGTAAGGTTTCAAAATCTAAATGTAGGTAAAAGTGCTACCTTGAAAGCAGTCACATGCTGTATAACTAGAAATGAGTAGAAACAAGATGTATTAGCAGTACTTACATGCCTACATACCTTGAAAGAAAACTGTGAAATAGAAAATGTTAGGCAGAGGGAAAACCAAGGCACATTATAAGATTTGGGTTTCCTACTGTGTGATTGGCAAAGTCTTTTGTTGGTGATGATCTGTTTTGTGTAGGTGTACCTAACCTGTTCCTGTTTTGGGAATTTCCCTAAAGAAGTGGTGGTAGTAGTAGTAATAATACTACTACATTTATACTCCTTCAAATAAGAAAAAATAGAAGTGACTCAAAGGATTTTTTTCTAAGGGTAAGAAAGATGTGGTCACAGACCATAGGGAAAAAAGAAATGGGGACATATATGTCCAATAGCTAGTGAAAAAACTATTGCTAACAGGTTTGTGTCATAAAGCAAAACAAAGTTAAGTCACACATCGTGCATAATGATTACTTTGAGTATTTGATGGGAACATTGCCTAAATTATCCATTTATAAATAAGAGATTTTTTTTTCATTGAATTAAAGCATAAATTCTGTCCTAGCCTCACCACGTGAAACTGAAATTACAGTAGTTAAACCTCATCAGCTTTCAGCCTCCTCATATGAGGCACAATATCAAATACTCCTCCTCAACTGTTTTCCCAGTGGTTGCTAGAGTTACAGCTGATGACTGCTACTGTATGTTGTGCTTCGGGAAGGCTCAAGTGTGTTGCTTCAGACGGAGACCAGCTCTTTTATAGGTGACTAGAGAGTTCAGACTGAGGGTATTCAGAATACAAATGTATTTTGTTTTTAAGAATTGGTGTGTATGCTGATGACAGTGATAGTTTGATATGTGAGGGTTTGACTACTCAGCGCCTGTCTGGGAAACATATTGCAGTCTGTAGTTTTTGAGTTAGCTTGTAAGGATATACGATTTTTACATATCATAAAAATTATTTAATGGTGATAGACTTCTGTTTTCATTCTTCTGTGATGGTATTTTAATATGAAGAATTGTGTATTTTGTAAAACAAGCAAAGATGTCATTAGGGGAGAGCTAAACCGAAGCTCTCTTAACAGTGCAAATTGGAGAGATGAGTGAATTAAAAAAAAAGTTAGTCCACTGAAGTACCAAACAAGCAAGATGTCAGTACGGTTAGTAACCAAACCATGCATGGTTTGTTGATTATCCTGATTATCCCAGAGAATTCTCTTTTGAAAAAATGCATCTTTTCTGGTAATTATTTAAAGCATTTGGGCACTGAAATCTTACACGTACACAGCCAGCTGACACGATGTGACCACTGGCATTCTAAGCTTTCACAATTTAAAACGTGCCATCGCTCTGCCCTCCAAGTAAAGCCAGAGGTTTGTATGTTTGCAGTAATCACAAGTGGTTCTTTGAGCCAAATATATGCATGCAGAAGTCATTTGTTTTCAAATACCCTACTCCCAGTCCGGAGTACATCCAGAATGGTAAACATGATGTCCAATCTTTGGATCAATATGCTTTAAAATCTACCACTGAGATGAGTTAGTGTTAGGAAGGGTCCATGTGGATGATTGGTGCAGTGATGGGATTTAAGAAAGGGTCATTCTACACAGTGGAATATAATCACTAAATTCATTTATAAAGCCTTCCATATGCTTTGTTGAGGGCAACTTTTTATTTCTATTTGTGGCACTGCATATTAAACCCTAGGTTTTTATAGGTGAATTCTTATTTCAGATTCATGTGAGTCATCCCTATCCACTTAGACTTTAAAAACCCAGTGGATTAAGGATTGAGCGTTCACCTCAGTGCTTCCTTGTGCTTGGGCTTGCAGGTGATATGTACAAGCTGTCTTAATTCAGTTCTATCTGACTTCTCTGCCTGTTACTCTTAGCATTTCTAATGTTTCTAACATGCCTTTTTGAAATGCAATCAAATTAAGGAAGAAAAGGTCAGTAATAGGAGATCTCTCTTGGAGGATTTTGTGGCATCTGACACCTGTATCCAAGTCCCTTGTGTCTTGGTGACAGAAGCTGGCATTCAGCTGCTGTGGTATTAACTTAATTTGCAGGTAGCACCACCTTTTGTGTGTACTAATAAAAGGGAAAGTGAGCATTTTGCATTCCATATTATTTACGTCCTTTACCCTGACATTTATTTTAAAATATAGCACTGGTACTGATGAGTATTAATCTGCATTTTCAAGCATATTGTTTGAAGCATATCCCAAGATTACAAAAGCAGGTCTTGTTCTGAGCCCCAATGGGGGAGGTTGCTTAGGAGGTACATGTGTGGGTAGGAGGTCAGAAAAAAAAAAAATTAAAAAATTTATTTATATAATCTTCCCACCAGAAAGCCCGTAAACCTTTCTGTTACTTCAACTTTCCAAATATTCCACTGAGCACAGCAGAGAAACGTTTTGGGTTGAACTCTGCCCTGTAAGATAATCAGCGTCTGCTGATTATTACTTTGCTGAGTAATGCAAAGTTTGAGGTTCCCAAACTTTTTTCCTCTACCAAGTCAAGTTTTGCTTCAAAGTACTTTCTTCACATGGCTGTTGCCACAAGTATATGATGTTTCTTCAGAGACTGACACTGACTGTAGCTGACTGGAGAGTTAGTGTTCACAATGGTGTGCTTGAAAAGACACAGCTACAGTCTGGAGAAGGTTTAGACCTGGCCAAATTACTTGTTGCGAATCAATTGTGTAGATTTGTGGTATGAGCCATGGTAGATGGACTCAGCAAAGAACCTTCAAAAGTGGGTCCTAACTTAAAACAAACACTTCACAGTTTCCAGTGCATACTTCTTATATAAATGTAAATATGTGTTGCATAACTACAGCAAGGAGCTTTAACACAGGTGCTGAGTGTCAATAACTCACTAGAGGCCTAAGACAGGGAACAGCCCATGCACATTTGCCTGATGATGTAGACATCAACGATGATTACAAAAGCAGTTGTTTTCTCAAAACTCGTCAGAATTGAAAAGAGGGATGAATGTGGTAAAACAAGGTGGCTATTTGGCTTCCAAAAAATATTCACAAACATGGAATTAGGGCTTTTATTTGTTGTTGTTCTGCTTTGTTTGTTTTCAGATAATGTTGCAGCATAGAAAGTCCTGGGATGTAGAAAGAATAATCAGTAAACCTGCATTTAAGTAACGGTTGACTTCAAAGACTGTCTTTCATACAGGAGAAGTGTTTTGGGAATTTAAATAAACTTGCTTTGAATTTACTTAGCTTGTATTCATACCTTCCCTTCTTCTGTCAGTTCCTTGTAATTTCATTGATATATGTATCAACTGTGTATTACAAAACATAGTATAATGGTGACATAATTAATATGCCAAGCAATACGTGAAGGAACTTTGACAGGTTTGTGGTTTACCAATAATAGCTTTATGAGATTAGGCTGGAGGTCTCAAACTGACCAACATGAGCTGTTTACTTAACTTCTCATAAAGCTGAAAATCAAGTTGTGTTACCAGCTAAGCAAGCAGCAAAGTTGTACTGTCTTCACTGCTTACCAGTTGGACTTCTTCGCTGTAGTGGAGCCAGTCATAATTCTCGATTAATTTCAGGATAATAACTTCAGAGAGTAATTTTGAACTCTGCTACAAAATTTCTTCTTTAAATGCACAAGACAGGTGGAGATACAAAGGAAAAAGTATTCATTAGGAAAAATGGAACATAGAACAAAAAAAAACAGAACACAAACTTTATTTTAGTACAAGATTTTTTTTGTACTTGGAAGGATGAAATGGCTTAATCTTGCATATAGTGGCCTTATGGCTTTTGCCCTGTAGTATTTCCCATCAAAACAGATCAATAATCCTGTTAGCCAGAATGAACAGTGTAACCAGCTGGTGATACCTGATTTCAGAGTCCTGTGCAGGTTCAGTGATCTCAGCCCGGGCCCTGACCAGCTTGACAGCACTTACCACAAAATGCATCAGCAGTACTTTGGAACTTAGTTATTGTTTTGGCTGTAGGGCTCAAGAAGGAATGAACATGGCTTGTAAATAAAAGGTTGTTCACTTTTGGGTAACAGTATAGCTTGTGGATTATGCTCGTCCACAAGTATCTTTGTGATAGCAATCTGCTACGCATAGCTAAGGCAGTTATTTCTCTCAATCATATTACAATGAGTTGTCCTTTTGGACATAGACACAACTCATTTCTTAGACATAAGTAATTTCTTGTTACCTGTAGCCAAGACACTGGAATTTGAAGTTCAGCTTCCTGTGCTGTACTGTACAGCTCTATGTCAATACACGAGGCTTCTGGTCTCTTGATTTATCAGTTTAACAACTGTCAGATTAATACAACAAATTCAGAACAAAAATTAAAGTTCTCTTTTGTGAATTCCCTTCACTAGAGGTAATTCAAAGGCTTTATTTCCTCAGTTTTGCTGGTGCGTTTATTGCACATAGAAATAATTATCTGAGATAAAAATCTACTGTACTTTGACTCCTGTTGATAGTGAAGCTCATTACACCCCCATTATAATTATTACCCTCTTTATGTATACCTCGTTAAACACTTCAAAAACAGGCATCCAGGGGATGCTGTTTTAAGAAACTATTTAAGTCATCAGGATGAATTATGTAAGATACTAATGGTATGTTCCCTCTACATCACCTCAAATCTTACAAAATTTGGGATGCATAATAATCAGAATTATATAAATAATGGTATTCTGTCTAACAGTGCTCTGATACTTTCCCAGTAGGCATTTGCTGCACTAATGCAAATTTACCTCTGGGAGTAGTCCTATTAAAGGCAATATAGGAGTACAAGCCATGGCCAACAAATGGCATCTCTACCTGCAATACCTGAGTAAATGTATGTCCTGCAAAGTGTAGCATTGGCAAGAGGCAGTTAGCAGAGGCACAAATGTAACTAATAGCTAATAATGATTGCTTTGCCCTTAAAAAAAATGACAGTTGCTGTTTTATCACTGAAGCTGTACCATTCATAACAAAGACTCTCAGATAGTGGTATGTGACAACTTCAGGTTTGTAGTGGGGATGAGATAATCCAAAGCCGAGGAGATGAGAAGTACCAGAAATGTAACATTCCACAACTTACATCTTTTTCTTTGGCAACTGTCCTGTTACATGCAGGCGATAATGCAAACTTACACTGGAATATGAATTTCATTTCAGTGCTGAAGAGCTTCACTTCCAGAACCATAGCATTCAACACACAAAAGCCTGCTTTTGTAGTAAAGACAGTTTAATTTTTTTAGGAATATATTTCTGCTCTACAAAATTACTCTTTAAAAACTGAATTCTGAAGTGAATCACAGTGCAAAGTGAGTTTATTTAATGGCAGGACAAGACGATGTTGGCTTGGAAGATATAGCAAAAGTCTTTCCAGCTTTAGGCGGTGCTATTAACCAAGATTCTGCTGTGCGAATGCTGTACTTAGCAATTCTATAACCCTAATAATTTATACAGGTATTGTACGTGTATAATGATGCTCTTTGAAAATAATGGACTGCACAGCTGGTCCGGGGAATGGAACAAACTTGACAAATAAATTGATGCAGCTCTTGTAAAACCAAAACCCCATTTAACTTGCCATGGTAGGACTGGCTGCATAGAAACTACCAACACTAAACTTTGTGAAGGCAAAATGAGTTTCTCGCACCATTAGTATGCATGAGAGATCTGGTAATAAAAAGAAATGCCACTTTTTTATTTTTCTGACTATATTTTGACCAAATTTTAATGCACTTAGTTTTTTTCTGCCCTGGAACAGGAGTATTTATTTGTAGTATCTTATTTTCTTGCTAAACAGTTACAACGGTAAAGCTTACCTGACTGAGTAAAAGCAGCAGTGAGGACCTAGGATGCTTGCTTTACATCCTAAATGTAAGACTGAGATCAAATTTATATTGGAGATAGGCCCAGTCGTTGCCTCTGGTTCTCTAAAGTCTGTTATTCGGATTGAGATCTTATTTAGACTTGTTTTATATGCTAGTATATGGACAATATCATGCATGAAAATCTAATCTGGGAATACCATGTATTCGTGTGCATAGCTTCTGGTTATTTATTAAGTAACAGCTGTTTCAATTAAACATTTTACTTCCAGTTACAATGAAAAAAATGGCAATAGTTTGACTCAGTAGATTTTTTTTAAAAGCACATTAAATATTCAAACAATGTTTTTTCTGCTGATGGCTGAGAGAGGCATCTAGTGTGCATCATCTGTTGGTGATCACACAAGAACACTGCAGGGATTCCTTTTAAATATGTAAATAAACTACTCTGTCCCTCCTGTTGGTTCTGGGTGTAGAAAACTTGCTAATTTCATTGTAGTTGCAAGAGTAATTAAAAAATGTAGTTGCAAGGGTCAGGGGTGTAAAATGAAATATCCATGCATACTCCTGGTCTTCACAACTGCATTTAATAACAGAAAACCCATAAAAAATAACTGTATTTTTAAGGAAAACTAAAGTCCACAAAATAGTAAGGTGAACTTTGTATGCAGATATGTGTACCCAAGTAAAGTAGATGCTTATTTTCACTTGTTCGTTGTTTTTTCCTTTTAAATTCTTGTCACATTCTTTTACTGACTTATGCTGTTCTCTGATTTGGTGGTAGAAGTGTTACAATATTCATATTTAGCATAGCTTCTCTTGTTTCTTTTCTGAACATGGACCACTTTGAGGAACAACACAATTTTGATATTTCAGGGTACGTTATGGGTTAAGCATCATTTTGTCCGTGATACAAAAATCAGATTTCCCTTTACTGTTGTTTTTCCACAGAGATATAAAATCTTTTAGCTTAGAAATAAGGTTCCCCTCTTCCTACCTCACCTCAAATTTTGCATTCGCTTTGTTCTACCAAGTCCGTTTTGTCATATCCCCCCCAACTCATGCAGAGAAACACAGTTATGTATGCAGGGTAGGAATCTCTGAAATATGGAACCTGAAAGGTTGGAAGCATCCAGACATAAACCAAGATCTGTTCTGCCAGCAGAAAATACAGGAGACTGTTAGGCAACGTAGTGGAGAGTGCCAGAAACCTGGTTTGTATTAGGCGGTGTGCATAGGCTTCAAAGGATGCCTTGTAACTGAACATTGCTTCCTGTGCTGTAACAGTAAGGCGTCCAGAACATACTGAGCATGTTTCCCAGTTTGTCAGGGAGGAAAAGAGGAAGGATCAGCATTTTCCGTATAACCCAATGCCTAAGAAAATGTGAAATAAGTTTTAGGATGAGTGGGAAACATATTGCAGTCCTTCTGGTTTGCATTCTTGTGAGAGTCTAGAAGATTTTTTTTTTTTTTTTTCCCCCCCCCAAGAATGCTATTTTGGTGGCAAACACATTGTAAAAAATGCTGCAGGTTGTCTCTACAAACGTGTAGAAGCAAAGTCGTGCAGTTAGATAGTAAGTGGATTCTTGGCATGGGTCTTACTAGGTATATAACTTACTGTTCTTCCAGACATACCCAGGGTAACGGAGTACTCCGTTGTAGACAGTGAAGAGTTGAAATAGGTCTGCACCACTGTCCTACGATGGGTTTTATAGTTGTAAGATGGCATGAGGCTTCCTAGAACAAAACTGCACAAAATCTACTCTCTGCTTTCTTAGGAGTGGTTTTAAGACAAATCACCAGATTTTGTGGTTTTAAATATTTCATTCACGAGTATTTGAGAGATGAATAGCTTTGTAATATCTGAGCAAAATTCAGCCATGCTTTATGTAAAGATGGCAACAAACAGACAAAGTGCAAAGTGATTGCATGGGATGTTAAAAAAAAATCATGTATTTCTGTCTCTTATGTCTTACTCTGTAACAAGAAATGGCAACAAGAAATGAAAGTATGAGAGGATTGGTGTACTTTAGTCTACCAGTGTATTACAGTGAAATGGATTTACAAATGAGTAAACAAAATATTTTTGCTTGAATTTGTTACCACATTTGAAAAGTCAAAAGTGTAGAATGCTCTCATTTGTTGGGTGGGTTTGTTTTTTTAACAGAATTTTAATGGACTTACATTTAACTGAGAAAGGCTGAGTATTTTTGATGCATATATCAGAGCAATTTAATCTTAAAAAAAAATCTTTGAGTTTGAATTCTTGCATTTTTGTCGGAGAAGTAACAAGGTTTGGAGGAAGATTCAGTATTTATGTATTGAGTTTTGAGTAATGCTGATTCTTTTATGATTCTCCACCGTACATTTAGATCTCTGTGAATCCTGAGGAAATACGACTTTGTCAGTAGAACAGGAAATTGTGAGTTAAGGAGTCTAATCTCAGGGTTTCCATGAAAACTTTCTTGAGTTACAAATGCTCTGTTTTTCCAATTTTACATTTCTAGAACATGAATAAATGTACTTTAATTTTCTTTATGGGGTAGCTGTATTTTAATTCAGTAGAATTGTATTTTTATTTCCTTTATAAAGTATTTTGAGAGTTGTAGGTGAGCTTTTTTTATAGAAGAACAGGTATTTATTGGCGAGGATTTGTGCTGGATTTGCTGCAGGCTAAGATAACTTTGCCAGCTGTTAAGAACAATTTCAACAGTATCAAAATACCCACTCTGGGGAAAATTGATTACTTTATAATTCTATCTGATCAGCCATATTGGTGTAACCAGAAGCCTGAAGGCTTAAAGTGCTGCTTGAGAAAGTACAGGTTTTCATTTTACAGGGAGCCTGTGCCCCCTGGCAATTTATGGACTAGGCATGGCTGCAGTCAGGCCTCTGTGGGTTTCAGATGGTGAAAGATGAGTAGGAAAATTTTTTATCTCCAACTCTGTCTTGGGCACCCAAAGCTAATATTGTTCCATTTAACTAAGATTTGTCAAACAAACCATCTACAAAGATGAGATTTATTTAGCCATTATTGAATTACTCTAGCTCCTGTAAAATACGAGGCTAAAGCCTAAAAGGTGATTTTGTAAATAGAGCCCATTCCATTTCTATTGTATAAACAGAGCTTAGTGTTACAGATTCATGCATTTGTATGCTGCAGTTGTCTCACTACTGAAGTACACCAAATAAGGTCTCAAAATAGAGAGTGTTTAGCTTTCTAGGTACTGAGTGAGATCACCAAGTGGTCAGATGAATTTTGTCTAAATCTTGCCTGATAGCAAAGCTCTTCTGAAAACTTAAAGCTGTATGAAGTATTTCCTGTTGTTTTCAGGCATTAGAGGATATGCTGTTGATTCTACTTCTTACCAGTCCCTAAGACCATAAATATGAACTGATAATTTGGAAATACGCCATTGTGTCTCCTGTACAAGAAGAGACAGTGTTGCTGATTAATATTTTCTTGTATGAATTCCTGAAAAAGTTACTCAACTGATGCACTTAAATTTGTTTTAATGTCTTTGCCGATCATAACCGGCATTGGTCATTGTGTTACTTAGTTTGCATAACTGTGATATTCTTAGAGGCACTTGTGGCATTAGCACCTCTAAAATACAACGTAAACTGTCAGTCTGTTTCTTTTTCCACTGAAATAAAAATAATTTATGAAAGTTTCTGGAGTCCAGATTTTTAGATGAGTCTTTGCCATACAGTGAAGTAGAACTAAATACCCTATTAAAAAAATGACCACATGGCATGTATCTGACTAGTAAGCTTATGTTTACAGGCTGGTATTGGTGCCTTTGTGTTCAAATAACAGAACGTGCAATGTGTTGGCGGGATATTTCAGAATTTGGAGTTGGACTGGTGAAGTTCTCTGGGTTTGGGTCAGGCCTGCTGGGAGCCATTAGTACAGCTGGTGTGTAGCTTGGTGTAAACACACCAACTGTCTGTTCATTGTTGGGACTGCAGTTTATATCTGTAAAGTAAAGAATAAATCTCTTCTAGCCTTGAAAGATATGATGTGTTCCTTCTGCATTTATGACTCCAGATGTAACTTTTAAGCAAGTAAAATCTGTTGTGTCCGGGTAGAAATCAAGGTTGCTTGCAGGAATATGAAAGCTGGTTGTTTTCTGCAATAATGAATTCGGCTTCAATTTTCCATCCATTTTGAAAGAAAAAAGGGACAAAACTGTCATGTCTTTCAGTTGGTTATCATTGCTTGGATATACATTTAATATGTGTTTCCATACATTAACATAATTGAATTTATATTTTAATATTAAGTTTAAAATTTAATCCAATTTAATTTAGGTAGCAGAAGGTGTGTGGGTATGGTTTTTGGCCTACGAGTAAGATCTGGGACTACCAAATTGAGACGATTTGCTTTTGGAAATAAGACTCTGTTGCCATGCCACACTTAACTGTAAAGCACAGAGCACGCTTTACAGTCTGATCATAAGCAAATTTTCAGCTCTGCGACAGAAAAATCTCCCATTTGGGGTGAGGAGGTGTATAGGATACCATGCCAGCATGAAGCTTAGTTTCTCTGCTAAGGGGACTAAGACCAGCTACAGCCCATCTTTTGTCAAATGAACAGGATTACTACTTCCCGTTCATTGTGGGCAAGCTGTCATACAGGTGACAAGAGCTATCTTTGTCACTGCCGATCCAACTCCAGTAGGGTGGGCTCCCTTACAGAAGGGCTGATTTGCTCTGAGTGGTCAGTAGAATTCATGTCCGTTTCAGGTGTCTGAAGGTACTGAGGCTGTGGTTAATAATAACAGCACCGTATCTGCTTAAATGTACAGGTTTTACAGAAATTGAGTGAGAGACATCATTGAGGTTCCAAAGACTCCTTTTGAAAACTTTAGCCCAAGTGCTCGATACTTCTTTATTTTGAACAGAGATTGCATCATCATAGCTCTACTCCTTACTAGAAGGCCTCAGCAGGCTCTGTGAACTTCTGGGGATGGGCTTTTTTTTCTTTTTTCTGCAGACACATACTTAACTGCTGACATCATCAATGAGACTTGTAAATTCATGCTTCTTAATATTTTATTTTTTACAGATTAGTTCAATTAAGCTAGACATCTTGTTTGTAATGGCTTTTTGCTTGATGACAGCCTATGGACATAAAAGAGACAAGCTGCAGAGTAGCTAAGCAATGTTTAATTACCTTCTTTAGAAAGAAGGAAGAAAGTTTACGGAGAAACTGGTAAATGAACATTGCAATGGCAAGTCTGCAAAAATACTTCCCTCCTTCCCTTCTCCTTCTGACAAATCTTTAGTTTGAATGGGTACTGCTTTATTCATCATTATCAATAATACACCTAATTCAACTTCTCATATCATAGTGGATCCACATTTTTACTAAGTTTTTACTAAGATTTTCATAAGCTGTAAATTGTTACTGACTTAAGTGGAAGTTAAGATGAGCTAGTAAGTGCTGCTTAAATTCCCTCACCCTGCATCTTGAACTGCTTCATGGAATAAGTCTTATACAGAATGACAGGATTTCAGTTAAAACATCAAGCTGTGAAGTGACTGATCACAAGGGAACAAGAAAGCATCTCCATTAGAGCCACTGACACCTTGAGATGGCTGCACCTCTGTAATTACAGTCATGTAATCAAGCATGGAAAACGGTTCATGTGTATTTTGCCTTTTGGAGCAGTTTTTTGCCAGAAGGGTAGTTAGATGTTGAACTAGACTCTTAATTAAAAGCATGTATAAGAGTAATCAGGGGAAAGAGACTGAATGAAGAAAGGAGGAATTTATGAAGTGGGTGTGGGAGCAAAGCCAGATGACACTATGGAGGAAAGCAGAGATTAAGTTGTGGTTTGTCTAATAAGCAAGCATGAGAGCCCGAGAGAGAATTCTCTCAGATTTTCATTTCACCTATTCTCAGTTTCAAACACTAATTTTTGCTGTTTTGCATGGTGTAGTGGTAGCATTGTTTTAAGATGTATTTCTCTGCTTCAAATTGCAATGAGAATAATGAAATAAAGCTATCAAAAAGCCAACAGAGTCTAAATAAATTGCTTTTCTAGAATCCTGTTTTAGATACATACTGCTATGACTTTCACTAGAGACCAAGCAATTGTCAGGATTCAAGAAAAACTAGTTTTAATGAATGTTATGTGAATTATTATGTGAAGTTACACAGAGTAACACTGCAAATCAGTTAAGTCACTTACGCAGTTTTATTCTGTTTTTAAAAAATAATGGTTCTTGCAGCGATTTACATGTATTTTAAAAATACAGTTGAGATGCTAATGGAAAATTTGAAGAAATTTGAGTTGCCTGAATTTGAAAGTATATTTTAGTTTTCTAAGAAAAAGGAAGTTAAAGCTTTTCTGACCATTTCTAGACTGTCTGTGTAACATTACTATTGCAACATTAGTTGTTTTTCTTCTGGTTCTCTATCATTTGTTGACTTGTATTGCCCTTTATTTAGTTTGCAAGCTTTGTTGGAGCTAGGAACATCTCTTTTGATCTATGACGTCTCTAGCATACTTCTGGGCATAATCATAACCATAAAAATCTTTGAAACCTTTCCACCTGATGTCTTATTATCACTAAAGTTGAGGTGTTCTATACTGGCAGCATAAAAAAAAAAAAAATTAAATAAAGTCTTTTTTTAGCCTCCAAACACAGAAAACAATAAAAACAACTAAACAAGACTGCAGTTTACATCTTTGTAGTGTACAAAAATATCTGTTTCATTGCAATATCTTAAATTCTCCCTTAATCTCTCAAACCCCTATGAATAAAGCACTGGATTACCGAGTAATACCCTTCATCACAAGGACTTAGGCACTTTAGCTTTAGGCTGCATCTAAACTGTTGCATTAGGAGAGATGTTACTAACATCATGTTTTCCAAGTTGAAGTTGACTCATGTGGTGCCTTCCCTCACCCTTTAAGATCTTGCAGAGATAAAATGTGTCTCTCATGACTCTCTTTATTCTCTCTTTTTGGGTGGCTTTGAGGCACTAGCATGCATATGGTTTCGTAGCTAAGAGACAAGAGTAGGAAACATAGCTCCTGTTCACGTGCGTGCCAGCGGGTCTGTAACAGAGCTTTGGCAAATTGTGTGATTTCCTTCATCTATAAGATTAATAAATTAGGATAATATTTTACTTGCAAGAAGAGTATTTTTAATTAGGGTCTTGGTGTGCCGATGTCTTCTGTCTGCAATATGCAAAAATTTAAAGGACATCCAGCTCATGATTCCCTTCTCCCTTTTCTCCAGCTATCATAATTTAAAACTTGCTGTGGTACCAGAGTTTTGGTACTTCACAATCATTAGTTCTGAGAATTCTATTAGAATTAATATACTAAACCGGATGGGATGTATCTCTGTACTCAAATCTTTATTGCCTCCCTACTTCAGCTGGCGAGGAATGTAGCTGGCACCTGGTCAAAAACCCTCTAGCAAATTCTGGATTTTCAAAGGTACTATCCTTGTATAAGGCAGAGGAAGTGTAGGAGTCACCAGTGTGGCCTTGAACCCTCATTCAGTCCTTTGTGTTTACAAAGAATTACATTCTTGCTACATGTTACTAAAACAGACTTCAGTCTGAACCAATTTGCTTTATGACACTTGCTGTGTAATCTTACCCTGTGAAAGGATTTCTGATTGTGTTCATTTTTCTTCCTTTTTTACTAATACACATGATAGTATGTTGTATCTCCAGTAAGCATGAATTCCTTAGATTCAGTATGTCCCCATAATCTGGATAATTGCTTTTGTGAAGCCATTTTAGTTGAGTGTTTTATGATTGCTGGACAGCTGTTTATCTTGTAGATTATTGATGCTGCAGTCCATAACAGAAATGGCATCAATTATGTAGGATTGATTTTTTTTTTTTTTACTTCATCACATCATCGAGCAGGAGTTGACTACTCTATTTACAAAATTGTCATTTGAAGTCACATTTCCCTAGGAGTTGTAACACTCTGTCATCATATGCTTAAGAAAACACTGCTCTATAGAAGGCCTAATTAGACAAATTATTATAGATCCATTGTGGTTCTGCTTTTTTTTTTTTTGGTGTGTTTTATTTTAAAATAGTAAAAGTGAAATTGACCTTATAGTCTGCAACACGACTGCAGCTTTCACCAGAAAGGTCATTAGCCTGAAAGTTGGAATAAAAAGTTTGCACTCCTTCCTCCCTTCACACACCCCAAACAACAGTGTTCTGTTTACCCTTGGCACTGTTGTAAACAAGAACCTTTCTGGTCCATTGAGTGATTACGTAAAGAGACAGGGCTTGTATAAAACATTTTAAGCATCCAATAGAACAGAATAACTTCTTTACAGTTTTTTCTTGTCTAATGGTAATTACATAATTGGACAGATTTTAAGTTATTTTTTTCTATCTGATATGTAGATGCTAGAGTCTCTTTTGAACATTCTTACTAAAGAGTCCTAAAAATCATTCAGGAAAACAAATCTGCTAGGCTTCCCCCTATTATCAACATCCCAAAATGCCTTTGGCAGTGAGTAAATGCCAAGCATTTGTTATTTGGCACTTGACAAGTCACTCATTTACTTAAACTCAAACATGTTGCATAAGATTGTGAAAGTTATGCTAAGCTAGTAATTAAAAACAACAAAAAAATAACCTCCCTTGATCCAACCTTTCAATTTTCCATCTAAATAGTACCATCAGGGCAAAAATACACAGGACCATATATCCCGTTAAACATAACTGACTGCCTGGTGTTGGCAAAAAGTGCAGCTGGCTGTGAGCAATTGCAGGGGTGTTACCCTTACACCGGTAAGGCTATGTGCGTGTTGCTGCAGTAAAACACCTCCTTTTTCTTCTATCCTTCCCCCCACTTTTTGTCTTTAGTCAGGTTTTGGTGATCTTTTCCTGATAACAGTACACGCATATTTATTAAGCATCAATTGCTGTCTTGAAGATTCTACAGAAGATCTGATACAGCTTTCCTTGCACGCCCTGGACACAGTAGTTAAAAGCAGTTTTCTGTTGTGGTACTGCCACCCTTTTTAATGCATGCGCTTACTGACTCTTCCTTCTATATAGTATTTGGGTACTAATTACTTCGTTTTGCTTTGAAGGACTTTATAATCTTGTCCCCACCCAACCTGATTTTTCTTGTTCTGTTTTAGAATTTGATTCCTATCTCCAGTCAGTTTTTGTTACGAGCCCTTGTCACCATCTTACTAGGTTTTTCAGGCTAATACTTGCTTGGCTCAGGGTTGCCTTTCACTTCTGGGAAGAAATATCCGTGAAACTCTCATCTTTATCTGTTCCTTTATTAAAATTCTTCTTTGCCATGGTGCCTACCAGAAATGTGTGGCTACAAATCTGATGTGCTATGGCTACTTTTAGTCCTGCTTATCGAGAATCTAGTCTGAGGGAAGAACTTTCTTATCATTAATAAACAAAAAATATGTATGGTAAAAAGAGAGCTAGTTAAGCAGTGTATTTTAATGCCTTACCGCTTTCTGACCTGTACGGTATACTCTGTGTTGGCAGTCTGGTGCTGCATGTGGACCACAATTAAAAATATGCTGACAGTAGGAACATACATCAGTTGCAAGGGCTTGATTTGAAAAAACAGAAATCTAAATGGTGAGAGAAAATGGAAGAATTGCATTTTATTCTGATTGTAAGGCGGCATTGTCTTTTAAAACTCTATTTCTCTCTTCTATGTCCCGTATCATATTAAACAGAAATGCCATTCTGTCTCCAGGTGCCCCGCAGAATGTTTAAAATGCACATCAAACTACTATTTCCTTAATTTTGGCTTCCTGAGAACTCCAAATTTTAATTGAACTTATACCAGTAAATATTCACAGGTGATTTTCATCTCTCCCAAGATGGTTTTTGAAGCATGGTCCAGTGTACATCCTCTCTTTTGCTTATTTGGTGAATAGTTTTTATCCAGTGCTGCTTATTATTATTTACATTATAGTCTTGAAACTTGAAACGTTATAAATGGGAATTCTGCCATCATCAGCCATCTAGCTTTGCTCCTCTTACTGTGTAATGTCACAGTTTCAGTTTATGCAGAGTGACACTGCATTCACTGGTGACAGCATTCCCAAGGTTGATAAAGTTTGATTAATATGAGTACTTGTTTTTTAAAAATAATGTATATTTCCTATTAGCAAAACCTGTGCTAAAACCTCAGCTCACTGCAAGTTGTTAAGATGGCTTAAATTACTTTTTAAAAAAAAAAAGTATGTAAGCTGTATGTATACTGCCAAGCTTTTTTGATAAGAACAGCCCCCTAACAATTTCATGTCTGGTTAATCATGACGTTTTCTAAGTACCTTGGGTCAAAATTCCCCAACTGGTAACACAACTTTTGAAAGACATCATCTGTCTTCAGAGGAGAGACATGAAACTGTTTTTCTTATTTGATATATTCAATTTATATTTTTTCCTTCAAAGCTGAAAATTGGAATTTAAAAACAATGTTTAGTTCAGTTAAATCAACACATTTTGTTTTCAAGGGCAGCAAAGCAAATAGTATTTTATAGCAAACAAATGTTTTCTGCTCTTAAATACAAGGTGCCTTTGCCATTGTACTTCCATCATATAACTTTTTTTTTTTTTTTAAGGACTTTGGCAATTCAAGCAAATATAACTTCAGTGATAAAATACTAGATATAATAGTGTTTTAGAGCAGCCTAGAGATAACTGCCAAACACCATTTGCAAGGTTCTGAAAACAGCTAATATAAAATATAAATATTAGTGTGAATGGTTTATAAAAGAAAAGAAACTCCAAACTATTTCTCAATGTAAGGCCTAAAATTCATATTAGAAATGTGTTTCATTATAACATTAGTCATGTGCATTAATTGGTCAATGTATTGGTTTCATTTGCAGAAATACCAGTCCTTTGTTGTTGGAGTCTTTAACTGTCAAAAATGCTAAATTAAACAAAAAAAAGGGAAAGAATGTAGACTGTAAGGCAAAATGGGTATGAGAATATTTGTTTAAACTTTTAATAACTGTTACATATGTTTTGTGATTTTTCTTTTTACAGATTTCCTTTTTGCCTCCAGAGTGTTTCATTATGGCAGCCTCCAGTGAACAATGACATCCTTTGACAAATATAGATGCCAAAAAGCCAGACAAAAACAGTGGCCTTGTTTCACTTTTACGCCAACACAGTGAAATGGTGCTCTTAAAGTTTTGTTACTGACTCTCACTGGAAAAAAAACTCCTGACGGGACCTTTTTTCCCCAGCCCTCTCCCAGTGTTCTTATGGATGCTTGACACAGTGACATCATGTAGTAGGCCCTGAAGTGTTGTCATAATTAAGTTGCAATGGTTTTATACACTTCCCCATTTCCCAACAGCTTTCTGTCAGTTCTGCATTCTTTCTCCTGGGGCCTGATTTTCCCATGTTACTGGTTAGCAGATAGGCTTGTGGCCTCTTTTGTTCCAACCACCTATGAAAAACGTCAAAGAGCGGATGATCCATGCTATTTTCATGCACTCTGCATCATTATTACCACTCCCATCTACTTGGCACTGTTGGTAGCCTCTCTTCCTTTTGCTCTGATTGGCTTCTTGTTATGGTCCCCGCTCCAGTCAGCCAGAAGGCCGTATATCTACTCCAGACTAGAAGACAAGAACCATGCCAATGGAGCCACACTGCTCACTGAATGGAAGGCTGCAGGGAATGGGAAAAGCTTCTGCTTTGGCAGTGCCAATGTCTGCCTGCTGCCAGATTCTCTGGCAAGATTTAATAATGTTTTCAATACACAGGCTAGGGCTAAAGAGATTGGCCGGAGGATCCGAAATGGAGCAAGCAGACCACAGATCAAAATATACATAGATTCTCCTACCAACACATCCATCAGTGCAGCAAGTTTTAGCAGCTTGGTCTCCCCCCAGGGTGGAGATAACACTAATCGTACTGTTAATGCTGGCATCAAAAGGACAACATCAATGGAGTATAAAGGAGACAATTCTGGCTCAAACAACAGCGAGGATAGTAGAGAAGATAAAGGCGGAGCTGGAGAGACAAATGATGGAGAAGAAAACACTTGCATTGTCCGCATAAACGGAGAGGATAACGGCCACATGTCAGACACAGAAACAGATGCTGTCAATGGTCAGGCTCATGCCAGTGGCCCAGCAGAGTCCTCACTGGAAGGTGATGCAGAGATCTCAAAAACACCTAACCACAAACAGAAAGAAGGAGATTCTGGAAGTTTAGACAGCTGCTCTGCTTCACGAGAGTCCTTAGTCAAAGTCCGCGTTGGAGATGGTACAGTGGACCAAAGCACTGTCAACAACAAGCTCCTCTACAAAGCTTCAATCATGAAGAAGACTTCAGTGCGGAAAAAGAAACATACAGATGAGACCTTTGATCATGAGATCTCTGCTTTCTTCCCTGCCAACTTGGACTTTCTGTGTTTGCAGGAAGTGTTTGACAAAAGAGCTGCAGAGAAATTGAAAGAGCAGCTTCATCACTATTTTGAATACATTGTCTATGATGTTGGGGTCTATAGTTGCCATGGCTGCTGTAGCTTTAAGTTTGTGAACAGTGGTCTACTTTTTGCCAGCCGCTATCCTGTTATGGATGCTGCCTATCACTGTTACCCCAATGGAAGAGGAACGGACTCCTTGGCTTCCAAGGGAGCCTTGTTTCTCAAGGTAAGAGCCTTTTTAAAGCCATAAATATTGACTCTATGTATGTGACAAGTTATAAAGTTACATTATTTTCTCTCAGTCATTTCTGTTAAAGTTCAAAGAGGCAATATTGAGATCTAGACTACGTGATATAACCTATATATAGGTTTCGTGGCCTAGATACTGCATTAAAGTGATGGATGTGCGTGAAATAGTGAGGGACTTCTGGAGGTAGAACTTGAGTATAATTTCAAGTGTCAAAAATGAAGTAGTTTTCACGTAATTTTAGTTTCTTTTTTACAGAAATCTCTTTAGTAAAATGCACAAATGCTAAGCTTCACCACACAAGTACAGTACAATGGGCATTACTGTTGGAAACCAGCTTATGCATGTTGTGTGTTTATGTGGAAATCAAAAGTCTAAATGCCAGTAGAATGAAACTGAAAGAATTGCAATGAAATGTATGGCTATCCCTCTCTCTCGGTTGCAAAAGAATCTTTAAGGAGAGATACAAAGAAGAATAAACAAAAAAATGCCTGGGATGCTGGGGAGCACAGAGGTTTTTCACATTATTAACACAGTTTCCTTAAATTAACTAATGGTAGTGAGAGCAGGAAGCCTGGGGTTATACTTCTGTAAATCATGAAAAGCAGAAATAAAAGTCTGCATGTAATGATTTGCTTTTCCACAACTAGTGGCTGTTCATGCATAATTCTTGGGAGAATCTGTCTGTGCTCTTCATAAACTGGAAAACGAGCTCTTCTAATTCGTGATTAATCACAAACCAAAACTTTGAGCAGAGATCCAAATCTGTAGACCCAAACCTACACAGATCTGAAGACCTCCTAGGATACTGGATTTCAGCTTCTGTCATTTAGTCACAGTTTGGAATGGGTTTCACTAACTAAAACCTGAACTTTTTTCCTAATGCTACCAAAATACATTAGGTGCTCAAATTATATGTACTTTCTAGTGCATATGCTCACAACAAAAAATTTCATTGAAAAAAAAAAAAATCATTTGCCCTCAACAAAAGCCATTAATAGCCATTAAAAAGATAGATTAATAAGGATCAGTGGGGTTTTTTTGTACCCACTGTTTGTAAACAAAGCAAAAACTTTCGGTATTGTGGCTTGTATAAAAAACCCAAATACTAGAATTTGCAGTCTGATAGTAGTCCAGTATTTCATATACATTTGACATAAACAAAAGCCTATCTATATCTGATACAGGTTTCCAAAAATTGGGTCTAAACTTTCTATACTGTACTGTTATGTGTTTATAAACAGCTAAAGTTTATTTTTTCATCATAAAGTGCTGCATGCAAAAAATGAACAGACATGTTGTGCAGTAGAAATATTACCAGGGTCACAAAGACTACCCTTCAACATATGCATATATTAGGGATTAAGAGATTAAAACGAATCTACTTTCAGCTGCCCATTGCTGAGTCATTGACTTGCTACCCTGCCAGGCAGGCCGCAATGTCTCCATTTCTCTTGCAGAAAATTAAGCCTCTTTTCAGAATTCCACTGGGATGACGAACTTAATTATGGATTTGAGTTGTTAAATAATGTTGAGCAGGGAATAGGGACCAATTATTATGAAGATTTGAAGATGACTACATTCTTTTAAATATGACAGAATTCTGGCCCAGCTAAAAGACTGTTTTTCCTCATGTCTCTGTCATTCTGACATACTATACATTATACCTAAAATATTTTTCGTTCTGAGTTAAGTCTATCTTGATAGGAAATGACTTTCTGTCTTAATTGTACATTAAGTGATCATTGCTCATTTCTTTCTTTGACAAAAAAAAAGTAGGAATGATCTATTTAATTTCAGCCTTGAAACAAAGTAGGTTTGAAGATTGTTTTTCTTGGTGTAGTGTTTAATCAGCAACTGAGTGTGTGCGGACTCCAGAGACAAAAGCTACAGTAAGTAAAGGCCTGGCTTGTTTCTGAAGTCACTGAGAATCAACCCATTAACATCAGAAGTCTTGAGATCTTACGCTTTACTACCTTGCTGCTATCCCAGTGTATCGGAACTGTGGCTGGAAGGTGGCATTCTAGCCAGTAGTCTGCCATTCAAAATGGACTGCTTATAGATACTTCTTTGACTTTTTTTTTTTTTTTAATTTTTATTAGGTATTTTACTTTTTTTTTATAGATACTTCTTTTCTTTTGGCTCTTACAATATTTTGTATGTATCCAGTTCCCATTTCTGAAGTAGAAAAGACCTCAATCGAGTTTTGTTTTGGAAGTATAGTTACAAAGACTGTTCCCCTTGCATAGCTTCTATCTCTGAATAAAGGAGCAATTGCTCTGTATGTTGTTTAAAAATAAAAACAAAAAGAAAAAGTTGTGAAAAGCGAGTGGGGGGAGATGATTTGCGTATTTTGAAAGTATGGATAAAATCAGTAAAATTTTCCACTGATTGGGAGGATGAAGCCTTTATTCAAATCTTTCTGAGCATCAGGGAAGACCCCACATCCAAATTCAGAAGAATGTTCAGAGACAGAAACTAGTTCTCATTTAATGACTATGGTTTGTCGCCTTACTATAAATATAACTCTTAAGGAGATAAGTTAAAAGTCTCAGAACTAAACATTTAATGAAAACTGCATTACTTTGAACAAAAAGGCAAAACTGTTTTGGGGGAGTTGTGTTACAAAACAGATCCCTACTGCCAAGATACAGTAAGCGTTTCACACGTTTTTTCCTTTTGGAATAGGTTCTGTTTCCAGTGAAGAGGAAATGATTTTCCACTGCCCACCTCTTCCTGCCCTGCCTTCGCCATCTAGATTGTAAAGTTCAGATGGAGATTTGGAAGGATTTGAGAGATTTGCTTAGTCATACAGAATTATTTTACCTGAGAGACTTACACAGCTCAAGGGTTATTATTAGTAGCTATAATAACAATCAGCTCTTACATACTGCTTTTCATTCATATGTCTCAGTGCTAATAAAGAAAGGTTAATATCTGCTTAATAGAAGGAGAAACTAAAGCACAGAAAGGTAAAGTGATTTGATTGTGGCTTAACACCTGGGATGTCGCAACCAAGGAAAGAAGTTGGAAATAAATCACGGAGGCTTTTAACACTCTTTCATGCTACTGACTTCACGCTGCCTAACAGCTATTTGGAGACCCGTGCAAAGGAATTTTGCTAGCCTTGGTCTGTTCTCTTCCTAAAGATGTCTCCCATGCAGGGTGCTGCTGCTGGCATTTTCCTCACTCATTACAGACTGTTTTTTCCATCTGTATAGGCTGATGCTTTCCAGGTCAGCCGCCATGAAGGCATGAGGATGACGTAGTGTGAGCAGCTACTGTGTAAAGCCCATTTTCAGCATAATTGGAGGACTAATTTATGTTCAGCACTTTGATCTCTTCAGACTCTAGCAGTGTTTCTGTCTCCAGTCTGGGGGGTCTCATTGGGACATGAGGGACACAGTCACGGGAAAAACATATCATGTAAGAAGGGGGGAAATGTCACCTGCATCTAAATGACAGTTTCATCTCTGAAGTGTTAAACCACTGTTCTAGTTGCCACTAAAGACTCACAGGAGAAGTTAGCAAATATATAAATCAGCCAATCCATTTTTGTACTTTGACAGTCTGGGCCCTTGGGAGACTCTGCCGTGACTCTCTGTTCTAGCACTGCAATTCATGTTAATTTAAAATGCCGAAGAAAAGAACTCTCCGTCTGCTTTGTGGGTTTTATAACTCCAGTTGTCTCTTGCTGCTGCTCTGCTACGGATAGAGGAGGGAAATGGGACTGACACAGATGCCACCCTGTGCTGGTGATTCTAGCTAAAAGGGTAGCTTGTGTGTGTCCGTATGTAACACGAAGCAGACTGCGGTGTTCTCAATTACTCTGCAGCTGTTGGTTTGACACATACAAAATTTTGATTCACAGTGGTTTTGATGAATTTAAAGGGGAGTTTAAAAATACATATATCCCTTTCAGAAACCGGATGATGATTTTGCAGTCAAATCAAGTTCAACAGGTATCAATGAGTGCTGAGCAGAAACTGTGTAATGCATCACCTGTTTCTAATTTACTAGCAGGTTTCAAAATGGCAACATTTATCTTTAGATAAAGGCACTAGTATGTAGCCTTAGTTAGACTGTCTTTCAGGGATGCTGTGTTAAGTTTTGGACAGCAGTGTAATAAAACCAGAAAACAACCTTAATTTGACCTGATGAGTTAGTGCATTGGAGAGCTTGTCCATATTTTTCCAGATGTATCAATCTAATAAGAACTGTGACTTCTGCTGACAAGTTTTGCCTCTCTCTTATCCTTAAATTGGAATAGCTGTAACTGTAACGTAAATCTAAGCTGTCTGGGACATGTAAATGCATACTTGGGGTAGGGAGGTGAATGAAAGAGGTATTATTCTCAAAATGGCTATTAACTGAGGAGAGGTTTTGGGAGTGGTTTTCCTCCCACTGAGACTGGGACACACGGCAGTGTATTGCATAGAAGGCTGTTCTCCCTATTGGTCTTAGCAGAAAATTATTCTGCGTTTTGGCATCTGCTGAAAGAGAGAATTTTAGCAAAAATAAGAATGCTTGCTTAAAACACAGTATGTGAACATAGAGCGAAAGCAAAGCCGCAGTCTGCTGTGGGTAGTTTGAACAGCTACTAGTATTCTAACAAAATCAAAAAGTATGTCTTGTGGTTTTTGCTAAATTTCTGAAAGAACTTGTGTTTAATTAATATTATTTCCTAAGCTTATTAACAGATTTACTTTTTAAATTCTCTGAAAATTAATGCTGTTCTGAGGAAGTACAGTAATTGTGCAGAGAACATGTTATTATTCATTACTTAAAGGAAACCTAGCAACCTTTGCTTTATGTGCAAAGCTGAACTTGTTTTCAAAAGAGCTGATATAGTGGTAACAGATGGTGGAAGGAGCAGCAGCTCTGACTGCAAAACTGCTTTGAAGCAGAGGTTTTACTCTTTGCTACTCTCGAGGTGCCTGCTTTGCCTGATAAAATGAGGGTTCCCTGAATTAACCTCTGTGATTTGTCCTTTTTGAGATTACTGATGCAGATACATTTTGCTTGGGTAATTTAAGCTGTCCTTACTGTCCCACGCCAACTTGTGTGTGTTGTGGCTGAGAGTGAACGGGCAACTTCTGCTACGCAGCTGCACGACATACTGAGGGGAAGCTTTTTTACCTAAGGATTGCTCAGAAAAGGGGAATGGCTGCTTTCTGACCCCAGTAAAAGATCATGTCGAGATTTCAGAGGTTAGATTTTCTTGTCCTTGATCAGTTGTCCAGTGTCTACAGTTATCCCAAGATGTATAAAAGAAATGTCTAGTGCTGTTCATGAATTTATTTAGATAACTAAAGCTGTACCATTTAAGTCAGAAGGGTAACCTAAACATTTTGCACATGTTCAGTTTCTGCTATAAAATGTTAATGCAGGAATTGGATAGAGTCCAACAAACCGCCTGAGACTTTTTTAAAAAAGAAAAAGACCCTACCATAGCACTGTACTATGTTTCTTCACTTTGATGTAATTAATGTTATTAATCATGGTCTTTTTCTCCTTCATTAATAGGGATAAAATAAAACTGTTGTGCGCAATGAAATACAGGTTTGAGAGACCGAGTTGTGGGCTTTATCCTCTTCAGAAGAGGCAGAGCCCTTCATTTATGCGACCAATTTACAGCCACTTTCCCTCACATACAAGCTTAACGAAGCTTTGCCAAATAACTAATTCTCTGAGTTCATGGAACAGTAATTGTCATGTGGTAGGTGGGTAAAAAAAGGATTCTGAAATAATCAAGTGCAAATGTGGCTAGAAAGAATTGCAGAGCACCAAAAAGAATTTTGAGCTGACCTCTATAACATTTTAAACATCTTAAATATACTATTAAAGCATATAAATTAATTATACTAATTTTGTAATTTAACTAATGCATCTTCTTTATGCTGCTACATATCCCTGAAGGCAGAAGGCAGAGCTGCCAAAGTACTAAAAATAAGATAGATCTTTTTACACTATGTCTAAACTAACCAAAGTACTACTACAAAGAACAAAAGTTACAGGAATGAAATACGTCTTTCTTGGAAGTTGACAGTAATGTACGTCATCTCTGTGGGACAGGACTGTTTGAATTGTCCACGTGAGTAGCTGCAAGTTTTCCTTGGCATCTGAGCAGTAACAGGAATGAGGGCTTGGGCACGCAGTTTGACTGGCTATCCCGGTTAGTTTCTTGGTGCTGCCCCTCCTGTTTGTCTTGGAAAATTGCTAAAATGGAAAAAAATGTCCAGGAAGGGTTGATACAGTTTGGGAAATTATGGAAAAATTGTACTTTTTTTCCATTTCTTTCATTTGTCTTCCTCAGTCTATTGTTTGCTCATTATAGTTACACAGGATGTCTATAAAGAGATTCCCACAGTAGGGCGGTACAGCATACTGTCACCAGCGCATCTCGGAGCATCAGACTCGGGAGGTCTGAACCACGCATGTCTGTGGAGGTATCGCTACTTGTGCATATACAGTTGCTTTATCTGCAGTAATTCACTTCAGTCTCGTGCTCCTGTGTTTTTAATGGAGCTTCCAGTGAACTTAAACAATATTGGCTACATATGGTAAGATGAATGTTTCTGTGGGAGTAAGTCACTGTCATATCTACTGTAAAATCTGTTTCTGTGCCCTGCTCTTATTCTCTGTCTGGGGTGTTTTATTTCTAAGATAAACAGTAACTCGAGGCCCCTGCTTAGATGATGTTCTTTACAAATGCAGTGTTTGTGCTTTTGTTTCTAAGGGGAGAGTTTTTTCCCATGGAGCATGCAGGTGTGCTTTTCAGCCTGGCTAGTTTGTCTTCATAATATGAACATCATTAGCTTGGTTCCCGCCATGACTGTAAATTTGTTTGCTATAGAGCTACATACTTTGGAGACATACCCTCCTCAAAAGCATAATGCAGGAACTAGTACTACAGTTTACATGTATTCCAACAGCAAAACTGACACCTTCATGGTCAACTCAGGTGATGAAATGAATCTGTGGAGCTCTTTTCCCAGGAGTACGCCAAAATGTTAGTTCTCTTCTGGTTTGCACACCTGGATTTGCTTCCCGTGAAGGAAGAGGTAATTGCATATGTTTGGACTTGTATGGATACAAACCATTCCCGTTGGAGGGTACGCATTTAAAAACCTGTCCATTTATTTAGGAATTTTTGAATGGCTACCTCCTGGAAACGTGGAGCTTCTCGAAAATGTTGCTAGAGGTTAAGTTCCCCTCATAACAAACCTTTTGGTTTTATCCATTATTGGTCAGTGTGTGAGAACCTAGTTTGATTCTTTAATTGAATCAGATTTCTCATGTATGGCACGGCCCAAATTTTTGAGCATTAAAGAACATTTCCTTCCAAGTAGGTGATGATTTATTAACACAGAGATGACATGTTTGAAGCTGTTTTTTTAAGCTGGTATTGAAATCTCCCTGGTATTTAGGTAGCATTTACCTGTTTTTTTGTTTAAGTATCTGTTGATGCTTTTCTTGACATCCAGATCTAATAGAACTGTTTTGCACTGCTGGGACAGACGTGTGTAAATACAACCTGTTAAAGACAAGATATTTGTCATGTTTGCAGCTTTGTATACTTATTATACTGGAGTATGCTAAACCTGAGATATACGAGATTTTCCTCTTATCTCAGAAAATTCCCATGAGAGCAAGTAATGTGATTGAATCTAAAGTTATTTCTTTCACTCTAGCTCTAAAATTTCAACTATTGCTACTCATTATGTTTTTTTTCTTGTCAACAAGAATCTTTCTGCCGTAGCCTTGTTGCCTTGATTTCTTTCATGAGCACTCTTTATTACCTGATACCAGGCTAACTGGAGAATATACTACTCCTCAGTCCATATGGAAAAGTTTTTGACACACAATTACGGGAATATACACAGTTTTGCATAGCACAGCACAGTATCAGCATGGTCTCTCCAGCAGATTGTACTAAGGCACTATGGCATAGAGATGAAATCTTTTAATAAAAAGTACTTGATGTCAAGTACTTTTGTGTACTTGACACAGTCAGTACTCTGACTGAAAATAAAAATTCAGAGCTGTCAGTTTTGCACTTACATGTTTAATTTACAGGCAGGGGACAAATGTAAATATGTAGCAGTAGAAGCTGGCATTTTGAATTCCAAACACAACTTTGGTAGGCCTTCTCCGGTATGGAAAAAAGCCTCTTTCTCATCTTTCTTATCTTTCTCATCTGTAATGAGCTTTTTATGCCTGCCCCCCAACAGCTAACAAAATGTAATGTTCAGTAGCGTAACAGGATCAGAATCCACTCCTAGCTTCCACAGGTTTGACTAGTTTGATTACTTAACCTTTGCAGGTCTGCTGAGAATTGGAATATATTTTGCATATTTCAGCATAATATTGAAAAATATTTTTTTCTGACAAAATTATATAATTGGGACACTTTATTAAAGCACAGATATGTTTTCTCAGTTTTAATTTTACCTCTCTGTAACATCAGAGTTTAACAGGATATCACATAAACTTTTTTCTCTTGTAATAATTATTCTATTTTAAAACATTGGGAACTTACCAGTATATTTAGATAGTATCTTCCTGTAGATTTCCATAGACACAGAAGCGTGGTCCATGACACAACAAAGACTATACAACGATTTTTAAAAAGCACTATCTGAAGGAGTTCACTATAGAAGGGTAATTTAATGAATGTGTTAACTGATACAGAGCTACTAATGTAGAACAGTTGAGGTGAATTTAAGTCAGGGTTATGGTGACGGACCCACTCTGCTTATTTTCTTTCCTTTTTTTTTTTTTTTGTAAATGTGAATTTAGAAGATTCTTCTGTATTAAGCAGCAAAAATTATGTTATATTTGTGAAGTGCTGACTTGGTTTGGTGGAAGTGGAACCTTTCTGCCAAGATCCACGTTGCAGGCTGAAATGAACACGCCGTGTTGCCATCCTGCAGGACTGCCACGTAGCTGCTCAGGCCGAGTCACCACAATATAATATACCCTTGAAAATGGAACAGTCTAAAAGTAGCTACGGCATTTAGCCACACAAAGGAACATTTTTATGCAGAATTACAGGGCTTGTAATATTCCAGAGGTCAAGTAGTTTTCCTGTCTGTACATCCCATAGTCCTTGTCCATCTGTGAAATACCAAATTAGACTGAATAATCAGATTTTCCTTACTATTTTCTTTCAGACCATATTTAATATACTACTGCTTCTGATGTTTCTGGGAATTGACTAGGAGGCTGCAAGGATATTTATTTTCTCTCCTGGTAGTTGTCACAAATGTTTGCCTCCATTATGATTATACTCAAAGTGACTCTACTTGGTGGTGGTTTACATCAATACTGCCACTCCAAAAAAAAAAAAAAAAACAAACCCTAAAAATCAAAAAAGTTGGAGGAAATGTGAAATCTGGGAGAGGAGCTGCTTTGGATGTACTTCCATGCTGGCACTTTCCAAGGAAATTCTTATTATGTTAATGTCTTCAGCTCTTGCTTTTGAACATTTTTAAAATTAGCAGAGCATTTAGAATCATAGAATCACAGAATTGTTGAGGTTGGAAGGGACCTTTAAGATCATCGAGTCCAACCATTAACCTGACCTAACAAAAACCACTTCTAAACCATATCCCCAAGTACCACGTCTGCCCTTTTTTTAAACACCTCCAGGGATGGCAAATCCACCACCTCCCTGGGCAGCCTATTCCAATGTTTGATTTACGAAAGCCCCTTTCCTTTTCCCCTCAGGGGTGTGTGCAAAGCAGCCCCTGTTCCTAGCAGGGGCAGAGCCCTGGGGTGCTGTCCCCATGGGGTGGCGACCCGGAGGGCTGCACTCACCCATCTGCCTGCAGCGGCAGTCAGTCTTTCTTCCAGGCCATTGCTTGTCATTCTTTGAGAGCAAAAGATCCCAAGTCCATTTCAGTATGGATCTGTGCACACTGGGACACCATATGATATGTATTTATTTATGATTAATGGAAGTTACTGTGAGCATATGCATTAATTGGTTGATGAGAACGAGGCCTTGTCAGGCACTCCATTAAGGCTGCACAGGAAATTCTAAAGCCAATTTCAGTTGACTTCTTTCTCTCAACCAACTATAATTTATGTTTGGGTGTTCAGCTTTTAGACTTAAATCTTTTACGCTTTTTGGATCGAGACACTGAAAATGATTCCATCTGCTTTAGTCAATAAGAGGATTATAAGCAGCACATTCTTGCTGTAAGGCAGAAAACCTTACATGCAGTATCTTCTTTTCAGTGTGGTTACAGTAGATGGCATTGAAATATGTACAACATGCACTTTTTCTCTGCAGCAGGAGAGACTCCAAATTTGTAAACTAGTAGAGACTTTGCAATATATAGTTTTCAGTGTTGAAGAGAAAATCTGATTTTGAGTTACTAAGTTTGGGAAATATAATTCATACACCTGCCAGCCCTAGATAGCAGAGGATATAAACTAATGGTTTCCCACTTTTCTATTGGAATGGCATATGTTGCAGAAAAAATAAGAATGCTCCTTTTAATTCATGTGTGACATTGTGATCTATTCAGACCAAGGCAGCCTGAGGGAGGAAGAAAGAGGTCTGCATAGCGAAGCTTCTACAGTAGTCACTGACAACCAGCCTGCAGATCAGTGTATCCTTTGAGACCCTGCTACAGTCTTGTGAGTTTAGGAGAATCCTCTAGCTTAGGGATAGATCCACCAGTGATTGCGTGTATTTGCCTTGTCTTCCTCTGCCTTCACCCTCCCTGAAGCAGGTTAACTGTGTGGGAACAGCAGTAAGAACACCATCAATATCCGTTTGGAAAGCTGTCTAATGGAGGACTGAACAGACTGAGGACAGAATAATGCTGGTTGTTTATTACCTACTCTTCTAGCTGGAACAAAACCTGAAAGTTAACAAGGCATTGTTGAGTACAAATGACTTCTAAATTCACTTACTGCAAAGCTGACTTTCCAGTTATAAAATGAATCAGATGGTTCTTGGATAGCTCAAAAACAAGAAAACCAAAGAAGCTGACAAAATTGTGTCTGTATGAAATGGAGCTCTGCTTGTTATTTAGAGGTGTCAGATGAAATTTGAGTCTAGCCTTGTGAAGGAGAGTCATCTGTGGGTTTGTTTTCTGAGCCCTGGGCACAACTTTCCTCTGTGGGCATTTTCTTTAATAGTCCATACAGTGTTGCCACATTAATTGTCAACAGGAAAACCATGTGCTCAGACTAGTTTCTTGCCTCAATCCAAATCTTGATCCTCATGTCATTGGGAATTTCGATTTGCAGCTGTGTAAGTCCTGAACTGCCAAAACCTTCAGTAGAGTTGAAAACCTAAACCAGAACTTGATTTTAATTTGCTTGTGTGTCCACCACCAAATATATTTTTAAAAGATCACCACATATGGTATAGATGAGGAATTATACTACATTCCAGCTTCCCTGGAAGCCGGGCCTCTTCTGTGTGTAAGAGCAGGGATGCACGCTGTCTTTTCATCTGGTTGGCAGACATGGGGGCTGCCACTGTGAGCTGAAGAATGTAAACAGTTTGCTGAGACATAGCAAAAATCCCCAGCACCTTTGTAGAAGAATGTAAAAAAGCCATCAAAATCCCAAACTTGCTGTGGAAGGGAGAAAACACGGTCAAGAACAATATTTATTTCATGTTTCATCCTTTACCTCAGACTCCCTTGGCTTTTTTTCCTTCTGCGTTCTTGACTTAGACAGCAAACACGAGACTGCGGATAGTATTATATGGCACTGCAGTGGTGGGCCTCAGTCTTTCCTAGGAACAACAGCTGGGACGCAAAAAGGTGTCAACACAGCTGGGACAGAGAACCAATGGGATGGCAAAGGGCAGGAGAAAGTCACATTTTTGTGTGTGTTGCAGACCAAAATCTAAACTTCGGAGTAGCGGTGATCAGGAAGCAGTCAGTGTGCTAGCAGCGAGCGGGACCCCAGTAAGCCCCAGTGTGTCTCGCGTTTTTTTCTATGTGGGTGTGTGTTTTCAAAATGGAGCTAGATGGAAAGAGTGGTGAAAAAGGCCAATACTGTATACAAAGACTGCACAGCTGGCGTTGGAAGTGGAGTTATGAGCTCTTCCATTAATCCTCTTTTTATTTCTTCCTTCCCTTTCAGGTGCAAGTGGGAAGTACACCTCAGGACCAAAGAATTGTGGGATACATTTCCTGCACTCACTTGCAAGCTATTGCAGGTACTGTCCTAATTTTCACTATTTTGAGGCCTGTGGTGGTATTCTTGTGCAGAAGTAGCAAACATTGCTCCTCAGGTATTTCTGACAAAGTGCAGTGTGCGTTGCAAATAGCAGTGAAATAGTGAAGAAAGAAGGGTAGACAAGTATATCCCCAAACCTTCACATTTTCAGTCTCAGAGTAATTAAGTGTTAAAGGACACAAACTAAAAATATCCCTTGAGAGCTTTTCTTCTCTTTGCTCCCTCTTAACTAAATATTGTTATTTTAGGAAATACATTACTATCATCATTACTCAACAGCATTTAACAATGCATACTGTGAGTATCGGCATATAAGCTAAAATTCCTTTGTACAGAACTAGGGGATTATCAGAAAATAAAAGTTGGGACAGTTTTTCCATCAGAAATCAGCAGCTGGAATAAGCCCAAATTATCTGGCTTTTGACCTACAAATTTTATACATAAATGGCTAGGAAGTTAATACATTCATTGAAAAATTATCTTCCTCATTTTTAAAAGCAGTTCCACTATTACATTTACTACAGCATGGCACAGCATGCTCTGTGTCCTTTGTTTCATGAAACAATATTTTCTAAGGTCGTTAAAGATAAATCAAATGCAAAAACTCTTGGCAGGGTACAGAAGGCTTTTTTTGGAATTTTCACTGAATTTTCTTAAAAAAGAATGAGATGGTCGTTAATAGCAGATTTCTGTGTCCATGAGAGGTGTGGACTCCACTGCTTCCCATAAGCAGACCGGAATTTCATGTAGCTCTGTCAGGCTGTGGTGGAGCCTGTTCCTCCTCAGCTGTCTTACGACCTTCTATGACTGTTTTCTATAACAGTATCTCAGCTCTCCTTTTAATACTAATATTCAGAACAAGACTGAGGTAGATGGGTGGCCTTATCTCCATTTTACAACCCAAGTACAGAAAGCAAGGGGAAGAAAAGTGAGTAACTTCAGGTGGGTTTATTCCCCTTTAAGTGTTCTGCTGCATACATTTTGGACTCAAGATGCTTCTCCATTTTAGCTGTTCGCCTGAACACTCATCAATTAAAACTGACAAATACTTGAAATTCTTGGAGATGTCTATTGAAAATTTTCTGTGTATCTCTCCTGTCTTTTGCATCAAAACTATCAGTTCTGTACTTAGAGTAGGTGTGGTGATAAAATAAAAGCCAAATCTACAAACCTTTACTTTGTATAAGATCAGGATTTCATTTAGCCAGAGGGATGGATATCCTTAGTTTTACCTGATGCAACTGCGATTCTTGCGCTCCTGAGAGCGGGAGAGCACGCCATAGCCCTCCTAGCCTGCCTGAAGAGAGCATGTACCCTGCAGACTGAGGTGAGACAGTAATGTATTATAAATGGTAGAACTTTGAACCTGTGCACTGCAGCATGTGTAGGTTAACCCAGTCAGGCAGCTGGCATTCATTCCACTTTCAGTGCTGCAGTTGCAGAGACAGACTTGGGAAGAAAACTGCCAGCCCCTGAAGTACATTAGAGAGACTGGATAGTTCTAAAGAAGATTCATGAATTTTTCAGCTACATTTTAACAATGTAACCTCCTTCTCTGGTTTTCTGTTTTTAACTCGGGAATTATGGTAATATACTGTGAGATTGCTGTTGTGGAGCTGAGATTTGTTGCTGTTCTAGTTTAGGTTCTAAACCTCCATTTTTAGTCCTGTTCCTTTTACTACCTAGGCACGTATTCTCAGTTGGTCTTTGCTAACCACATTGTGAAATCCCTAAAATATTAAAGAGGAAGAGGGGGGAGAGAAGAAGAACGGGGAAGTAATGTTCTATTTTCAAAGTCAGCCTAAAGCTCCTTCAAGGGTAAAACACAACCTTTTCATTTTCCTCCTTATGTTCTTGCTTTGGTTTTTTAGGCTTATCCAGTTCAAACTACATTCAAATAGAGCAGACAATGACTTAAGAGTCCAGCTGTCCTTTGATATATCATACTAGTTTACATAATGAAATGGAAAACTAAAGTTCCTAAGTTTGGCAGAGCTGTGCTTTCTGATTTGTATCATCTGATTCATAACATTTCACACATTTAAAAAATTATCCCAAACCCACTTCAACGATGTAAGGATGTGGTATCTATAAAAACAAGCACCGTTTAAAAGGTTAGCCATTTAAATCATCTTGTCATACACGGCTGAGTGCAATTTGGCTTCCCTTTGAGGATATGTAAACTTACACTTGACAGTTCTGATACTGACATGAGTATAAAATGAAGGGATCTGACTGCTTATGGTCAGGGACAAACTAGTGCTTTTTCAAGAGATGGACTGGCTCAACTCTGTTCTGAGCAATTACTATTATTTCAGACCTGACATTCACCTTTTCCAATAAAACTTTAGAATTAGATGTAGCTTATCCTCTCAATTCTCTACCTATTACTGATGGTGCTGTGAAACAGCTCTTCATTTCCACTGTGGAAATAGCTGCATTTCAGTGACAAATGAAGGGATCCTTTAATGAGACCTGAATGTAATTATTTTCCAAGGGGCTGTTAAGTTTACATGGTTCTTTTATGTCTTTCAGTTAGTCAGTGATTAATGTTCTGCACAGGTTTTGCTGCCTGGAATCCACCCACTTCCCAAGTCCCTTTGAGTCACGCCTTTCAGGCACCCTGCCAAACCATCAAAACAGAGTAAGCCTCAAGCTATTCCAGCCCAAGTCCAGATGATGCAGTGTGCTGGATGCTATCTCATAACCTTGTTAGCATCCCTGTTTGGCTTTTAGTGTGAATCTAGTCTTGAGCAGTACAGGTACTGGCAACTCACACTTCTCTAGCACCAGTTTTAGGTTCCCCAAGCCAACACACAGCTTAAGCAGAACTCAGCTCAGGACTGAGAGACATCCCTCGGTGTCTGAAATTCTGACTGTGCAATCAGGAGTAACCTCAGTGCTAAGCATCCTGAGGCAGTGATGCCACAAAGGTTTCTGAAATAGCAAAGCTGGCGTATCCACGGCATGGCAGCCTGCCCTTGCCCCACCTCCCCTCAGTTGTGCCAACACAGCTGTTGTAGGCTGTGTTGCACTTATCTGGGGACCTGACCTAGCTGCAAAGTAACCCAGCAGAATAAAAGGTTTTTTTTTTGTTGTATTAATTTTTTGGGTGATTTGGTTTTATTTTGTTTTCCCAGCCTATCCTGGATTATGTTATAAGTGTAAGGGTCTGCTTCATCTGTCACACAGTCAGGTGTGACACAGCCTGTCTTGTGGCTAAACTGAAGCCTTTGGTTGTGACTTGGAAACAACTTTTCCTTCTGCCTAGGCTTTTGCTCATCTTCCCCAGATTCCCTGCCAATATATCCCATAGTGCTTAGCAGTGCTGGTTTTGAAAACCTCCACTGGATCTTTTAATTTCATCTGACTAGGCCTGTCAGCTGCTTTGAACCATGACAGTGCTCCTTCCAGTGTCTTTCAGAGCAGCACAAAACAGTCTTCCTCAGCATATAGTACCTACCTGCAGCCTTAACTAAAGCCAGGATTTCACTTACACATTTCCAAAGTGAATGGAAAGTGCAAGTATGATTATCCTATAATGAACAAAGGTGAAGTATTTACTTATGCTGGCTGAGATTTCCCACACTACCCTTTGATCCTTCCACAAAATTTGAAGCCGAAGGGAACTTGCAAAGAATTCGGAAAGGCTGACTGCAGGGACCAGTCACAACACAATTACTTGCATTTTTCCAAGCCAGTTACTGAGGAAAAGAGCGTAGAGCAATTAGCACAAATCTGTATTCTCTGGTTAATCACTGGTGGCAGTCAATCAGATCAGTGATTATATCTGAACATTTAATTAGAGCTGAAGGCTGGAAGAAGTAGTTGAATGTTAGTGTTGGGAGTTACTACCTAGCTCTCTTCTGTTAATATTTACTGATGCTATTTCACTTCAGCAGCAGTTTCTGAAATGTCTGCTCCCCTGATTGTGCTGGATACAGTTTCAGCTTCTCCTCTACTTAGGTGTCTGAATACGTCAGTTATCTTCACTTTTCATCTCCAAAGCCATTGGATCACTGGGAGCTGGTCAGACTGAGTCTCTTGAGTCACTTTTGCATACAGATACATGCAGTACCTGCTGTGTAGCAGCTGTAAGCTGGACACCATTAGTTTATTATTAATCTCAGAAAACAGTTATATTCAAGTTGCATTAGAGGATTCCATCTTTTGTCATGGTGGCCAAGAGGGCCAATGGCATCCTGGGGTGCATCAAAAGGAGTGTGGCCAGCAGGTCGAGGGAGGTCATCTTCCCCCTCTACTCTGCCCTGGTGAGGCCGCATCTGGAATACTGCGTCCAGTTCTGGGCTCCCCAGTTCAAGAAGGACAGGGATCTGCTGGAGAGGGTCCAGCAAAGGGCTACAAAGATGATTAGGGGATTGGAACATCTTTCATATGAGGAGAGGCTGAGGGATTTGGGTCTCTTTAGTCTGGAGAAAAGAAGATTGAGGGGGGATCTTATTAATGCTTTCAAATACTTGAAGGGAGGATGCCAGGGGGATGGGAGCAGTCTTTTTTCAGTGGTGCCCATTGATAGGACGAGGGGTAATGGGCACAAACTTGAACATAGGAAGTTCCATCTTAACATGAGGAGGAACTTCTTTACTTTGAGGGTGGTGGAGCACTGGCACAGGCTGCCCAGAGAGGTTGTGGAGTCTCCCACTCTGGAGACATTCAAAACCCGCCTGGACGCTGTCCTGTGCAACCTGTTGTAGGTGACCCTGCTCTGGCGGGGGGGTTGGACTAGATGATCTCCAGAGGTCCCTTCCAACCCTGACTATTCTGTGATTCTGTGATTCTGTGAAGTGTAGCTCACTTCATTGCTCGTGCCCCAGGTAGTGTACTAAAGTGCAATTACTTCCATGACCTCTAGTGGGGATAATCAGAGATGCCAGACTATCAGAAGTGACACATTTTTTTCTAAAAAGAAATGGAAGTCATCTGTTTCTAGACTTCCAAGGCTTTTTTTCTGTAGAGCCCTGAGGTGATCTGGTGTATAGTGCTGCTACAAAGGCTCAGCATTCTTACCAGGGGAGATGTATGTCACTACTTAGTTAATGCTTTTTTAATAATAGCAATGCATGTTACCAGACACCTTTCACAATATCCTCCTAAAATGTTTTTGCTTGTTTGTCTTTTATTTTTCTCAAGTTTTCTGTTTCAGAGAATTTTGCCTTTGCTCATTTCAGTTAAGTGGGTTTGCTACATTCTTCACACTGGTCTGTGACAGGTTGCTACCCGAATTTTATGCCCATATGGTAATGGCTGATTATTTTATCGCTCATCCTAGTGAAGCCATGCTAGATGATGGATAATTCACAGAAAATGCAAAAAAAAAAAACTTGACAGTTCAGGGATGTAAAAGCTGATCTTAGACAGTTAAGCTATTTAATCAGGACTTTGTGGGGAGCAAGACTTTACTGCATTCTTATCCACAAGCACCATGCTTAAAAGTTAGTTAGGAGGAAACAAAGGCAGGCCAGAAGAAAGTACTGGTCTAAGGAGATGAGATAGGATAGAAAGATTCAGATGCTGCAAAAGAAGGAAAGTCTATGAATTTGAATAAGCTTCACCAGGAATGAGGAAGCTGGGACTGTTCAGTTTCAGGAGGCGAAGGCTCAGGACGGGTCCTATCAAAGTGTGTAAATCCCTGATGGGAGGGTGAAAGGAAAAGATGGGGGCAGTGAGGCCCAGTGACAGGACAAGAGGCAATGGGCACAAACTGAAATGCAAGAAATGCCATTTAAACAATGGAAACCGCTTTTTGTTGAAAGGGTGACTAAGCACTGGAACAGGTGACCCAGAGGTTATGGAGTCTCCAACCCCAGAGATAATCAAAGCCTGACTGGACGCAGTCCTGAGCAGCTTGCTGTAGGTGACACTGCTTGAGCAGAGGGGTTGGACTAGGTGATCTGCAGAGGTCCCTTTCAAGCTCATGCTTTCTGTGAATCTAATTTCATCTCTATCTTTAGTTAAGCAGAATGTATATGTTTGTTAGTCACGCACACCTTTTGTGGTTAGTGTCACCTGCTTCAGGCTGTGTTTATTCCACGTGACCTATTTCTTGTGCTTTTGTCTTCACTGTTGGGCTTTCTTGTGCTGTTATAGCAAGGGGTTTTCCCAAGAATACATTGGTCTGGATTTGCATCAAGCTGTGTGATTAGGTTACTACGTGAACTTGAGGTACAAGTAACTAGGAGCAGTAGGTTAGGGAATAGATGCAGGAAACACTTGTACCTGCTTTTATATTACAGCCCAACTGGTAAAGATTTGTTGGGAATAACACATGAGTGGAAGAAAAAAAATCAGATTATTAGCTGTTGGAATTACAAGTCTGAAGAGATGAGTCAGTGTCGGAACCTACTTAAAGCTCGCCCTCTCTTTCCCTGGTCATGTTCTTTTTAATATTTCTTTTCATTATTTAGGATCGTATCAAATCATGCTTGGTTGAACGTTTCTGATTCAGTTTGTATTTATTGTTGTTCTACCACACTGCCCTCCCTGAGATGTTCTTGAAAATCCAACCCTTCACAGGTTAATAGCAGTAGGAAAGTGAAGTCTCAAGGCCTAAAGTTAGTCTGTATGCTAATGCAGTGACAGCGTGCTGCGGAGTTCACATTTTGAAAGTCTTTTTATAAAGACTGCTGGTGACAGCTGCAGTTGAGTGAGTGAGTAACAAGCTGTGAGGATGCAGACTTAAATATTCACCATCTTCATAGTGGCCACTGACAGCAGCTTTGGACATATACACAATTGAGGTGTCTGATTCTGTTGTACAGCTTTTCAATAGCTAGCACAAAGTAGTAAATTAGGTTAAAATAAAACTGTAGTCAGACTAAGTCATTTTGGGCTTGCTGCTTTTCATTCCGATTGTGGCATTTGAAAACAAATCTTTTATTTTGATGCAAAGTAATGTTCTGACTTATATTATTTCAAGTCAAACAAGCAAAATTATAACTGTTAACTACAGGCACAGTGAAAAGAAAAGAAAAAGAAAGGAAAGACAGTATGGTAAGCAGTTATGTCTAGAATCTGTCTCTTCCTGCTCCTTTTGCTGTAATCCTTTTAAGAGAGCCAGTAATTAATTTTTTCTTAGACTTCATGTCACCTGATGTGCTTGAAATTGTGTGGTTAGTTACTACAATTAAAGAGCTGCTTTGTGTGTCACAAACAAAAAATATTTGCCAACCAATCAATCGCAACCCTTTCACATCACTCCTATAAAATGGGGGCACATCCTTAGCACACGTAGCCTAGTGTAACTTCCCTGCAACTGGTGAAAAGGATCTGGTTCTTTGTTTCTGCAGTACTGCCTGCCTGAACCTGTATCTACACATACCTTTAGAAATATGAAAAAATACTTCCAGTTTGGGCATTCTTACTTGAACACAAATAGAACCCTTCCTTGGCTGGACTGCTACAGGATTAGTGACTTGAATTTACCATTGATGTATATTTACTAATAACATTTGAAAGTTAAACTTCTCATTTTTAAAAATCAGAAATCAAAGCAAAGAAAAATCAAGTGGTTTACCCCAGAACATGCTGTCCAGTTGTGTCTGAAGGAGGATTTTAACTCTGAACTCCTGATTATGAATGTAGCACATCAGATCATCCTCCTCCTGTGGCTAGAAACGTAATTCTGGCTGGTTGTCTGCAGCACAGACACACCTTGTCGTCTTATTTCTTCAGACATGCCTCGTGTGATTGATTCCAGAAGGGGATATTTAAATCATCGAAAAGTGTGGTTCCTAATGAACTTCATAATGGGCTAAGCACTATGTACTGAGTGTACTATTAGCCACAGCATTTTTTATCTTGCACCTTTTTTCTCAAGATGTCTAGCAGTAGCTTAGCAACGAGTATGTGGCTGCGTAACATGCTAAAAGGAGGTCTTATTTATTGTTTTGGTTGTTTGCTACAGGAGATACTACTGTTCGATGTGAGCAACTGGATATGCTTCAAGATTGGCTGTCTGAATTCAGAAAATCTACCTCCTCCTCCAGTACAGCCAATCCAGAGGAGCTGGTGGCTTTTGATGTAATCTGTGGAGATCTCAACTTTGATAACTGCTCCTCTGGTAAGACAACGGTTTCCTTCTCCTGGTGTCTACCTGTTCCACAAAGGAATAGGACAGTTCTTGATTCCTGTGGGTTACAACAGTATACTAAGTTGTCACTGGCTTTTGCAAGGAAAGATTTAATTGCTACAGATGCTTCTAAAAAAAAGTAGTAGCCTTGAGATGAGCCAAGGAGACTGGCTCACACTTACAAGCTCTGCTGAGTTATTAAGCATGATGTTTTTTAAGGCACAAAGGACAATAATTTGTGACTTGCTGTAGCAATAACGAGGACAGATCTAGTGTTTTAGCTTTAGGTAGACACCTACTATCCTAGAATTTTAGTCACTAATGAAAGACATGCGTGTTATGGATTTTTGTGGAGAAAAAGTAGTAAATTCATGCAGTTAAAAATAACAGTGCATATACACAGGCATAGGAGATTAATGCTGCAGAGAGAACTAAACATTGCTGAATCAGTCCTGGAAAAAAATAACTGATGCTGTGTAGTTCTGGGAGTTTTTATTTTAATAAATTTTTAATACTTTTTGTCTGTATTTGGATGATGAGGGTACTAGAAGAATACCACAAAACCACGATTAATGGGCGGTGAGTTCACAGAGATGGTAGCCTTTTCCAAACATAAATATTATGCTCTGTTAACACTTAAATTGCCAACATAGAATGCGGAGCATTGTGTTTGTGTATGCTCTCTGCCTTCCTGTTTCGTACAGGTCAGGCACCCAGCTGAGCTCCTTGCTGCCTTTATGCGATGGCAATCGACTCTGCTGGTTTGGAGCTGGCAGATGGACCGGCGGTGCCCAGCAGCCAGCCTGCCACGAGGCTGACGGCTGAAAGGCCTTTTGCGTAACTGGGCCAAAACTGAAGCACTGAGGTAGAAAGAGCCCAAGGCAGGTACAGTGAGGGGGCATCACCAGAATGACTTAGTCTGTGCTGCGTTACTAGGGAGATGTGCAGGGTGCAGGTGAGCTCAGGCTGCAGTGTTCAACGTGCAATTCAGACCAGAGTTTGTGGATTAACAGGTGAATTTGTGAACACCATCTAGTGTGAATTCTGTAGTACTCATAAGCAGCCTCGATAACTGAGGCTGAGAGCAACAACTGGACCAAAAATAATTTTAAGAAAGAAAAAGCAAGCATTGTCTGATCTCAAAAATAACTAGTACTGTCTAATCTCAGGACTTGTATCAGACACTTGTAATAGAAGATTTTAGCAAAGATGGAGAAACATTTAATTGGGTAGAAAAATACTATCAACCCAAAACACAGCCCCTTCTGTTGTTTGTTTCTAGCTTGTATGTACAAAAAATAAACCAGTCACAACTATATGAGCCTAAGTAAACTCAGACTTGTCAGAGAAGGTGCTGGCAAGTGCTCTGACTGGTAGAAGAATCCATTATGCACTGTGGAGGTGAACAGTAAGTGGTAATGGCTACGGAATACTGTAGTTGAACAAACAGGTATTAGGATAAAATGTAACAGTAGCAGTGGTAGTGCATTTTTAGGGAACGAAGGAAGAAAAGTGGTCAAGAACAGGTCTTCAGCTAGCCAAGCTGCTACACATACAGGCTGAGGAGGCAGTTGCTGCAGTCCCGATGAAGGGAGACAGAAGCTGGGGGATAGAAATGGACACATCCGCTGGGATCTGACTGTTTCACTTGCAGTATTATTGGATGGATGGAGTGGCCTGGAGGCAAAGATGTCCATCAAGGAAATAAACAATCTGCTGCATGAGACTGCCCAGTCAGATAGCAAATGGAAAGCAAGTGGGGCTGTGCAGCATGAGAGAGAGATGGGAGTGAAGCTGTGAGGGAGAACATATGGTCAGTATTCTCTACCTGAGAAGTTCTGGCATGCTAACCAAGATCTTGCACAAGTGCAGAGTATAATTAACACTATTGTGACCCATCTTTTTAAAGCAAAAGTAAAAAAAACCCAACTTGTAATAGTTGCTAAAGAGGACTGAAAAGTAGGTTATAAAAAAACGTTTTTGCTATCTCTGTAGCTTATTTACGCCCCCCCTCCCCTTTAAAATTCACTCGAGCCTGGAAACTGAAATTAAGCTATTTCATTTTTTATTTTTAGATTGCTTTTTTCCTTATGCACTAAGCAAGATTAATGCAATGTTTAAAGTTTTCTCCTCCGTTTTTACATTACTCATTGTTTTAGGGATATTCATTGGCATTGCAGAGAACTGAACATTGAGATACTTTTTTTTTTAAACAATAATCAGCTTCCTGTAATTCTGTATATGATTTTCTGTATTCTTTCCCACTCCACAGACTGATACAGCAAGTAATTAATGTTTCAGTGAATATCAAGCTTCTATTCTTAGATGTATTGACAGTAGTTTTCAAAGATCTCCAGGTCCATGAGTGACCTTATGCTTATGACAAATTTTCTGCAACTCAGTTTTCCCCTCCAGCTTTAAAGAACATTATGACAACATTCATACAGTGAATTCACACTTGGTGGGAACATTATTAGAAAGTCAGTTACTGTAGGGTTGCTTTGGATTGACTTGTGTAAAAGTCTATTGTGTTTTTAAACCTTTTAGCATAAGACAAAAAGTCTTTTAGTCAGATAGGTTAAGTTTGTCTCATCAGCTGTGACTTGTCACTATCAGTGCCACAGTTGCAAATTAATCATGACAGAATTTTAATCTATCTCAGATAGGCCACCCTGATTTTGTTTAGAATGGCTTTAATGCTTTAGATAATGTCCCAAGCAAATTATCAATTGCCTGTCCCTTTTTTTATCTATAGCTTGGAAAACGTTCACTGAATTCTTCTGAAGCGTGTAAAGCACAAGCTCTTATTTTCAGACTTTCCGACATGTGTATATATACATACCCACAAACAGCATTTTACATTGTGAAGTCAGTGCAATTCTCCATTGTGTGATCTATCTCAAATTTTGTACTGGTGTAAGCAATGCAATGTCCATGGCAGGGTAAGGAAGTATGCTGGAAAACCTTCACTTAAGTTAACAGCTAGAAACTACTGAAAAACATCTTTCGTAGAAAGACTTTGCAGGGAAGCACTGTTATTAGCAAGTATTTGTTGGAATTTCTAAACAAGACAAGATATTGCTGTGCAGTAAAGCTACTACTGAACTGGTTGCAATCCACCCTGTGTATGTGTACTAAGTAGGAAGGAGGACTTGCCTTTTCTGTTGCAGCAGAACACACAGTTGTCCACAGGTTCACAACACGTAGCTGATGTGCCTTTTCTTGGGCGTGCTCTTTCCCTGCAGAGGACAAGCTGGAGCAACAGCATTCTCTGTTTACACACTACAAAGACCCGTGTCGAATTGGTCCTGGGGAGGATAAACCATGGGCAATTGGTAAGACCTCCTTGAGCTGTCAGTGTATGAACATTTACTTGTCTGTCACTCACAGGACATCTATAAAGCAGCAGGTAGTTCAGCTAACTGGCACTAAGAATTTGGTGGAGACCAAATATTTACAAGGGGTATTTCTGTAATGGATATTTTATAAACCGTAATTATAATTCAACAAGATACTGTTAAGAACCAGAGATCTCAAACTTCAGTCCACATTCCAGAACTTATGCATCAAGCCTTCCCACACCTATTCTACTTTTAAAATAACCTCTAGATTACTTTGGAGGGGGAAGCCAAATTACTGTTTCTGTACTTCCTGCACACAGTGAAAGCCTGCAGCTTTTGATTACAATGTACCATGTGGTGTTGTATAATACTGTAAGTGAGGATGTAACAAATCAGTTCAACAACACTACAAACTTGTAGGGTTCATCTTACGTAAGATTTCATGGAACTCTGAGATATTCCTACCTGGTGAAAACTCAGCTGAACTTGGTGAAGTTTTAGATCAGGAATTAGACTTTCTCTAGAGGAGCAATTATAACTGTGAAGATACTAAAGGTAAGAATGTGGAACTGCTTAATAGTGTGGCATTACTCTGTTGTAGCAGAAAACCACAAAAATCAGAGATATTGGGGCTGAGAAACTGGAAGGGCAGAGGCAACGGTTTGAAAGGTGGCAGGCAGTAGGGAGGTGTGGGTAGAGGAGAAGCAAACACGAAGCGCTCTGTTGGAGTGGTCCCCTCTCTCCCACAAGGATGCTGTGCTCGCACACCTGTGCCCCTGGAAGCCTCCTGAGAGGCAAGTCACGGGAAGTATGCCGGGACAGTCACATCTCCCTTTCTGTTCACAGGTACCTTGTTGGATCCTGAAGGATTATATGATGAAGAAGTGTGCACTCCAGATAACCTACAGAAGTATGCAATTCCTAATCCTCCCATATGCTTTACAGAATTCCAAAAGCCAGTTCATTGCTTGCTATTTAACATTTCACAAATTGAGGGGTGTTTTATGGACTGTAAAAAAACCCAACCAAACATAATTTTTTACTCAGGGGTATGTGGGAAAGAGGAAAAAAAGGGGAAGGAAAAGTGGCTGCTTCTCTAAGTCTAATAGAATTGGCTTAAATGGGTAAAAAGACAAAGGCAACTGCAGTCAGTGTTTTTATGTCTCTAGAGTTGGTCCTACCTGGACAGACCCATAGGACTCTGAGCACTGCGGGAAAGGGTACATGGACAGCTTGTCTGAAAGTCTTTCTGTAGGCAGCCAGGTCTGTGGTCATGGCACTGTAAAGGACAGCAACAAAAGAAAATACAGTTTTCCTCAAATAAAAAACCCATACTCCAACCCAACAACTTATTACCCATTCTAGAAAGCTTGCAAAATTTGCTACACCCAAAAAAGCAAGCTCACAGAGAGGAATTAAATAGTACATCAGACATAACTAGGAATAAAGCTTAATATCTATTAGTGATAGTAGTGCAGCATTACTTTTAAGGAGTGTTTGATAATGAGAAACATGTATCTTTGTTTTGAGTTAGTGGACTTAAGAGAAATACAAAAGAACTTGATTTGCAGAAGTCTTAAGATAAATGTCTTGAATACCTGTACTGTTTGTTAAATATGCCAGTGGAGAGAAATTAATAAGCTTTGTAGACTTAGAGCAGCACTTAAAGAATATGATAATCCTTTTTGCACCTTCTGTACCTTGAAGGCTAGTTTAATTGATTAAATGTGTTATTATCATGACTAACTATGAAACATGTTCCAGCTGTTCCTTACCAAATATACTAAACAGGTGAAGTTACTTGAATTAATGCGTCTGTGTGGATGCTTCAGTTAACACACATAATGGAAATGGTACATTATGTAAGCACAGTTTGTTGGTGTTTTTACTCACTCAGTAAAGTGAGTAAATGGTATAGTTGGACACTTAACTGAATGTATTAAGTGAGGCTACCTCTTGTGGTCATCTTTGTATCAGTTTTGACAAATTCAATTCTAGACATAAGGTCTGGGTTTAGTTTATACTCAAAATAAGAATTTGTTACAGCAAGTCATGTTTTGCACATTAAAGACCCTGCTGAATTTCCAGGCATTTCTATTCATGTGTTGAAAACATGAACTTTGTACATGTGAAAGGGATTTCTGGAAAGCAAAAGTAAGGTAATTTGGCCCTACAATCAAGTTTGCAAATGCAAATCTGTATGTGGGTGTAACATTCTATTTTATGGTTCCAAAAACNAAAAACACCACACACCCCACCCTGTGTTTTCAAGCAGTCTTTTGAGACAATCTGTCACCAAATTACCTTTGGGCTATTTAGTTTTATTTGCTGAAGAGTTCCTTGTGTTCAGCAATGAAGTTCCACTGGCAAATACATGACTGATAGATAAGGAGCCATCAAATGATCAGTAAATATTTAGAAGTATTACTTCCGCTACCTGTGTGTATGTACAGCACCTCAGTACAAGATAACTGGAAAACATTCTTGAGTGGTGATAACAGAATATATGCAAGAGATTTTGCCTACCAAAAAGCGGCTTTCAGTTTTCTGCAATACACTATAATTCTCTTAAACTGATGAAAACCCCCTCTATTAGACCAGAATTTCCACTGGCGTTTTATGCACATCTGCATGTTCACATTACGTAGATACGCTTATATATTAGAGAAACCTTCACTTCATAAGAGTCCAAGAGAGCCTGCCCTCCCATCTCTGCAAGGGACCAATAAACATAAAGATTGCCAGTAAGTTCAGTAGAATTTAAAGCCATTAGTGGAATCTGGGCTCTAAGGACATTTAAATGTTAAATAGCACAGAAGCTGTGCAGCACTGTCTAGCTAACAAGTATCATTCATGTACACAGCAGAACAGGCTACAGCCTAAAATGGATCCGTTCTTAAATTTTTCAGTAATAAGGCTTGATCAAGCTTTACAGACATTTAAAAGAGACATTCAAATTGGCAACATAAGCTATCCAGGGAATTATTTCTTCATCAGCACTCTTCTTTAGTTTATAAATAAAATTAAGTAGTTCACATCACTAAACTAATTAGGCCATAAAAGCAGCAGAACAGCTAGTTCTTAAATATCTTTTTCATGTTAAGTACAGCATACGTAAAACATCGGACTAGAACATACTTGGTACAAATAATGAGCAAGACACTTATAATTATAGAACAATTAGTAAGCTAGATGTAACGATCTGGGCCCTGCCACAGCACTGGAAGCTGCAGGAGCTTCTGCTCAGAAAGGCTTCATGAAATGCACACAAATAATCACATCTCACAAAGATGATCATCACCTTTCAAGCAAAGCACTGCAATAAGCCCATTTTCGTCTCTAAGCCCTGAATAGAGTCTGGCTCAGGAGAGCACATAACAGCACAGCTAAGAAACAAGATTTAAATGCAGATTTTTCCAGTCTCCACTGCTGGACAGTGGCTCACAATTCTGGGTGACAGGCTGCAAGACCAGTGAGAAAAGCCCTCCTTAACTCAGGTGCTTCTTGCCTGAATGAGAGACGGTCCCTCGAGCTTTATGAAGCAGGACTAAGTTTTGCTTTAGGGCTCCCTCATATATCCTGCTCTTCATGCTCCTTTGTTCATTGCAGCTGCAAACCGGCCATCGGCCACAGAGCTTCCTCACAGAATTTTCATACTTAAAACTCTGGAGTTATTTGGGACTGAAAATCTTGCAAGGAAAAAAAAAATAAGTTCCAATTACTTTTTATCCTCCCTTTCTTTGTGTCCTATGAATTAAGACAATTATTCTGATAAAACTCAAGTTTAGTTGTGGAACCCAGTCATAATTAATTATGTGCACTTAAATTGTTAACATTTAACTATTAGCACAGCATAGCCAGGTGTCCAGTACTTGCCTCTACTTCCTGTAGAGACAAACAGCAAACCATTGCATAGAGCAGTACACGTTTTAGTCAGCAGCAGATACATGCACATTCACAATGCATTTTCCTCTCGTATTTGAAACTAAAATTTCCCTTCTGTGAGCAGTTGTGCAGGTTAAGTGAATACCCTGCGTTCACAGACTTTTAAAAGGACATAATTGAAGCTAAAACAAATTCATCCTTTAAATTAATGCAAATAAGATTTTTTTTTTTTGCAGTAGTACTGCAGCGCTAATCAGCAGTTTCTTCTACTTCATTACTTAATTAGCTTTGCCAAATATAAATACAATTTCTGAAAGAGGTCAGTCCCATCAAAGAGATTGCTTTCTTGAACCTAGAAGAAGAATTTCAGGCAGTAGCTCTTTGTACAATCAGCTTGAAAATGGGGTGCAGCCAGTAAGCTAATTTAACGCAAGTTATTAGATGACAGTCTAAAACTGAATACTACATAAAAGGAAGCTTACTTTCATAAACTGGTTACAATAAACTCAATAAGAACTTTCAATACCTCACTAAGTCCAAAGGAGGTTAAGAAAAGTTCTGATTAAATCACTATATGAACAGAATTTTGTCATTGTTATCTTTTGAAGGCACATGGAGTTACTTCTGGCATGTATCAACTGACCCAAACTTAGAGATTATAACACTACTGAGACGTAATCAACTGTAGCCAGTACTCTGACCCCTCTGCCGCCATTCAGGTCCTCCCAAAGAGACAAAAATGGACAAAGAAACCATTTGAATCTCAAACATTAAAACACATCACAGGAGTCTGGCGTTTGTCTCTTGTTTTTCCTTCATTCTGTACTCTCACGTGCATGCATTAAAAAAATTCCTAAACCCAACCCCATAAAACCCATCCAAAGTAAAGTCTTAAAAACTGGGTGATCAAAAGTATCTTATTTTTTCCCCAAGGTGAAATTAAAGGCTTTGTACCTGCTAGGACCCAAGTTCATGGCTCAGTGTTTCTCGTGCGACAGTTGATGATGTAGCTTAATGGCGTAATCAACTTTTACAAGGGAAACCACAGAACCTTGAGCTGAGGTTTTGGCAGGTAAGTAAAGGAAAATGATCTTCAAGGAAGTGGCTTAGAAAGTAGTTTGTTTGTGTTTTGAGCCAGATAGCAAAACCACAACCCAGTCTGGCCCTCTCTGCATGCACAGTTACCATGCAAACAGCTGCAACTGTGCTTGATACTCGCTGTCTGCAGAATACGCAACCCATGCAGTTACCATGCGCAACCCCTGCTTTTGCATGCACAGTTGTGTCTGTTGCCTTTGGCGCTCCTTTGATAGGTCTTTTAAATAGAATACAAGAAGGCAAACAAGTTTCCTTTTCAATCCGCTACTACAGCAAAACAACATAGAACAGCACAGCAACATAGAATTACTGTAAAAATAGAGTGACAGGGACCTTTGGGGGTTATCTGGTCCAAAGTCACGTTGCAAGCAGGGCTAACTTCAAAGTTAGATCAAGTTGCTCGGGGCCTTAATAGTCTTCTATATAAAATCTACTGTTAAGATTTAAGCACCCAAACTAAAAATTTTAATGGAAGAGCTGCAGCTTAGTTGCCTGAACACAAGACTGGTACCTAGAAAACCAATTCTTAATTTTGATTGCTTCTGTGTATGATCTTGGGGTGGGTAATCTCCATGCAAGTTGGGGGCAGTCCTAACACACCTGCTAAGTAAGTCCATCTCTGTAGAGGAGTTTGAAGAGTGTCACATACAGCAATCAAATAAATGAGGCTGTCATTACCAGTAAAGTAAGAGCTACTGTCTAAGACACAGTAGTCTGAGCCCGAGGCTTGCTCAAAACCGACTACTGCATGCCCAGGTGTGTCCTCCTGAAAACCATTTCTCATTTGTACCCTGTCTGTAAAGCTGGTTGTCTTAATTTCAGGAGTTGCCCTGATCGGAATGGAGAGGTTTGTATCAAAGTACTCAGCTTTGTCCTAAAGGAATCCACCAGACAGTTTCCTCCTCTGCTGGATTTGGCAACACAGGAAATCAGTGGAGGGGCTGTGGGCTGCTATCTAGAACAGATAGCAGGCATGGTCCTCCTCTCAACTGTTTGTTCTCCTGGCTACAAGGGTAGGTCCACCAGTACAGCACCAGCGATGCCAAACCCGCCATGAGGCTTTAAGAGCATGGTCAGCAGCCCCATATTGGAAAACACATTTGGAAGAAGATACACTTTACAAGTTTAACAGTCCTTTTGGACAGGCATTACCCTTACAGGGGAATGGGACAGAATCTCACCTAATGCCCAAAGGGACAGAATGAGCAAACATTTAAAGCACTTGTTTTGTTTTTTTTAATGAAATAGGGTGCTGGAAAGTGAAGAAGGAAGGAAAGGATACTTAGTCTATCCCACCAGCAAGAACCATGGTTCCAGTCAAAAGGGGAGAAAGGCATCGCTGAAAGGAAACGGGAGGAGGATTGACTACATGCTCTATACAGAAGAAGGTCTCTACCTGGAATGGAAAGTGGTGAGTTTCAGAGTTGACAAAAAGAGCCATAATTCACACAACAGACTTCTCTGGATGGCACTGCAGCCTGTTCTGCTTGGGGTCAAATTCATACTCCAAGGGGAACCTGCTGCTTTGCTATTTTCTACTTCTGCTTGTGAGTACCAAGTTCCTAAACCTGTTATGTAAACAAATTTAAGGTGAGTTTAGGGATTCTGGTAGCAACACTGGTAGATAAGCTGCTCTAAGTACCTGGCCCCTAGGAGGGGACAACTACATTGTATCGAGTGAGCCTTAAGGTTGCTCCATCAGCTTTCAAAAAGCTGGGAAACAGGCAGTATTTCCAAAGAACTGTAATTTGGTCCTAGGAAACATTGCCAGAACAACGGCTGGAATTCAGAGACACGAGGAGCCGTGTTCCCGGTTGCCTTAAGTTCCCACAAAGCTTAACACCTCAATCTAATCAAGACAGGCTTCCTTTTTAGCTGCATGCCATACCTAGGTCAGTACAGCCAGCCCCTCCTCCTAGGCAAGTGCCTCCCTACGCACATGGATTACTTACTGCAGCACTACAGGTAAGTCTGTCTGGAACAACACAGATGTTACTGTAAACGGAAAGAAAAGGTACAACAGATTTCATCCAGACTAGTTCAGCTGTGTACTGTATAAATGCTTCCCCTCATCAACTGCACCACATTGACATGCCCTCTGCAGTAGATAGTTCACCATTAGCCCAGCCAAGCTGGTCCCGTACGTCTACTAATACAGTAGGTAGTTCAAAGTAAGCTAAAAAGAGTCATAAAAGCTGAGTCCTGGCGTGTGGTATAACAGATCGATTTTCCAGTTCCTTCTTTCTTACTTCTGTTTTCCTTCTGCAGGAAGTGGAAGAGTTCAGCTTTATTACCCAGTTGGCAGGCTTGACAGACCACCTACCAGTAGCAATGCGTCTCATGGTGTCTACAGGAGAAGATGACCCTTAAAACTGACCAGCTTTGAGAGATTAGAAGAGGGAAACGTTAACGATATTAAGAAAATATCAGAGGATAAGAATGAACTATTCTGGTGCCACATTAGGAAAGATGACCAGACCTGACCCGGGCTACTCCTAGAACGTACCAACAATGGCAGATATACAAAGGGAAGAAACAGAAGGGGTTGTGGCCAAAAGCTACTGTCACGAGTTGCTCAGGCAACAGGGCAGGCCTGTACTACAATGCTTTCACTGTGGACCGAACGGAACCAAGATGGAAGTCCTAATTCCTTCTGAACCAGTGCCATTCTTACTAAAACATGTTTTTATACTAATATATAGCACAATTTAGTTTGTAATTAGTCTGTGAGTTAGTGCTGCTCAATGGTTTTTTGCATCATTTCTTTGTATAACTAAGAAGCTAAAGCTTTTTTTCATTTTTTAGCCTGTTAAAAGTTGTAGTAGCGTGCTTGCATCAGTAGCATGCGCCCGCACTGCATGCCACTCTGAGATAAAATAGTCAGTAAGATACCATGGGGAATATCAGAATGGAAGTGAGTTAAAAAATCAGATACCAGCCAAAGCAAGGCATTCTGGGACTGGGAAACCCTTCTGTCATTATAGATAGACCTTAAAACAACAAATAAAAACTATTCAATTTGCAGACGAATATCTTCCTGTCCAATTTAAGGACACTTAAAAGTTTTGGAATTAAGACTTCAAGAACACACTTCTACCCTTAATCTGTGTTCCCACTGAAATTATGAAGTGTTTTGTCTGAGTAATGACTCCAGAATCAGGCCTTTAGCTCTCTAAGGGCAACTTATTCCCTTAAGAAGAAATAGAGTTCCCCTGTAATGTCTTTTCTTTCTTTCCCATACGCAGGGCAGTTCTGAATTACGGTATGGGATGATATGTATGTTACAGTAGAGTGAATAGATTCCTGTAGTACCATTGGTAACACCAGAGCCAACATTCTGCCTTAGCTAGAGAGAGTAAGTGGGAAATAGCTTGTAAAATGCATGCTAGATATAGAGTTAAAATAAATGTAAGTGATGTTTTGGGAGAAAAAGTGTAGAACAGTGTATGACTGGTAAGGCAGGATAACCTAACAATTTTCCAAAGGAATCAGTATACTTAAAGGGAAAGTGTAGCGTGGCTAGCTACTAGAGAATAGAGCTGTGACTCTGTGTCCCCAAGACAATTCTCCATTTGTTTTGCACTTGCAGACTGTAATAGGGGTCTTGCCATCCAGTGCATACGTTCTTTCCACTACAGCTCGAAACATGGGGCTCCCCTCTGCTGTCTTATCCCCATGATCTGACCTACCCAGCCTCTGTAACCTTAACAAAAATAATGAAAAGCTGAGAATCAGGTCCTTAACGAGACTTGGCATTTTTTAGGGATTTAAATTCAGAAGGGTTTGTGTTGTTGGGAGAACAATGAGACCCCCTTGTGTTTTAACCGATGCTTAGCTTCTTCTGCCTACTTCCTGATCAATTTTAGCGTTATTTCCTCTTACATCACAAATTCCCAGTGTTGAGAAGAGAAGAGGTAATCTATAGGTACCTATACTTACTCCATTAAGTAAACTGGTTTAGCTATGCTGGCCACAAACTCCTGAAAATGCTCTTGGTTTGGTATAGTTTACATCTGCTAGGAATCGGCTTGGGCTAAATCAGAATAGATTTAAGTTAGAAACCCCAGTCTGCACAGCCTCTGGTACTGGCTTAATTACCTACAGTAAACAGAACTTTTACTTACATCAGCCTGATTTTGCAAGTAGAGAAACTCATAAAAGTACTGGACTACCAGTATTGAGTAATTCCAAGTAGGTAGTAGGCAACTTCTCATGCTCTCCCACTGCACCTGGTCTTGACACATTTTATGCCTCGTTTTTCAGTCCTGGCATCCCTTCAGCAGAGACTGCCTCTTAAAAGTGTACTGTGCCAAACCATGGGCTAGTCTGCAAGTGTCACCCATGGGGACTCAACAATGGAACCAGACTCAATTCCCCTTTTTGATAAAATTAGGAATTCAAGTTTACAGCATCAGAGACTTTAGTGTACTATCCCAGTGCACCACCAGTTTCCCCACTTTGTATGTTTCTCTTTATACAGAGGGTGCACGTATGTGCGATGTGTTTTTCTGGTTTCTTATCTCTCCACCCAATTCAGAAAGACTTGTACCTGAAATAATGCTTTTAATCCTATTTTCTACCTTGCTTGTATTTTATTAACCTTTTTAAAAAAAAAAAACAAACAGTATCACAGTAGCAATTTGTGTGCTGCCCAGCACCTATTTCTCAGTAGTAAGATTAAATATAGGGTACAGTATTTTTAATAGCTTTCCTAACAATGTAAATTACAATTTGATATCAACTTCACTAAGTATCAGTTGCAGGAGCTGAATTAGACACTGTGTGGGATATAATCATAAAACTACTGCCAAATGATGTTACATTTACAGTAAAACTAACATGGTCTAAATTACTTTTAAATTCGTTCTGTGGCTTTGTGCTGAGTAAAAACCAGGCACTTTTGTCAACTTTTTCAGATACGTTGAGAAATATTTTTTCAAATTTGGAGTAAACGGTTTTAGATTTTGATGTTCTTAGTTTCTCAGTTATCAAGAAATGGATAGCTGTAAAATGTTCTCTTTAAACAATATGCATACATTTAATCAGTCTAGGTAGTTCTTACTTATTTACTGTCTTAAGGATCTAACTTTGCAAGAGAGTGATGCTGGGAGGTACAGCATTGTGGCACCACTGTACAGATGCTCCTTGCTTTTTTGCATTGATCCTGTGCCTTCTGATGCCTTGGTACGCCTGCAGGAGTCAGAGAGTATGTACTGGTAAACTTTCCTTTCCAGAAGAGTAACCATCCTGAAGAAAAGTGAGCTTTGTCTACACCACTGCTACCACAGTTCTATATACTGTCTCGCAGAGATACCGGCAGGATATCAATCATTACAAGCCTTNACACCCTGGCTCACATTTTCAGATGTCAATCCCACTTTGCTTAAGGACAGCATGACACAATTTATTAGCAGGATGTTATTTTTGAGTTAAGCTAACTCTGCTATGCTTACCCACTTTGTACAGGAATTTCAGGTATCTTCAAGAAGTGGGTGATAATGCTATTCTTGGTTTAATAAGTGCCACTCAACAGGGATACTGTAGATGAAGTGTCATCTGTTTTTATAAAAGCTAGATAACATCTTCTGTTTCTCATGTTCAATTTGCATTTTACAACAGCACTTCTAGAACAAGTGAAGAAAAGACACAAATGAGGACACCAAAAACTAAGAACTTCCAGAAGTTTCAAGGATGTCAGGTCCTTACAAATTTGGTACCTTTAGATCACTTCAAAAACACAGCCTACAGAAAAACGGTATGTAGTCTCTCAGGCACGTTCAGATCCAGTTAATCTGTGCACTGTTTGTCTGAGAGTCTGTGGGATAGGTGATCCACCTGCTGTGCACCACAACTCAGCCACTGAGGACCAGGGCAGCAATACCTTGTGTGCAGCTTACTGCTATGTGCAAAAGTGCTTAACTATAACTAATTCAAGTGGTGGCCCGCTAGTTTTATTCCATCACAAACTGGATGCTTAACAGAAGCTGTCTAAAGCAACCAAACAAACTGTACCACACGCTGGCTCCAAGAGAAGCCTGCAGCCTGCCGAGGTGTGGCCTGCTGTAGAGGAACCCCTGAGACAGCTGTCTGGTACAATGAGTTTACTTATCTTGTGCTAGTACTGTGACAAGGCTTTGTCCCAGAAGCACTCTCAGCTAGTCTGGCTAGACTCTTGGGCCTACTTGTTGGGCAAGACAGTAAGATTTAAAGAACTTACAATTCCAGTAAAGAATTATTTTTTTTTTTTAAATGGCCTTTGTTTGGTGGTCCAGATTAAGCAGATCTGACTGTCCCTAGCTTGGCCTCTGAGCTACCCTGGGCTCACACAGCAGCACATTGGTGTCAGCACATATCATCAGCTCGGAAATGAAGCATTTTTACCTCCTCCTGGCACTATAGGATGAGAACAGAAATACCATTCAAGCACTTTGAAAAACTCCCGATTTTATCATCCATTACAATGAAGGTTAAATTGTTACTGAAGGTCTCATTTTTCCATGCCATCTTGTTTTAAATATAATCTTGATGCTTTTAAAGACTTGTATTATTGCCGAGGTTTAGAAATCCTATAAGAATAATAACCTTTTTTATTTCAATGATTTTTCGGTATTGTATCCTTCTGGAATCTAATGTTTTTATATGGTAAGCACACACCTTCTGACATTTTGTTATAAATGTATTAAAAAATAAAAATTTAAATATTTTCATTGGTTTCTTTGCCTGCAAGAAAAACACAATCTCAGACCTGATTAAAACAAGGTATTTTGAACATTAGGGAGGGGGTTTTGTCTTTTATTGGTGCTGAAAGGAATAACTGGTTGATGCAAACAAGGTAATAAAATTTCAAGGCTCAAATGATTCTGTGCAGTCCACTTTTTCTGGTTCTGTGATGTGGAGTCTAATGGCACTAACAGAAACCTGACTCTAAGATATAGTCTGGTGGGTGGGTTAAGTATGGTCTCACTATACTATGCCTGTTCTAGTGAATCTGCAGAAAATAAAGGGTGAAAGAAATGAGTGCTTTTAACTCACCCTCCCCCTTGCCTCTACTACTCAGACATCCCCCTGCACAGACAAAGCCCACTGAGTTTTCAGGGTGCACAACCTTCACGCAAGCATTCACAGTGCCTGCTGTAGGCTGCAAACCTGAGCCCTGTGTCTCACGCGAAGTCCACGCTTTAAGTACAAGAATATCCACTCCACATTGCATTCCGCTAGCATTTAATGCAAGACCACTTCACAAGAACAATTTCTCATTATGCAATTGTACATCTTGACATCTCAACAGTTATCTAGTCCCTGAACAAATGGAGAGCAGGTTTTTATCTTTATACTGTCCAGTCAAAGATAATTAAAAAAACAAAACACCCCTGCCATGTACCTATGCCCTTAAGAAATCCAGTGATTTAAAAAAATAACATGAAGGAAAAAGAATCCATTTTACTGGTTCAGTCTTTCTGAACAGTCTTCAAAGTTCTTTATAAAAGCCAGCAGGGCACCCCACCTCGAAGAATTTCTTTTTCCCACAAGCAGAAAGTAGGAAATAAATGGAATGCAAGTGATCAAGGAAAAGCATGGCGTGCATGTTTCTTTTCATTAGGTCAGGAAGGAACCACTCCATCTTGTGAGACAGGGTGTTAGAGATGGATATCTGCAGCATTCTCTACTGCTGTAGAGGTGATTTTTGTCTGCATTCCGATGCTACCACAGCATTGGACTTTCACAGACTTTCTTTCCCAGTGGTGGATTCCTCATATGTGCCTCTCCTGCAATACCTGATCTATTTCACCATAGTTGCAGTTTGCATTATTGGCCAAGTGGCTCAGAAATGGCTATAGAACCACAAGATAAAACACAAATCATTTCTTGGACAGTTTGCATCTTCCAGACATTTAACTAAGAAGAACAAGTACAGAAAATTGTAACTTCTTCCCGCTCCCTCTGCCCCAGGAGTTGCACTCTAGTTTATTATGAACTCGTGCCCACAGCTGCCTTTGGTCAGCACTGTAACTGCAATGCCATCTGCCTCTTTGGCTATTGTACAGGTTCTCTTGGCAAAGGACCTATTAAATTACAAACCTCCCTATCCCACTGAAATTCCTGCTCAGAATGCTGCTGAAACTGTTATTCTTCTAGCCCTTTTCTTTGACTATTTAATACTTTAATGTACCAGTTCTCTTTGTTGCAGCAGATTGAAGCTGCTTGTCTACATTTTCATGACCTTTCCAAGGACATGCCATTACCCTCTACCATTGTTTTACACTAATCCAGGTTTCCCATCTACCACTCCTAAATCTGTAAGCCCTTCATATTTTCTTCCATACATTCCCTGACATTTAGGGAAGGCTCCAAGCAGCCATTTGTGAAATCAGTGAATGGGACTTGCTAGAAAAGACCGGCAGGAAAACAACAATCCTCCTTCTCATCTTTTACATAAGAAGCACTTGTTAAATCTGCTGTTATGACCATTAGATGTGAATGGGAAGAAATGTGCATTAATTGCAGCTAAGATTAGAAAAGGGGAAGAGAAAAAAAAAAAAAAGCCATTACAGTTACACATTGGGTCTGTGTACCCAAAAAGATCATGGAATCTGTCAACGTTTGATCTGGGCCATATATTAATTCCCTGTCCCTCCTCCCCCAACCCCCCTCCCCCCAAAAAAACCTTTATAGATCTGATGAACATTTTGTATTATTGCAAATCGTATGAGCTGCTGAGGTTGTGCTCGGCCCTGCACATGCTGCAGTGCCCACCATTGCCTCTCACACCAATAGAGGCTTTTCCAAGCTGTGAACCCAATCCGTCGCCTTCACCATTTATGTCCTTTCACCCTCCTCCTCTCTGACTCACAGACTCTTTGGGGCAGAAGACCATGTCACCGTCCTGTCTTTTATACAGCACCCAGCATTACATTGTCAAGGAAAATGGTTCCTAGGCACCAAGAACCAACTAAACAGTAAACAGAAATCAAAAGAGATTAACTGTAGTAGAAAAATGCTACAGCCTTCCTGTGTGCTTTAAAGGATGAGATAGTTGTATATAGTCACATAAAATAAAGGGACACTTTCCCCATGTTCCTATTAACATGCTAGCTTTCCTGTCCGTAAATTGCATAATTCCTAGAAAACAGCACCTGCTCACTCTGTTCCACTGGAAATGTCCATAAGCTGATGCTTCACATTCCCTCACTTCCCACATGAGCATCTCATGCTCGCCAACACACGCCTGCACAGTTTGCACCACTGCCAAGCCCTCTCTTTCCCTTTTGTAAGTAAACCTTTGATATCTCCAAAGCCAAACCTGGCAGAACAACTCCAAACTGCTTCAAGTGCCACTGCACAGTTGGCAAACCAGGTGTGTCAGAATATCCTTTATCTGTATAAACACTGCAACAAAAGCCCAAAGCTTCTTAGATCAAGTAGGTTTCACTGCTATATTACATCTGTCACAACGGTTTTTTTTTGTTTGTTTTGTTTTTAAAGCTCTGCTAAAGCTCCTCAAGTCATGGCAGCATGTGTCCAAAGCAGCCAGAAGCCTTAAAAGTCCCACTCCTATTCACAAATGTTTGACTTTTCCAAATCCCAGCAACAAGATGCATCAAGCCTGATGAGCTCAATAGAGACCTTAATGTGATCCCAAATGCAGTACTGTCATTAGTACACTGAATATTGATACCTCTGACCACTTTCCACCCTGCTAAAATGGAATTTGCCTCACAGATACACACATTAAACACTGTATTACCAGTAACTGATACAAATCCTTCTGCCTTAATGATACAAAATGGACGATGATGGATAAGACACTGCAGTGTTACACCAGAGAAACACAGCTGTGTGTAAGAAGGAGAGTAACATGTTTGTAAAGCAGGGGGACATACCATACACGTTTAACCTGCAAGCTGTGGTTCCACAAATGCCTAGCAGAATGCACAGAGTTCAGGATGCAACAAGGGCAAGAACTGCTCTGTTCCAAAACAGTACTTCTGTAATTTTGATTCTGGATGACGCAGTAAAAACAACCGAAAGGGTTTCCAGTGCTGCCACAGCATTGCATGCTATAGCGCCTGCATGGGCAGCCTCCAAACACTTGAGTACTTGAAAGAAGCAATGTGGGAGTTCAGAACCTGAAATCACACAATGGCAGTATATTTCAAATGGATCCCACTGCAAAGAACGGAAAGAGGTGATGATGAGGGGAAGATGATGTCTTTCCACATCAAATGTAATTAAGTACCTTTGTTCTCATTAAAGAGGTTCACGAACTTCTAAATTAGCAGAAGACTGTCAGGTTGAATGCCCTGGCCCTGCTGCAATTTCAGTAACATCCTCACTGCCTTTTCGGATTTGACTAAGTGTAATTGTCACCTTCTCTGTGTTTGGCTGCAACAGGTTCTTAAATACATTTCAAATGCCAATCCAGAATTTTGAATACTCAGCAAAATTCAGCTAGATCTTTCTCTGCAATTAAAAACTTCTCCTGAAGTCAGCTGCCACATTGTCACCAGCTTCAGCAAAGCCAACACTGAATGTTTTATATTGCTTAGTAAGGACCTTCAGGATATCAAGGAACAAAAGGCAGTTGCAAGGTCTGCGAGACACCAACTGAAAAAGAATATTCCTTGGCCTAGCATGGTGCCAAGCACTATGCTAAATATATTTCTAATGAAAGGTGTATCACACAAGTCAAACTAATTCTCAGTATGCAGCCTGGTCCATTATCTCAGCCCCAAAATAAGACTGTTATGAAACAGGTATTTAAACTCTATTTTCTGTTACTCCTTGGTTACATATAATTTCTCTTTTCCACATTTGCCGAGAAAGCTATTTATAGCCACAGCAAATTCAGACTTTTAACAAAACGTGTCTTGTATCCCCCAATAAGCACATAAGAAGGACCTCATGCTGTAGCTACTTCACTAATTATTAGACTGGTGTTCTTGGAACTCTCCAGCACATATGAAGTGACAGTGCTTACCCTGGTGAGATCCCTCTTACCCACAGCTGACCCGGAGCGTCCTTCCACCTCACTGCAAAAACCTCAGCCTCACTCACTGTTCCACAGCTGGGTGTTCCAATGTTAGAGCAAATTAGACGCTGTAAACGTAGCATTTATTACACACCACCAGAAAGAAACACTGAGTCTGGTTAAATGCTGGGTAGTGGCTCTGTACCCAGTATAAAAGGTCCTTGTCCAGGCCTGGTTTGCCAGGGGCTGACAATTAGAAGGAGGTTTCTGACCACAATACCAGACAAGTTCAAAAACAGCTTCCAAATGACCACAATGGAATGCAAAACAAACATTCCTCTCTGAAAAGCCACTGCTTTTAAAAGTTTTATGTATTTTTAAAGAGAGATTATATGCATGAGCCCTACTACAAGAAAGAACTATACAGAGCAACCTAGAAGGTCTCACTCAGTCCTGTCTGTGGTTTGAGGACAGGGGAAAAGTACAGAATTTCTTTTGCTTCTGAGTAATGATTATTTACAAGTGCAAGCACAATAATCTGTTTAGGGCCTTCAGTTTATTCTTTAAAAAAATAATTTATATTTTTATTCACATTCTAAACAGGGACAGAACTGGCACTTACTAGCAGAAACCCTGCAATTATGAACAGCTCCCTGTCAAGGCTCTATGTAAGAAGACTGTGCTTGAAGCTCTCATCCAGTGTGGGGAGGGCAAAGGGGAATGGAAAAAAAAGAAGGAACGGAAGGAGATACTCCATCTGCAGACATACTATGAAGACACAAGAGCATCTAAAAAGGAAAAAAAAAAAAGGCAACAAAAAAAAAAAGTTAAGAACATTAAGAAAGGCTAAATGGCCCTTAGTTATTTGGGAAATATTCCACAGTATGTAAATTGCTGACTAGTTTTGTTTCTGAGAAGCATGACTACATCTTGCCTTTACTTTTACAGATGCTTTTTTATTAAATACTATTCTAAATAGGATTATTTGATTAGCTGTTGCCCACCCAACCCATGGAATGCAAATACAGACTGTCTCAAAAAGACAGACATAGCTCTCAGCTTTTAAGGGGAGGTGAAGAATGGAGCAGTGTACCTAGTTCCCAGCTAGAGGCAGAGACACAAGTGGAATATTCTCCCCGTTAGCAAAGGGATATGGGCAGCAGCATCCAAGAAAGCTGCAGAAAGCTGGCACTGAATATAAGGCATTGCATCGATCTGAACAGATGATCTCCTGTGAGAAAATACCTCTATTTATTCAGGCAGACTACACGGCTTAGCTGACTGGCACTGTGACAAATACAAAAATGGCAGCATTCTAAATGGGGACACGTTCTGCCATCAAGGGAGGTTTCAAAGAAAGAGAATGGGCTAAACAGCATTTAAAAGGGCCACAGAGCATCCTTACCACAAAACTCCTGTTGATACCTGATGACTGCCACTACGGAACAAGGAACATACCGCCGACTGCATCTGTACATTAGCACATCTACAACAGATAATTAGGAGTTCAACTCTCCATAATGCAACCCTGACATTAACCTGGTTTAGGAAGAACCGCTTAGATGATCTGAGGTGTTGGTGTCCCTTTTGGAATGGAAATGCTACTTGTACTTCTACCTTGCCTCTTCATTCGTATCATCTATAAACATCAAATAAAAAACATAGCCTGGCAGCGCAGGCATTGCGCTTGAATACAGTAAGAGACTGGCCTTGAAAAGCTTCCTGTCCGTGACACGCACAAAAGAAAACCACACAGAAATTAAATGCTTTGCCAGTATATACCCATGAAATTTGTGGAGCTGAGCACCTTGCTACGACAGACGTAAAGCCTATTTTTTATTGAAATGTGAAGACATAGTCTCTCCTAGATTTTTCTCTGCCTTTCTTCCCTTTTTGAAGACTTATTTGATGTATATTGCAGGGTACGTGCCAAGATAATGCAAGAAAAGGTGAAAACATAACATTTAACATGGAAGTTGACCTTACAGTTCTGCTGTGCAACACAGAGGGAACTGCTAAGTTTTGTTGAGCACTACTCAGCATTATGCAAAAAGAGAAGGATGGGGGTGTGTGGAAAATCTAAAACAAACAAAAAAAAAAACGTATTTAATGCATGAAGGAAAAGAAATGCAACTTCTCTAACAGTATCATACAAAACAGAAACACATACTAAGCCATCACAATGCAATACACCAGCAGAGTTTTCAACACAAGGTCATAACATATTAACTCCAAGATCTTCATCCTTTGGCATGCTATGCCTAGAGGCTCAGGATTAGTGCTTTCTAATGACACACAGGCTGCATGAGATAACTTTGTTGTAATCTTACCATACTTTCCCCATGTATCATCAGTGTCTTCAGATAGTTTTGGTTTTATGCTTCAGTTCCAGATGCATAAACTGTAGACGAAACATTTCTGTAGGCAGAAACACCTTTTGCTGAAGAGAAGCACAAGTGCTTGCCTAATTCTGGGAGACCTCCTGGCTTGCTGTTAGCTTCCGACACCTCTGCTTTGCTCTGAGGATAGACTGCCTGGTTAACAGGGCACAATGGAAGAGATGGCCATTGATTTTAAGAAAGGTTGAGGCTTGATGAGGAGCAATGCCAGCAGGGTCACTTAAGGGATCATCATTTAAACTCTCTGAACAGAAAGAAACCGCTAGATTTGGAGGCCAAAGACAGTTTTAATCACTCAAATGAGAACACGCTACCAGAGACAGCTGTATATGTAGGCAGGTGAGGCTGATCAGTGTCACTTAACACAGGAGGTATGATAAAGCTGCTGCGATTGTTTGTTTTTAAAAAGGGGAGATGTTTTAAAACAAACCAGGGATGACTAGGCTTTAACATAAAGAACCCTCCCCTGAGTTTTCAGCCTTGCATGTATAGCTTACAACAGAATTAACACTGAATTCCACCCACCCAATACTGAACTCTGCAACTAGTATTTTCTTTTTATCCCCCATTTGCCCTCTCACTTCCCCCTAGGGCAAGGAAAGCTAATAAATACTATCCATAACATAGAAAGGTGGGGCAGAACCCACAAAACACCCTTACATACTGTTTGCCCTTTTGTCAGTCAGCATGACTTGAAAAATAGCTGCTTAAGCTTATTTTATTATTTGTAAATGCATATCTAGAAGAAAAAAATAAAGTTCTACAGCACATTAAACCTGAAAGCAAACAAATAAATTAAGCCTTTTGTTTTGTACCCCTACAGAAAGAAGGTACACGTTTAAAAATTTTTTTCCTCTTTGTAAGCTTTCCCCTAAAAGAGTCATAGGACAGAGGCTCCACTTACAGGAAACAGGCTACAAGAAATATTATGGAGCACGCTTAACCAACATCAGCTGAGGAAGTAAGAGACCCTAAATGCTACTGCTGCTTTAAAACACTGGGGGCGTGAACATTCAATACTAAAGCCACTGTCTTGGTCCTTAGCTTACTCACTACATGGTACAACGTCCCAGCATGCCAGGATACACACATGGCAAAATAGCAAGCAAAATTATATGGTATGAATATCCTTTTCATACCAGTTCATTACCCACGTGTGCGCTTGGCTTCCTCGATCTGAAAGTCACACATACTCAACACATGAACTCGTGTTTCTTAAGCCCCATTATTACTTCTAAAGCAAAGCAGGCCTCTAAGCCAGCCAAAGTTTGCTTCCTCGTGCAAACTTGTGAACTGGAAGCAGGTGCTGACACAACTTATTTTATGTAGAAGACAACCAGGCTCGCAGGGAGGTGCAGACCCGCCGTGGCAGCGAGGTCAACCACAACCCAGTGGGAAGGGCCACCGCGGTGAGACGGGCGGCGGGGGGCCCCACGACGGCCGCCCGCGCCGCTCTGACTGGAAACCGCCCGAGAGCTCGACGCCCAGTGCCGCCCGCCCCGCTCCCCCGCCTTCCATCCCCGCAGCGCGACGCCTCCCCGGCCCGGCTTACGGCGGCCTTCCCACGGCGCAGAGACAAGCGGCTGCTCCCGCACCGCCTCCTCCACAGCGGCGGGGAGGGCCGGGGGGGGGAGTATAAGAAGAACATGTCCGTCCCCTCCCCTCAGGCGGCAGGAGGCCAAAATGGCGCCCGGCCGGGCTGAGGAGAGGGCTCGGCCAATCAGGAGCGGGGCCGGCGCGTGCCTGAGGGAAGGGGCGCCGGGGGCGCGCGGCCGTGGCAGGAGGAGGTGTTGCCGGACTCCGGAGGCATCCCTGGCCAAACAGCCGCCCTCACCTTAAGCCTTTGGGGGGTGTAGGGCAGTCGGGTTATTGCTAATTAATTCTGGATGCACTCGTGGCCCTCTCCACCTTAGCGAGGGCTGCACTCTTCAGCCCTTCACTATAAAGGACTTTGCAGTTCCCTGCGAGGTCGGCATGAGATTATGTGTGTAGACCTACAGTACAGTCACCTCAACCGTTCCTAGAAATACTGCAGTTGAGAAGAAATACGACATTTTCAAATGCCGCAGTGAAGGCTGTTTGTCTCTCCCTCCCACCCCATTCATCGCCGCAGCTTGATTTATTTGCCGATTCTCAGGGTTGTGAATAATTGGTTTCTTAGATACTCTTAACACGAAGCAAGCAGCGGCTTTATGGCAGTACAGACAGGGCAGGATCCATCAGCCTTGAGAAGCAGGAGTCCCCTCGGTAAACCGCAGCGCACACTCCTTCTTCCAAAGCAACACTTGGCCTGGAGCGTGATGGGCAAGGCATGGAAGAGCAGAGGCTGAGGAAAATACCAGGAGTGAGAGACAACATCCACGGCAAAGAGGCGGCTGCTGCAGCCCATTATGCAGCTGCATTCGAGCAAAACCCCGAGGAAGAGAGGGGGTTCGTCAGCTGGTCTCCAAGACAGCCTGGGGCTGCGCCCACAGCCCTGCAAAGAGCACCACCAGACCTGCGACTGACTGCCAAGCTTTCCCTCCGCGTGCAGGGAGATCATCAGCACTCATTCTTTCATTAGTGCCCTTGTCCACAAGAGAGGCATCTTCAGGGCTCTCAAATC
>VZSZ01006175.1:180412-250259 GCA_013398815.1 Ibidorhyncha struthersii | reverse complement strand
ATATATAATATGTAGTTATATATTTTATATATATGTGAAAAACCCCATGGTTTTAATTACTGAAGCATCCAAGGATTTGCTGCCTCTAAGCCGTTATCTGCTCTATCTCGGTCAAACTTCATAAGGCTGCTTTTGAAATCACACTGTGCTAAGAAAACAAATTATTAAAGCAGAGCAAGGGAGTCAGGGGATTAGTTTATTCTGCGTGGCCTTGAGCAAGTCATTTTTAGCTCTGAGGCCCTAATCTTATAGCGAGCCTGGGGCAGATGAAACACTTGAACGCCCACACAAAGCACACTTCGTTTTTCCTCATCTGAAAAATGGGAATAACAACGCATACTTCTCTCTGAGAAGCATCTTAATCTGCATTACATGTTCAGAAATGTGAAGTTTTAAAATGATTAAGTACCAAACCAAATTAACATTTTGCAATGCCATCGCAGTCAATAAGGTAGAATGACAACGCAAGCACCCATTGTATTCAGCTCTCAATCCTCACTGGAAAAATCTAACACTGGGAAGCTGTAATAGTCTCTTCCCCTCCTAATAACCAGCTGTAACTACAAATAGAACACAAAAGATGAGTGACTAAATGAGTTAGTCCTGAACTGCATCCTCTGTGTTGCTAAATGCAGGAAGCCTACACAGAGCAGTTTCAAAGGGACTAATGAAGGAGAAAAGCAAGTTCCGGGATCTCGGTCCTAAAACTGCCCAGCCTTCAGGCAAAAGGCACCCGTTTTGCAAATAAAAGAAGAAATCTTGCAGCTACTGCCACGACTTAGAAAACGCCGTTTAAATTAAATGCAAGACTTGTCCTTCATTAGGGCCATGATAATTTCACTGTCCTAAAAGTATTATCCGTTCTGTGTATTTAGCATGAGACACTTTGTTGCCTGCATGGGTTTTTTTATGGTAGGTGTAGGTATTAGTCTTACTAGCAGTTGTCACTTTTTGTACTGGTTTTCCATTTCAGTGCATGTATGTATGGTGTATCTTATAACATCACAAGCATTTTATTTGCAGATAAGAGGAGACAGCTGCATGTCCTTATTAGAAGTAAACATGAGCTGAAAATGCACTAGAAATTTAAAAGTGGCTTCTCAGCACCCTCTTGTGGATTTAGTGTGTGATAACTACCAAGTTTTAATAATAACTTTACAATTCAGAGCTACAGAAAAGTTACTATTTTTGCAGCAAAAAATAGGAAAATATGAATGGCCAAACTTTGTAGTTTATGTTTATTTTTAATACCTGACTAAAAGCTGTGTTTTTAGCGCAGGCATCTCTTGTGCCACATTAAAAAATCTGTCAGTTACACACTGGCTCTGATGCAATATACGAACTGTAATACTACTAGTTGAGCAGTGGCAGGGGATCTTGTTTTTATTAAAACATGCATCTATGGCTGCAGGCCTAGTCAAGATCAAAGCTGTTGTCATTTAGAAAAAAAACTGCCTGCGGGGCACACAGAATAAGTTCCTTCCAAGAGAAAAGAGGATTCTTGCTCTGCTTATTAAGATGCCAGTAGCCAGAAGCTCTTCCAAGTCAGCAGCACATCATGGCAATGCTTCTGTCAGCTCTGGGAACAAATAGGAGTCTGAATGCTGCTACTGGGTAGATGTGTTTTCCTGATACAGCGGCTTTCCTCCCCTACGTGTATGCTTGCAGTAAAATGCTCTGCGGAAGAGGACAGAGATAAAAGTACTTTTTTGTTTTGGTTTTGCATGCATATATAAAGTAAGGCCAGCATCCCCCTATATGCAGCTGTTTTCCACACCATTTACAGATCACACTAGGTTTTTAAGTCCAACCTGAAGAATTCACAAAAGCCAAGACTGATATATACACTAAATACTCCTAATTACACGTGAACAAATCTGTTCCCAAAACCCCCAGATTCACGTCAACATAGCTATGTTTTGTATGTACCAGAATTTAATGAGTGGTGTGACTTACGTCAAAACATTCAAACCATACATGTGGTAAGGCTTTGCTTCAACGTAACAGCTTCCAGCATGTTTTAACCAAATCCTCAAAGCAGTTTCAGTGCCTGCCTAAATACAGAAGCACAACCAGCAAGCATTAGTAATGTTGATGACACTCACAGTGAATTAAAACATGCACATGGTTTCCTGAGCACATCCATCAGATTTTGTTGCTCTAAGGAACCCACAGGTGCCAAAATATGCTCAGCATTCCAGCCTTTTTGGTTTTTTTGGGACTGCAGCAATACAATTACCACCCAAGGTATATTGCAATTTAAGATGTTTTTTTCTCACATGCAGATAATATGATTCGTATTAGTTGCCAGAGTTCAGTTCTGGAAGCACAGTTCTGCAGATACGCTAGGTACTACACCTAGCCTATGCCCTCTACTTTTGCTACACCCACCTCTGAGAATCTCAATAGTCCCAAGTCTCACAATACCCAAAGGGTTTAAAAAGGACACCTCTCAGTCACCATGCCTAGTGTCTACCGCAGTGTCCACACAGCTTCAACATATGTAACACTGATAACAGAATACAAATTCCCATCAATGTGGATTTCTTCCCTTTGGCATTTTAGCAAATTTATCCGTTTTATTTTTTCTGACGAAGTATGATTCGGGCATGCACATACATACACAGTTATCTTTGAGAAAGTTAACACTAGACATTAAAATACTGTAAATTCAGTTGGGGTTTTGTTCTATCTTACTTTTAGTTTTTAGACATATAAATTCTAATACATTGTTGTCTATTAGTTCTGTGTTCCCTTTGGAACATCGTATGCTTGTGTTAGATCCAGAATCATTTGTGCAGCTAAATGCAAAGCACCTTCAGAAGCTATTCCTACCACAGGACACGAACAGCAGCTCATGCTTTCTGTGCCAGGCCTCCAGCAAACACAGGAGGCAGCATCTCAGTTTTTCTGCTGAGTTACCTCCTCCAGGAGAAGAGAAGCTATACAATGCAAGCCTTATGTATTCAGACTTGCACAACTGTCTCTGTGCCTTTTCTTTTTTAATAAAGGGCCCAGCCTTTACCATTTAAAAGGTTTGCCCATATTATTGTTCCCTTTACAATTGCACAGCTTATGTTCCCAGTATGTAACAGATTTGTGCCACCATACTTTCTGTGGGCTAGGATCAGTGTATCAAAATTGGAAACAATTGTTTAATGAAAAATGACCTATATATATTCCAGCAAAGTCTGTAAGAAATGAGAGTCTGAAATTAAGCATCTTAAAAGTACAGTTTTGAAAAGTGAAATCCACAGATTTCAGTAAGAGCTGCAGGGTTTCTGTTCTAGTGAAAAACATCAGTCGTGTGTTCCATTGCTTCCTTATATCTATTTAAGTGCTAAGACCGTGGTCAGAGAAACAGTTCTGAAAAATTTAGGACTATTTCAGATGACTCCAGGTCTGTAAATATGATCACACTCTTAGGAAAAAAAATAGGAAAAATCCCTACCAGGATTTTCCAGTGACCAGGAAAGTAGAGTAGAGTAGGGTCCTGCTCACTCCTGGCTTTTTTATGGTATTCCTTTCACTTTGCTGAAGTTGCTGCTCAGAGGAAGTAGGAGTAGCTTTGGTAAGCAGAGTTACCCCTGCTGACTGACATAATTTAGGACAGGCAGTACACTGATTTTCTATTTCCCTTAATAGGTCACACATACAAAATGGATACATCATCTAAAGCAGAATTAATTGCACACACATGGTCACACACTACAGTTTCTGCCAACAAGATCTGGAATGCAACTAAGAAAACCTTGGTTGTGGCCATGTGCAGAACAACATACAACTTAGCTAAACTGGCAGAATGAGTATAAGGCCACATTTTTAATCATATAATGCATATTAAATATCTCCTACAGATTTACTAGTTTTTTAGACTACAGCTCTTTTTCTTTTGTTTCTGGTCAGACTACCCATTGGAAGTTTGTCACTTCCAATTAACCTGAATACGTACATTTTCTAATGTCCAGTTACATCTTTCCAGATTTTGGTCACTGTTTGGCAAATGTCTCTTCAGAAATGCAGCATCTCAAACTCCAGCAGAATACCACCACATGACATTTTAATTCACTGACCATTTCAGTTTAATACTAGCCACAGTTCAGACAAGTGTACGAGCAGCTTAACTGTTTCTTTCTCCCTATTAAGTTTACTAATATACATATGTAGCTTGACTTCGGATTTCTTTTTGTTCACTCTTAAGACTACTCTCCACTTTACAGTGACAAGAACAAAGCCTAGAAATAGATGAGTTTAACTCAATCTTACCTACTGTCGGTGTAAGGTTTACTGTCTTTATCCACTGATATGCCATGCAATAACCAGCAAGTCAATTGTTTTGTAGCCCTGTAACATTATTCAAAACCCCCAAATACCGGAGTTTCACACTGAAACAGATGATAACAATATGTGTATAAATGTATATAAACCCTGTCAGGAATACCTGTCCTTAAGAAAAGGTTCCTCTCTACCTCCCCAACTATATATTTTGAAAACAAAACAAAAAAGGTTTAAAGTATATTTCACAACAGTCAGTTTGCTCTCTAAGCACAATAAAAAAAATCCCTCTGCCATAAAAAAGTACTATGTAAGTTTATTATAATTTAGGAACACGAGTAAAGGAAAGTATTTTATAGTAGCTTAAAATCCATGGCAATATCTCCTGTCTTTGTGTTGAAATTTATAGCATACGTGACAGCACTAGGAATGTCTGACAGAGTTTCTGATTCAATAACAGAACTGAAGAAATAGACAGCTTGCTTGCAGTGGGGATTCCATTCACAGTTTCCCTACAGGAGACAGTTAAAAGGGAAAGCAGTCAAAACTCTACGATGTTATTACTAGACAGTAATAATGTAGTAAGAGCACAAGAGTTCTTGTTCCCAGTTCAGTATACAATGATCAGAGAGTTATCACTTCCATCGCCATCCATTCCACTATAGGAATGCATAACTTGAAATACCATATACTACACCGCACAGGGAAGGCATAGAGGAAAAAATGGATGTGGTCAGAGAATATTTAGATAGAATATTGAAAATACTTACTTGTTCCACTCAAAATTTTTGCTTTAGTTAAACTGAGAAAAGGGATTTGTATGAATAAATTCTACTTTGAGCTAGCATCATATTTTAGTTCTAAATGTGGTTCAAAACTATGGGAGCATTTGGATCCAATTCAGACTCNTTCTGCTAGTTCTGTCTACGTAGTATTCAAACAGCATAACAAAGAGCACTACATAAACCAAGCATGGCCAACACAGACCCATTTTTCAGCACTATAATCCTATAGACTTGGACATAATAAATTAGATTGAAGAAATACCTTCTCATTCGAAATTTGCAACAGTCCTGTACTAACAGAGATATCGGCAGCAAGATGATATTCCATCCACAGAACTGCTCCATGGCTCTTTCCTTTCCTGGGGAGAGGTGGAGGATCAAAACCTGTTACTTTATACAATACTGACAGGTTAAACACTGTACCTATTCCTCACATAGTTTAGGTGAGCGCTGTAAAAACATGAATAACTTGTTTCCTTGAAAAAAAGTTAAACAGCTGAATGATTTGGTAAATGGGTAGCAACTCTTACAGTATTTGCAGATATGAAATCTAAAAAAGACAAGGAAGAGGAGAATATGTCATAACTAAATCTGCCCAGAACTAGTCATTTAACAGGCACTCAATGACGTGGCATAAATTATTCGATGTTTTTGGGGAGTAATTTCTTCAGAGACCCCAGCTTCTATTGTTTCTGAATTTTGAGAAAATATTTACTGCATATCCTGTCTTACTTCAAGTGTCTGCTCCACAAGGAGCAGAGGTCATGCACGTGTGTTGCCTGGACATACAGCTGGTGAAAAGGCACAGAGACCTCACGCAGATGGTTCTGGATTTTGTGAAACCCTGAATTTTGTTTCATGCAAAGAAACATATAATTACAGCAGTGTTTGAGCTACATATGCTCTAGATCGTTAAAAATAACTTCCCTCTGTTTTTAAATTCTTAACAGCATTTCAAGTTTGAATAGAATTAAGTACAATCTGTAGTTAGATTATAATGAGAAATATGTCAGAAAACGTGACAAACATCAAGATTGTCAGAATTATAGTTAAAAGGAAGAATAGCGTACACTTTAAAGCTATTAAACAGAGTAACCTGAAAAGCTAAATAGGAGCTTTTTCTGCAAGAACTCAGCAACAGAGAACAAACAAACATTATAAACATCCAGATAATGGTTTATTTTCTCTAAACTATCAATCTATTTAAGTTTTAAATCACTGTAACATCTAGAAAACTGTTATTTTTGAAATACAGGCATATTATCTAAGAAATTACCCTTACTGTTATAGCCTATTGTGAATAGCCACAGGAAATTTGTGTCAGAGTAACTGATGCAGGACATCCTGACCTAAGAAGTTAGCTTATGTAAGTATTATTAATATTAGCCTTAGTTAACTAATAACGAACAGAACACCGTGTTGTTTGAAGTCCCTACTCTCTGGACCTTAGCATCTGGGACTGACTGTATATAGGATGAACTATATGACAACCTGGCAAGAGAAGAATCCAGTTGGCTAACTTGGCAACAGAACTTACTTTTAAGGTGTCCTGAAGTGAACTGCCTTCATTATAATACTAAAAAACACACCCACAGGTGAAGACGACCCTTGCCCAGGTGAAGAGCCTTCGTAAATTACTAACCCATCATTGTAACTGGGAGTGTACTACCTTGTAACTTTTGTGTACAAATATAGCAAGAAGACTGGCATGAGGTGTGCTTGATTTGTGGAAAATCCACCTGTCACCCAGGCCTGAATAAATACGGTATCTCTCTTGAGCCTGTGAGATTGGTTAATTGCATGCTGGGCACGAATCTGCCTTTTGGACAACATAACTACCACAACTTTAGGTCACATTTTTAAAAACTGTCAAGTATGTTCCCACTAGTTAACTATTATAGTTAACTATCCATCACATATTATATATATACAAGCACATTATATATATACACACACACGGAGACCTTGAATATGAGGTAAAAACATGGATTATGACAAGACTATTTATTGCAATGAGAAAACTCACCGTAAAAGATTTACAGAACCCTCTGTGCTGAGAGAGTGTTGCGGTACGGTCTTTCTGAAGTCAAATGTCAAAACTTCCTGGGGATCAGAGAGCGACTTGCAAGGATATTCCCATAAAGGGTGAGGTTCTGCTTCCTTGGATTCCCTAAAATTCAGAGAATTCTGAAGAAAGAAAGTAATAAAACCATCTAAAACCAATGTAAACAGTCCTTGTTTTCAAGTTAATTATGTGTCCTGAACCCACAGGATTTAAGCAATAAAGCTGCAAGGGGACAGGACTGCACGTCTTATGCACAAGGGAAAACGTACTACATGCATGAACTAATTGCTATGACTACAGCCTTCAGCAGTCAGAAACAGGGACTTTCAAAACACCTTATTTATGACAAACTAAAACAATGGTGTTCTGCCTAACATACAAGTTTTTCAACAGTCATTAAATACTTCTTAATCCGAGGTGAGTTTTGTCCTGTTTTGCCGACACTTGTGCTAAAACTATTTTCAGTCTTCTTACTTTAATCATATCATCCATAGTCTGGACATCAAAACCTTCACAGGTGCCACATGGACTTCGGATTCTCCATAAGTCCTAAAAAAGAAAACAGAATTTTGTTTGGCTTTAATAAAGGTAATAGGAAATCTTAAAATAATTTTAGCCATAGATTAGACATTTGACAAGTCAGATAAAGACTCTTTACTACATTCTTAAACCATTAGAACTACTGCAAGAATCAGAAGATAGCATATTCTGGGAAAATGTTTTGCAAGACAGTTAATTCTTTAGCCACTGTTTTCAATTATCAGCTCCTCTAAAGAATATGCCACATTTCCTACCATCTCTCTGCATAGTTTACTTTAGAGTATGTATGGATTTGCCAAGATTAAACCCTTACAGGCCACCCCCCCCCATTTTCAGTAACCAGCACAGGTAAGCGCTCCCAGTTGCATGAAACATCTTATAGCCTATTGGACTTCCCTTTAGCACTCCAAAGATTAGTAAAATCATTTTAGGCACTTCATAGTATGCCTCTCACTGACTTTAGCAATCCACTGGACAGACAATGATTCAGTTCAACTTTTGCCTTTTCTTAGACTGCATGAATGGTTTCTTAACAGAACAAGAACTTTCACGAGCTGTGGATATACACATTTTATTATCTGTTCATTGTTGCACTTGGCAACCTCAAGTGTTCCTGCTTTACAAGATGGCAGCAGGACTACTATAAATTTAAATAAATGCTGTCATAATTTGTGTCTGAACACAGTATGAACTAAAGTGACTATAAAGAATCTCCAAATGGCATACCTGATAGAACTATCAAATCAGATAGGAAGCATCCTGCTCCCTAAATGCAATTATGGACTAAACAAGTTCATAACTAAAGTCATTTCATAAAATTCTCTCTCCTGCATCCAGCTCTTGCTAATTGCTTAACTGTAATGACATATCCCTATTCCAACAAGACAAAACAGTCTACATAACCAGGTCTGTGGAATACCTTACGACACTACGTCTGTTCCTTCTGTCTAACCAAGAACTGGTAAATGCAGAGGTTATTTTAAAAACCCCACAGACTCTAGTCTTTGAGTCTAGATTCCTCAATGAACAAAGAGGAAAAGGTAAAATTAAAGCAATAGCTTTTGGTGTAGCTTAATGGAACAAAACACAAGTTAAATCTTCTACCAAAATAGCCATGCGGAATCATCTCTGAACACAACCCTGTACATAAAAGTGTAAAACTGAGGTTCTGGTAACATGACTGTTACTCTACATTCTGCTACTAGATTGCTGAATAACCTTAAGTCATCACTCCGCATACTTAAGTTTCCTCATCCAGAACACGAAGAGAATAATGCTCACTTCTTTACAAAATGCTTTGAGTTCTAGGGAAGTAAATCCTCTAGGTAAGAGAGCATGGAATTAAAATTAACTGCTTATTTCAATCTGATTACTGTTGCTTAGTCTTAAACATCTGCCTCCTATTACAGGATTCAGATTTACACTATTTACTCAGTATATATTTAAATTCTCTACATTTTTGCAGAAATATGAAACGTTATGTAAAAACATTAGTCCCAGAGGGAAAAAGAACACACATATTGTCACGCACACAAATCAAAGGTGGAAGTACGAGAACAAGGTTAAAAGGCATTCCAATAAGGAAACTGTTAAGGGAGAGAAAGCTCAGACACAAAACTACAAAGCTGGTGAACCAGACACAGGGAAGAAAAGAGAGAGAAAAGACCTGGCATTTTTAACAGATAAACTGAAGGTTATGTTTATGTGAAAATTCATTAGATTATAGGCATTTTTTAAATTTATAGACACGTATGTTTTAGTTACACGATTTCAGACTAAAGAGTTCCCTCACTTAAGCTACTGGACAAAAACTTTGCATATTCATTATAAAAGTACTTATTTAATTTCCATTGTCATCGTAGGTAAACTCTTCACAATCTTTACTGACCAAGTCCTTAATAACTGCAAAAAAGTTTATACCTTTGTACAATTTCTGGAGGATGACTTTTCTAAGTATTTTTAAGACGTGACCCCTATTATGCTCAAATTTAGAACTGTGCAAAGCCTTAAGTGGTTAAAAAAAAGAACATGCAATTATGAATCCTGCCTACAGTCTTATACTCATAAAGCATCGTTTTAAAAACTGGTATTTTGCAGAATATCTAATTTTATAAATAACCACAATTCTCACATGCTTCATCAATCTTTCTCTAATCTAGAGAAATATTTTAAAATATTCAGCCCTTTTATTTGAAATAGTAAATTTACTCAAGTTAATTTTCTGACAAGAGATGGCCGAAATAGCAAAACTCACGTTCAAGATGTCAAATATTCTTTTCTCAGGTGGTAAGTGCAAAACATATCAAAGTGCAGAGTATTAAGATGAGATGAACTTGTCATTAAAAAATCCTGGAAGAGTACTCAATTTTAAGTGGATTTGTATAAATATCAAATAGGTAACTCTAAACAATCTCACCTGAAACTCCACAATCATCATGTGCAATGAAGCAGACTGAGGTAGGACAGTGACATTGCTGGTAAGGTGACTGGTCACAGCTGTCCTAGCATACCAGAAATACAGGTTATGCCATGGCAACAAACTTGTTGTAAAGAACGGCTCTCCCACAAGAACAGAAATCTTGGCAAAGAAAGGAGGAGATAAAAAGCATTAGAATAAAGAACAACTACTCAATAACACAGGCTGTTTATATCTTCAATAGTCGACAATGCAATATAGCAAATGAACTCATCTAGATAAAAATTTCTGCTGCTCCATAAGGATTTAATTACTGCATATACTGCACAACAGACATCTTTTTGTGGTTTTAATTAGCAAATTTTAAAATGAATTTTCCTGCAACAAGTTTGAAAGAAAATATTGCAGTTTTAGGTTGGAAGGCTTTGTAATGAGTCATAGAATTTTGAAAATTTTAATTGAAGGACGTCAGTACTTCCAAATATAGGCTGCAATCTTCCAAGTGGCTTGAGAAAGAAGAGCTACAGTTTAATGGCACATATGCCATTAAACCAGTTTAAATGCCTTAACAACTGGTGTAAATTACGCAACAAGGGAAAGTCATATGACTTCAAAAACAAAGCAAAAACACTCCCACAGTCTTTAGTCTCATTTAGTTTTAGTGGGACAAGGTCTGAATCATCTACTCATTACATTTTATATGAACTGGGATACAATGGGATTCATTGTGGTTACAGTAGCACAGTAGGACAGCAAGATTCATTTTCACCTTCTGCTCCCCACCCCACTGAAATTCAGTACTGGACAACTGTAACGTACCTTTTTATCTTCCAAATGAGAAGACGTCAGCAACTCAGGACGTGCTTCTATTATTTTAATTTTATCTTCAAGATTATTTGCTTTAAAAAACTAAAAAAAAAAAAAAAAAAAAGTAGCACACTGTCTTTATCAAAAGCTACAGTTGAGACTCAAACCCATATCAAAATAATCATTTTATTGAAAATAAACAAAAAAGAAAGCAATAGCCAAAAGAAATTTTTAAAAATCTGCCTACCACAACTCATCAGGATGACATAAGTCTATTCTTGAAGGGCACACGCACTTGAGCCAACATGTCACACCTAGTGAACTAAAGCACAAGCCCTACAGATTCCTTCAATTAAGTATATAGAAAGGCAGATAACACAAAAGTTGCCTCACCTTCATTCATTTGTACTTTGAAGCATATGAGAAGGACACTCAAGAAAGACAAAAATTACTTCCAGCTATGAATACACTGCATATTTGGCTTCTGTTTGACTAGGTTTGCATCCTAATTTGCCTACTCTTCATGTTTTTGTAATCCTAAACCACAGGCTGAGAGAGCGCTCTTTCAAATATATCATACCAAGTAAAACAGACACAGCCAAACGGTGACTTCAGGAAGCTGCTTCCAGGCACTTCTCAGACACTAGCTGCCTCTCCTGAACAGCCTCCACTCCACTGGCAGGGTCTTCTGTGCTCTACCAAGCAGCTGAAACATCACCTGCAGTTAAGACTCACACTACCGTCTCCTAAGAGCCAAATAGCAGAGCAGGCATTCCCAACTTGTCTCAGCTGGAAGACCGAACTGCTAGATTCCACCTTCCTGGTAAGACTGGCGCAAGCTATGGGATGCTCTCACATTCCACTAATCCTCAGAAACAAACAGCTTGGCATTTATCACCAGTGCAATGAGGGCAGCAGAGCAGCAGCTGAAGCAGACAAGCCAACAGGCATCTGCAAGGAGAGATCAATTCCCTTTGCTCAGCTTTGCTCCCTTTGCTCAACTTTCCCAGTGGGCTATTCAGCTTGTGGCTAAAACTGAAATTGGACTGATCTCCAACAGGATGTATTCCTCCAAGTATTTGCATAAAGCTCTGTACAAATACCAGGAAAAAATAAGAACTACTCCCCGCCAACATATCCCACCTCCCACAGTCTTGTCAAACTGTATGATCAAATACATTCATTAAACTGATTTAACCTCCAATCAACTGATGCAAGGACAATCAAAGGCATTGGCTCTGGCCTTAGAAATGCCATGAGCTCATTTACTGCTTTAACAGAAGACTGAATACTCACTTTTTCCATGACGGAACAGGACACAGCAGAGTTTTCTAACGTAAACACCTAAAGAAAATACACAACAATTAGTCAAAATAGCTTTATAACTTTTAATTAAAAGAATATGTAAATGAGCAGTGAAGGAATTATTTTGATATCCCAGCGAACATAGTTCATAAGAACCATGCATCTATTCCACAGCCCACTATCATGTACCATTTTAACAACAAAAACACCTGCAGTAACTACAGGCTAAATAATACTGTTTCCACAGCCACACAAGAAAAAAAAACAACAGAATGCAAATATTTCTTTTCCATTTTTAAGACGCACATAGTAATTAACATTTGCTCTAGGCATATAATTTACCCCTGAACAAATGCAAGCGTATTGCCAGTGTGCTGAATCAACCTCCAGTAGTGCTTACTCCTTGTAAGCATGTTTAATGCAATCTGGCTGTATGAGCTTGAAAGATGTGCAGTGCAGCCCACCAGCCTTTTCAAGTAAGAAAAAAATTAGGTTTTATTCAAAATTGGTGAATAGTTAGGCAATATGCTGCTACAGGAGCAGGAAAATACTATGGAAATCTGTCTGCCCTATTCACTCCTTCCCTCCTCAGTAGTCATTTGTGACTAGCCACTACTAAAGACAAAAATACAGGGGTCATGGATCACTGGTTTAACTCAGCATGGTTTTTTATTTCTACGAATTGCCTAGCATCTTCCTCAGGATTATATTATATTACACATTCCCAGATATTCAGTCCAACTATAATAGATTTTAGTTTGAAGAGCCCCATGACAGAACACATCACATAAGGTATATACATAAGTGAGACAGTCAGGCAGCTCTCTTTTACTCACAGCCTCAGTATTCTTACTGCTTCCTATCTTGCTGTTACAGACCTTCCACTTCAGACTAGATAATAAACGTAATTATGGAATAGCAAACATAAAAGAAGAAAAAAAAAATTGCCAGACATTTAGGTCGGTAGAAAGAGTATTTCCAAAAGCATCAAGATACAAAATGGCAAACAGGAATTGGTGGGGAATGAGGAACACCACTTTCATTCAAGGCTACACATTGGTAAACATCAAAACTGGTAATTATTATCTCCCTAGACTTCAGCTTGAGCAGAGATGAATTTAACCTCCACTTCAACACAATGGGAGCCTCTTTCTCACTTGTCACTAAGGAGGCACTGGAAATAATTAAATAATGGGCTGGAAGTGCCAAACAATATGAGATAACTAAAAATACCAAGCTAAAACGCAAAGATAAGAAAAACAGGAAGAAGCACTGTACCTGCTCTGCTCCAAGATAGTGTGCGAGCACAGGCAGCAGACTGCCATCACTGATACAAAGGCAAACGCTATCTGTTTTCAGAACCTACAGAAAATAAAGTCATTGTTATTCCTATTCCAGATGAAAAAGTTTTCAAATTCTAGACATTTTGGTGGTGTTTTTTCCCACTTTATATACTTCTACATCAAATAAGGACCGGAAGATACAGTGATTAATATAAACACTTCAAGCAGAGCAGAATAGTGTAAAAAATGTTCATGTAATCCCCTTGTTTTAGGTCAGAAAAAGTTTGTACAAGAATGTATTGCGTGTCGTTATTTAACTATCAATACTCCTAACAAATACACAGAGCTGCTACAAATTCCTGTGCAAAAACATTTGGTCACAATTTAAAAAAAGTAATACCAAAGTTTTCATGACAAAACATCAACTTACATCTCCTGATGTAAATAAAATACAGTTTGTAATCAAAGCCCTTTAGCAAGGGAGAAACAAATCCCATAAATAATCATGCAAATAAAACAATATGCACATCTATCACAAAGGCCAGAAAACCTACAGACAACATGCACTCACTTTCATCAAAGACTTGATGTATTGGCGTGTTCGGTTCTGATCATTTAATTGCCCAAAGCGTGGTCTATTCCAAAGAAGATGAGCCTGACATCTACAAACAGGACTCTCAACACGAACAGCTGCTTTATTCTCTTCTTCTGCCCTGGAAAAAAATTTCAGCAAAGTATTAACTACAGCACCAGTAACATGTTTTCGCAAACAGGTACATTTATCCGTTTTAGCTACTACACACATTAACATGTACAGATTCCACTATTGTTCAAATTTACTAGTTCTCCAGGGACATTTTTGTAGCTTTGCATTTCCAAATGAAAAGAAGAGAAAGGGCCAATTTTCACCTTTTTTAAAAGACAAACCCAAGACTGCCCTCAAACTTTCCCACTAATTGTGATGGTTAGGTATTTTAGGCTTTGATCTTTTAGAAAAAAGATACTTGTTTGGATTCCTAAGTAAAAAAGGCACGTAGAATTCAGACATTAACTTTTAAAGATGGCACTAATTTTTAAAAATGTTAGCTGCTATTGTCATCACAACCAACATGATTAAGCTCCTTTTAATTTGAGCCAAAGGCATTCATCTCAAAAAGACAGTGCTGACTATGAAAATAGAAAATGGACACAGAATGGCAATTACTTCACTCCTGTACCTATATGCCAGCTCAGCTGATTTCCAGGAATGAACCATGAGCATTTTTTGTTTCTGTTGCAGAATGCCACCAGGAGCCTGCAGCTGAAACCTCAATTGTGTTTTTAAGTATAACGTGGGGTTTTTCACCCTTCATTGCCCATAAAGTGGCTTTTAATAATTTTTTAGTCTTTAGGTTCTTATCTTGCTCTTCTACAAAATAGCTGCCCTAAGAGCAGCAAATACTCAGCCTTGGAGTAGAATACCACACTTTTTCACACAGACGTGTTGTTACCTGGCTTTCTGCAGCGCATACCACACAGAGTACTCATCACGACAGGCAGTCAGGTACACCTTCTCACCCTGGAGAACTGGCTCCTCATTTGGAAGAAAATATACACACTGCATCCAGTGGTCTCTCCACTGAAACGGGTTGATAAAAAAAAAAACTTAAGAAGTAACTCATAAATAGTAAATGGAAAGTAAACAGATAGCAGGAAATCAATTAGTAGGAATGGGCACAACTTTGAAGCACTGATGTATGACTAGTTGAAAGAATCTTGCTCACACTAGCAAGGCTGACTGAAGACTAATACTGTATATTGAATAAACGTATTTTATATCGATGTCTTACTACAGAATAAGCCTGAGACCACTAGCTTGCTGACTAGCTAAGCTTGTATTTTAATCAAGTGAAAAACAAATCCAAACTACACTTTGCTTTTTTTAATGCTGTTTCACCTCTATAGATCACTTATGTTAAAAACCAGTATTAAATGGCTGACAGTGACCAGTGTTTGGAGGCTCACACGTCAAATAAGGTCGCTTATTGTTAGTCTGATACGGCAGCACAATTATTTTGTGTTTCAAAAAGCTGTTTTCTGTGTCATAAATATTCCAAGCTGATTGGTGACTCTAAGCTGACCAAACACCTTGAAGCTTGATAGTTTCAAATTTTATTCTAAAACACGGTAAGTGCAAACAATCATTTTGTAGCTTCCTTTTGACTAAGTTCATCCTACTAGTAAATACATTCATACAGAAACACAGGAATCTGATCTAATAGCAATCTCCTGTTCCTCTAATTATCCAGTATCAACCCAGCATTTTCCCACAACAGCCTGGTTTATGGGACTATAAATACATTACCATAAACTTCACCCATATTTGGAAATTGAATAGAAGAACTACATAGAAGCAAACCACACACTAATATTTTGACCAGGGATAGAAACTAGTTAAGGAAAAATACGTGGAAAGCTTTGTTTCATTTCCTGAAAGCAAAAGAAATAAAATAAAAATATCTGGAAGACAGCTTTAGTTTTTAAGCTTTGCAGTAAAGCTTACATTTAAGAAGAAAACCTAAACCAGGTACATACTATAGCTAACACTTCTATGATTTGCTTGTATAGCACCTTCCAATACATAAAACATTAGCAAAGTTTCTATACAGTTCAAGGGACAGTTGCTTAAAATACCCAGTACGGACTTGACTCAGATAGTCATCTGATGATAGTATCTGAAAGCTCAGTGTTTTACCTGGAAAGCAGAAGTGGATTTTACCCAGTATGGAGCCATTGTGCAATTTATCATCCCAGAGGGGTCCATGTCAATATCCCACCAGGAAAGTACGATTTGTGCCTTGCCAGATTTTACAGGCTCCAGCTGCACTCTATAGGAAGTAGAAGCACTCCTTACTGGCTTACTGAAATCCACACTGCAGAAAAGTATGAAAATTGTAAAAAGATATAGTTCAGCATTCTTCAGAAATTCTCACTGGCTTCCTAAGCTACACACGCAACTTTTGTAAAAGGTGTAACAGGAAAATTTTGTTTTGAACAAAACAATGCCCACCTTACCTGAACATTGTCACCACATCACTAAGGATAGTGAAGTCACATGAAGGCATCTGGTTCAGTTGGATATCACAAACAGAAGGAACACCTGGACAGTTCTCCATTTCTGAAGGGGAGACAATAATTTTTTCACCATCCTCTGCTTCGACATGAACAGGAAACAGTTTGTTCCAGGACCACATTCTTTTGGATTCCACTAATTGGACATACACTGTTGCCCTGTGAGGCACTGCCTCACATCCTTCCTGAGTGTTCAAAAAAAAGGGTAAATGCATTCAACAAGTTTGACTTATTAACACGCGTGAGAGTTAAATCAATTGAAATGTGAACCAATTTAAAGAAAAGTTGGACTGGGAGCTTTGAAATCTTAAACACAAATTATTTCAGAGACTTCTGTAACATCAGAGCACTTTCTCTTTGTCTATCTGTGAAATACGATACATGTATCTGTCCTGTTCATTGTGGTTCAGCAAGGCCAGATTACTTTATGCATGCAACATTACCATTTTATCCATGCAACTTTACCATTAGCTGTTTAATAGCCTTGGTTAAACTTGCATTTCCACTCATTCTGAAGTAAGAGATCTATTTTGAGCTTCTCAAGGCAGACAACTACTAAGCTATCAACATTAAAACAGAGTTTGTGATTGCAATGAGTAAATAAGAAAAATAATGGTTCAAATATTTATGCAATGACAACTTTGTATCCATGATTAAAGAGTAGAAAACATGTAAGTTGTTCTAAAAAACCACTGCAAACAAAAAGCTTGCAGTGAAGTCCAAGAACAATGCTTTTACAAAAAAGACTAATTACAGTTTAGAGTTGTATATGGAGAGCAGTAAAAACTTATGGAGTGCTACTGTCTTCATATGTAGAACTGGTAAAATGAAACCTAAAAACCTAAATAGAGTTTTGCTATGCACATTTTAATCAAAGGAGAAAAAAACAGAAAGGATAAAAGACAAAGCCCTAAATTAATATTGATAGATTATATCTAAAAAAAATTTTGATATTAATCTGATTACAGTGTTTAAAGTATTTCCACAGGCAAAAAGCATGCGGAGTAGCAAGAGCTCCTTAGGAAAAAAAAAAGAAAAAATGCCTGGGAGCTGAAGCCCATCAAATTTAGGAGGAGAATTTAATTTCTTAAAACATCTTGGAACAAACTACTAAGCAAAGGTCCAAATCAAAACTGGATGCCTTTCTGAAAGATATTTGTTAACCAGCAAGTTATTGATTTTAACACAAAGCAACTAAGTGTAATTTCAGAGCCCGTGATTTACACTATGAACTCCAATATCTTTATTCTAGGAATGAATCTAGTAAATTATTCACTGAATTAGAAATCAGCACAGCTGATTCTGTATTTACAAAGGATACAGAAGCCTAAATCAACTGATCTCTATCCTACTCAAAAAAAGGCAGAAGACTTTCTCTAGGGATAAATGTGACGCACTCAATTTCTATTTTCTTACCTGTACAAGGTATTTGTGTGCATGCTCATAGGTTGGTAAAGCTCCTTCTCCTATCAGCTCTGTATCAAATAATTCTGTTACCAGGATGTTTGCACGACATTGCATATCTCCATCTAAAATACACAATTTAGTATTGTAGTATTAAGAGTTTATACAAGTCTTTCAAGGAGATGCTATCCTGAAAACACAAGTAATTAAAAAAAACCTTATTCCTGTTAGAGAACCTGCTGAAGACTGCTAATTATTTTCCTTTAGAAGTTTACTACAAAATACAAATGACTACCAAAATACTATTACAACACTTCCTTTTGAAGTAAATTTCCAATGTTACTTTCTAGAGAGTAAAGGATTTGCTTGTTTTAATTAAAAACATACAGAAAATAAGAATAAGACATACTCTTCCATGGTTTTGAGATATTTCCCAAGTTTTTTAACCGTAGCCTATTTTGCTCACCTGGGCCAACTGTGACTTCAGTGGAGTGTTTGTTGATTACCTTGATCTTGTCACGAAAACCATTTTTCTCCACTATCTTCACAGCAGCATTAGCCATGGGCTTGAAAACCTGTAAACAGCAAGAGTGTAACAAACTGGTAAGCTAACATTAGCTTTCAAAAATGAAAGGACACCAACACAAAATGCAATTTATTTAGTCCTGCAAAAATTTATCACATAATTAATAAAAGAACCCAAAACAAGCAGCACTGAAATAGTCACTGAAGCATGCCAAACATCTGCTTTTATTAACAACAAACTGTGAAGAGAATTGTTGTTTCCTTCAGAACAAACAGAAAAATAGAGTACATAGCCTGAAAATAAGAGAATGATGAAGAATGCGTTGAAAGGGCTTAATGTCCATTTCCAGTTTTTAAACTCAAAAGTTTTAAATGTTCTACTCAGTCACACAATCTGACTACTTAAGATAATGTATTTGTGGCCACTTTGGAAACCAGCACAACCCTCTCATTGCTTCCTGTGTCTCCATGAAAGAGGACTGTCCCTGAAAAATGATCATAGGATAAAATCCTAGATTAAAAAAAATGCAGATTTCCACTTGGATAAAAATCACACAGCACTCTTTCAACTATGACCTACAGACAAGTGACTCTTCTGTTTCTTCAAATGTGTTAAAAAAGCCCAAATAAACTGGCCAAAATATTACTGTTATCCTTAATATAAGTAATGGCTGCTAATGACCATCAGGATGTCAATAAAAAAGGAGGTGCTCTATCTAATCACAAAGAGGTGGAAAAATCAGTTTATGAGACAGTCTCTTTATTACAATGTGGTCCATGTTATGATTAAGTAGCCTGAGAACCAATCTCCAAGAGCTGAAACTTAAGAAGATCAGCAAAATTATTAGAGAATACTCACATTTTTCAAAAACTTGGTTAAAGTTCTCATATTACACTTGAGTTTTGATAAGTAGAGAAGACAGAATATGATAAAACTTGACTTAGTAATTTTAATCTGTACATTTACAGAAACTGTCCCAAAAATAAAAAACGTACTATACCTTTTCAACTATATTCTTGTAAGACCTAAGTGTTTTTGACACATAAGTGTTTTGACACAAGCATCAAGCTTGCACTTCAGAAGCCACAATACAAAATAGCAAATGCATCCACTCCACTGTTCATGCAGGCAGAACAACTGCACTGAAGCTCTAAAAAGAGGCTATGAAGACACATGTGGAAATACGCACAACCCATAACAAATGCTTACCTCAATTGCATAGCAGAAATCTGCACCTGCTGAAGCTGCCATCATAGACAGGAGTCCTGTTCCAGTCCCTATGTCTAGAACAATTGCTTTCTCACCTCTTTGTTTTACTCTGCTCACTGCAGCACGAATACCTTGGTAATATTTCACATTCTGTCAAGGAAGGAAGAAAAAAGAAAATCAACCTCTTTAAAATCCATTTATACTTCATATTTTTGTGCAGAAATCTTGCATTCTCCAACTGTGCATTTATAAATAGAAAAAGGCCTACAGATGTTCTGTATGCTATACAGTCACACCAAGGCCACTTTCAGCAAAAGCTAGTGGTTTTGCAGGGATCAGTCCATTTCAAGTACATCAATTTTTATCACAATATTCACATCGTCATTGATCAGTCAGCTATTTATAGTACATGCATAATTTACAAATGCAATATATTTTCTGGAGCAAATAATAATAAGATCCATGCAAGATACTACTGTCTTTCTGATCACTTTTCCCCCACAGCACCACTCAAATAGCGATATAATGCCTACAACAGCACAAGAGCTAAAGTATCTTGGATTTAGATTCCTCTCCACGTCTACTGAAAAACATTAATTCACGAGAAGCAACATGTAAATACTGGCTTTTGGTTATGTGCCATTAAGTGGGGTGCAAGCATACCAGCATTAACAATAGGAAAAAACCCAAACGCTGTCATCTGTCAGCTACAGTATACATATTGAAATATATGCTTGTATTTACTCCATAACAGCCTATTGCAAGACATTCCTTTCCAAATGATTTATCAAGCTTTTCCAAAGAATACACTATCTTTGGGCATTATAAATTTGGAAGGTCTGCTGTATCCCTTTCCAAACAATTGTATTTAACACTCTTGATATATAATTCCAGTAGAGTTGTTTTAATCACTTAGACACAGCTTGCTGTCTCTACATGGCTTATTATCAATGGCCTGATCACACTGGCATGTTTCAATTCAATATGAATTCAAGACTCATCGAGCAGGCACCACAAAAGCCTTTAAAAAGGTTACTGACAAAACTGTTAACTAAATGACTAGAGCAGAAAGAACGTTTAAACCATTCACTCCAGACTTTATCATGCCTGTAGATACGGTATCTCAATTTTCTTCTCAATCCTAGTCAGTAAATAAGAGCTAAAAATAGCACAAACAGAATATAGATAGACTTTATTTACACTCCTATAAAAACTAAGAAGCCTAGATTCACATTTACAGCCTTTGAAATTTCATCTAATGAGCTGTCAAAAATGTCAAACATAGAACAGCAAAATCAGCTGCCAAATGTAAATATCATGTTCTGCAGTAAACAACAGAACACTAGCATCAGATGTAAGGAGGCATCTGTTGATCGAAGAACAGAACTGGTATCTTAAAGGGTACAAATTTGATCATTTCATCTTTCAGAGAAACCTGTATAATCATGCAGTGACAGCTATTCCAAAAGAAAGGAAATGGGTATTTTCTCACCATTCAAAAGTTTTTGCTTCTATACTTACTCTGTCTTTATCGTGAAGCATATCTGCATAGCGTGACCTACAATAAAAAAAAGTTCCATTCAAAATACTACATACTGCAAAGCATGACAAAACTGCTAGATCTTACATAGTAAGAGAAAACAAAGGAGGCTAAGGCAACCAGTCCCCATAGCCTATAAATGCACATAACCGATGCATTCTTTGAGGATCTGAACTCTTTCCCACATCTAAGGAATAATGTCATTTCAGTGATCTGGTCATCAGCATATAAATGAACTAATTAACTGCTGGCATATATCCTCTCTTCAACAATGGACTCAATGCATAGACCTATGGACAAACAGCTGTGAAAAAACATCTGGGACAGGCAGAGGTTCATACAGAGCAATATATAGCAATGAAAGACAGCCCACTAATGGTCTATCATTTGTTACCAAGATTTAAATTTCTTTGGTCCCCATTTCTTCATGGGTCACCTTCCCAACTTCTCTGGCTGTTACACTGAGTGCTTAAAAAGTTACTACAGGAACAGACAACTGCCAATTATTTGTTGCAACAGGGACTTCAAAGAAATTTAGTCAATGCACTTTGCCACAACTCAGTCACTGTCAGTATTAAGATCAGCACCTTAAAAATCTTTAAAGAAATTTAGAATGAAACTACTTGGAGAATGAAACTACTTCACAAAATTCTACATTTGCAGTTCTGCCCTGTACAACACAGGGCAGTGTAACATTTTAGACTGTCCTACAGTCTGTTTACCTCATGCCCTTCAAACTTCTACAGAGATAAATCCAAAAACTGTCATAAAACCAAGTTGAGTTTCCTCTTTTTTTGTCGCTTTAGTGGAACAACAAGCTATTTTTGCCAGCATACCTTGCAATTTCCTGATGGTAATCATAGTTCTCATCCTCTTCTAACCACTCCATCGTACCAGTGGTTGGATTAGCTCTTCCACAAAAGGTCTTCATGATCAATCTCAATTTGTATTATTCATGTATTATGTGCAGTTTTGCTGCTTTGTCTTCAGTAGAACACCCAAAATACCGGCTGTGAAAAAAAACCCAGCACATAAAACTTTCAGTGAAAACAACAGACGCCACTTTAGCTCTAGATCCACATATACTTTCCCTATTACACGTGCCTTGGCGAGAAGCACTGGTGACTGCCTTACGCTTCTTCTATAAGGATGTTTTAAGTTCAAATCTGTCGCCCAGCCCTGCTCATGAAATCAGCCCGGAAAAAAAAAAAAATCACCCGTAAATTCTGAAGGAAAACCCCCCCCCCCCCCTCCGAGGTGAAGCACGCCGGGCCAGGGGAGGCCAACCACCCTCTCTAGGGGTTCCCCACGCCCTGAGGAGGGACCTGCAAACCCTCAGGGGCAGCGGCGGCGCCCTGCCCGCCTGGCGGGGAGGCCGAGGCCAGAGCAAAGGACCTGCCGTACGCTCTCCGCGCCCGGGCAGCGGCAGCTCTTGGCACAGGCCCGGCAGCGAGCAGAGCGGCCTCGGCCCGGACCTCCCCTCACCTCAGGACGGGTGTGCGAGAGGGGACGGCAAGAACGTTCTTCGCTATGCCCTGCCCGAAACCGGCGCGGCGGCCCCGACAAGCCGCGGCCCCATCTCCCCTTCAGAGCCCCAAGTCGGGCCGGCGGCACCGCCGCACGCCCTGACATGGCCATGGCCGCCGCCGCCGCCGCCACCTACCCCTCAGGCCCCTCACGCTTCCCGGGCCGCCACCTTCCCGGCGTGCACCGCGCGGGGGAGGAAGGGCTGGGCGATCGGCGGCCGCCCCTTCCCGCCGTACGGCGCGGGCGCCATGGAGCGGGCGGCGGTGCTGCGGGTCAAGCGGAAGCGCGGCGGGACGGAGCCGGCTGAGGCGCTGCTTCTCGCCTGCAAGCGGCTGCGCACCGAGTGCGGCGGCGCCCGGCCGGTAGAGAGGAGCCTCTTCAAGCTGGTGGCGACCGTGTCCTCCAAGGTACCGGTGTAGGCCGGGGCCGCTCCTCAGGCGGGCGGAGGCGGTTTGATCCAGCCGGGGCATTTCGTTATACTCCTGAAGGGGCTTTTGAAAGCAGCAAACCCTCTCCAGGTTGGCAGCGCTGCTCCGCGCGGGTCTTTCCGGATCCTGGAGAGCAGCGTCTCGATGCGAGATGTCGTCCTGTCGTGATAAACAACGGCACGGCGGCCTCCTCTCTTCGCCGCGGTCTGGCCGGCCGGTTGCGCGGCGGCGTTCCTGCAGGCAAGGCAGGCTGTTAGTTAGGGTTGTTAGTTAAGGAACATAGCGCAGAGCGACCACCGTGAAAAGCTGGGTTCGGCACTGACGCTTCTGTGCGTATAGACCGTTCCTCACTTACAGACGACGGAACAGTCAATAAGCGAGGCCTGAACTTGTGCTCTTTGAGGTGCTGAAGCTCAGCCCTGCAAGGGTAACAACGTCCTTTTACATTGAATAAAGCTGGTCTTGGGAACTGGTCTTTATAGGAGACTGTGAATGATACTATGTCTTACATTTAGGACCATCATAGTCTTCCAAAGATAGGTGGTTTTGTTTGGAGGGTTATTCTGTACCACAAAGTATACCATAAAATTTAATCCAATTGAAGCAGTCTTACAATTTACAAATATCTCATCCTGCTGAAAGCAGTAGTAGAATTTACGTGAATGTTGTTAGAAACGTTGGTACTGCAGTCCTCTAGGAAGGACCAGTAATAGTAGTTATTAATCTCTTCTAGGAAGGACTATGACTTACTGTGTTGGTGGTGTCATTATATTCCTCCTTCTGTTTGTTCCTCTATCCAGAATGAACCCGTTCAGAGATATGTTCAAGTGATCACTCGAGACAAAGCAGCTCAAAGTCTGCGACCTGCTTTAGGAAGCACTCAGCGAATCATTCAGGAGCTCCGCTCTTCCAAGCAAGTGAAAAGGAAGGAAAACCGTTACCGTGTGATAGCCAGCCATCGACCTAACTGTACCGAAACAGTTGCACCTGCTGTAAATGGCGAGGCATCGATTAATGGTGACGGATCGGACTCTGAAGCAAGAGGAGATGCTTCACAAAAGGAGAGCGGTGCTGTGGATGAGAGTTCGGACTACTGTGGGAAATTCCAGTTGTTTGATATTGAACAGGAAGAGGAGGTGGTGGGAGACTCTAGCGTAACTGCTGCAAACCCACAGGTCAGCAAACCATCTTAGTGCACTTGAAATACTTTGATATCACTGTTGACTTGTACTTGTGGGCAAACTGACTGCAGTGGAAGTTTGTAAGTATTCCACTATTTGACAGGAGCTTTAACTAGACAAGCTGGAATATTGTGCAGGGAGTAACTTTCATGAGTATCCTTAAGTGCACCAGTGTTGGTAACGCAGACAGCCGTGTGGAGTTGGCTGCTACCGGAAGGGCTTGTACTACCCTGTTTTTTCTGTACCCTGCTCTGATGTATAAATTCACCCATTCATTTGTCAGGTGGATCTCTGGTTTTTGATGAACAACTTATCTACCTAGAAAAGAAAAAATGTAATTCAGTGTCTTCTCATCTACCCAGATGCCTAGGAATGTCACTTGTAGGCCAGATTCACTAAAGGAAAAGATATCTTGACTCTCCCCTTCTCATAATTCCAATACAAGGTTTTATTGTATATTTTGTTTTTAGTGGGACCCTAGGTGTTTGACAGGCTGCTTAAGCCCCTATGCCCTGTTTCCATTGGTGTTATGAGTTAAGTCTGTTTTCAGTTGGAGGAGTATCTGCTCAATATCTAGCATGGTTTTAAGTAGGAAGAAGCTATGCCTTCTACGTAGGGTTGCCTGGCATACAGAGCATTAAGAAGATTTTGTCAGTGACTCATAAGCAAATGGAAAAGAAGGTAAGAGGGCTGTGCCTGCTTTCTTTAGTAGTTCCTTCAGTGTATGTAAGTACACGTGGGTGCTTTACTTATGCAGCCCATCATAGCTCTGAGGAAAACTTAAATGCGTAACGTTAAAGAAGATAACTTGGGTGAGGAAGAGCCCAACCAAGCTGTCATCCTTCAGTGTTTCTTAGAGGTTATTTCAGGGCTTTGCCATCAAACTTAAGTATGAACTCTCGCTTTCTCTTAAGCATGCAGTTCAAACAGACATTTGGGATCTGTTAGTTAACTGTTATCTCTCATTCTGCTGATTAGAAAAACAAGTGAAACTGAGGTAGCATCAAGATTAACAGTAAGTGGTGAAAGTAAGAATTAAGCTTTCTTTTTCATCCTGTAATTACCTAGAAGTGAACGAAAGGCTGGTCTGTAGCTGTTCCTCAGGATTTCTTAAGTAGCTAAGGAGACACCACTGGTTTCCACAAGATATTCTAAAAAGCTCTAGCCGAGAAAAATTGGCAGCAAAAACCTGCCTGTGTAGACCTCCAAGTGCAGGTCACTAAGCAAATACCTTGGAATAATTTATTAGGAAGGAGAAAGCATGAAGAAATCTCTTCTGTGTTCATGTTGAAGTGAGGAAGTAAAGGAAATAAAACACGTATCTGTAAGGCCTGTCAGCCTCTTCCTGTTAAACTGTTATATTTTCATTGTTCCTTCTGCATCCTCTGTATACTGTAATCTTGCTTGCATGTTATCACTGCTACTGTAGGCACATCATTCCTGTGGTGTTGCAAGTGTAGTGCTCTACAAAGCACAGGCTGTCTTAAAACTTGTCTTTTCAACCAACATCATCTAGCAGTTCTATGGGATTTGTCATATCCCCTTCAGTAGTTTCTAATGAACTTGTCTCATATTATCTGACACAAGGCATGGCCAGCTGTACTACGTTAATTGGAAAATTCTTTGGTGTCTTTCTGTTCTAGGTTGCATGTTCCAAATACCAGTGTTGCAATGGGGAAGTGTTTCAGTGTGTCATTCTTAGCTAGCTGTTGGCTGCTGTCTGCAAAGACAGTTGGCTGTAACTAAAACTTTGTGTGTATGACTTCAGTGGAAATACACACTTTTTTATTTTTTTTCAGCAGAAGACTGATCCAGATGTAATTCTTTGCAATGCAGTAGAGATGATCCGTGAGCGTTTAAATGTTTCTGAAGATGGTAAAAAAGAACACCGTGAGAAAGAAGATGAGTATGTTTATGACATCTACTATATGGAAACATCAGCCCCTGGTTGGATAGAAAATATCCTTTCTGTACAGCCATATAGAGAAGAATATGAACTGGTAAGGATGTGGGAAAACAGAACTGTCTTAAATGGAAAAGTCACAAATAAACATGCTTGAAGTCCTATCATTAGAAGTTGCCATGCCAAGAAAAATCCTGTGAGATACTACACATTTGCTCAGTGACTTCTGTGTTAGGCTGTTTGTAACTGCCAGTCCTGTGTTCTTCCAAGTTACTGTTGATTCAAGCAAATCATGATACGACAATGAAAACTGAAGGGATAGTGCTCAGGTTCTCTGAAGAATTTGTCTGGCTTCAAATTGCCAAATAAATTTTGGCACACGAATGTAAACTTAAAGTAATTCACATCTCATTTGTGACTAGGAGGCAGCAATTAAAATGTAATTGTAAATACAGTTGGGTAAAAAAAAAAAAAGGAGCAAGGGAGGTATACACAACTTTTTTAATATTTGAGGACTTGACTTCAATCTTAACACGAGATATTTTCTTGTAATAGAATTGTCCTTCAGTGACTGTGGAGTTAGGAAGTTAAATGTAAGCTTCAGTCTTTCATTGTATAGATACTTGAAGCTACTTTTTCTGTTCCTTGATCTATATTGCATGACTGCTGAAGTGAGTAGGATTAATTCAGACATTAACCTTGGCATTTAAATGGATGACTTCACTGATTTTTTCACCTAAAGCAAATTGCTGCGCTATGGTGAATATACTGACAACTGCTCTGTGCAACTGTTGAATAACTTACGCTTGCAGTAGATAAGTTTCTCTTGGCTGTTTATGATCTGTATAGTATTGTATAAGTGAATGAAAAACCGCTTAATGCCAAGTGTCTGTATTTATAGTGAACGTTATGTTTTGTGTTGACATGCAGGTAGTTAATGATGATGTTCCAGGGGAAATATATGAAGATGAAGATGATGAAAATGATGAAAATAACTGGCGTAATGATTATCCCGATGAAGATGAATTCTTACCTGACGAAGATGGTGACGGAGAAAAAGGTATGCCTGTCATAAATATTGTTTGCTTTCGTGCTGTATGCATATAAATCCCATCCATTTTTGCATGCCATCTCTAAAAAAGCAGCTAACTGAGCACTGCTGCAGTAGTGTTCTGCTCTTATAATGGGTTAAATATGCTTAGAGAAGGATCATCTTTCTTAGAACTACAAGAGATCTTAGTGTTTTTGCAAAGTCAAAATTAAGAACTCCATTTCAGGCTGCCGCACTTGCAGAAGATTATTTTGAGAAGGAATAGATGACTTGGTTCCACATGCTTGTGAAACACTGTCTTTGCTTTCTTAACTCCCCATCCCAGTGCATTCCAAGCACAATTCAACCTTCATCTAATATAGACGTTGTTCAGACGTTATATTTGTTAATATGAGTTACTCAAGAAGCTTACAATAGTCTGGTTAAGTTAATTGTTTAACTAAAAAGAAAGGATAATCTGAAAGTATTGATGCTCTTTCTTTAGAGTCTGACGAGAGCTTCAGTGATGAGGATCAATGTTACAGGAGAAGAACATGGAACAAATACCGACAGGAGGTTCTACAGGAATTTGGATATGATGAGATCCAGGATCTGGATTCTGACTAACAGCCCTTTTTGAAGGTGAAATGCATACTGAAGATGAAATTCTACTGTTGCAGTAGAACTGAAAATGCAGACAGCTGCTGATGGCTATTCATAAGGATGTTGAACTAAAAAAAAAAAAAAACAACCAAAACCCAAACAAACAAACGACCCCCAAAAAAACCCTGGAAAACCACTTTCCGGTAAAAGTTGTGCTCGTTGGGACAGTAGTAAACCATGGATGAGCTTTAAGCTAAATTTGCACCTGTCTGGCCTTCTGAAACTGTTGGTGACTAGCATGGTTCACCGTAATGCTTACCGACCAGACTTGAGTATTAGGTACTAAGACTGGGATTCCAGTAACTACTAAAACCTCGCTGTTACTATCTGAGCAGCCAGCTTAGCTGGTAGATATTAAACAGATGGGTGTGAACATGCCACTTGACAATAAAAGGTTTTGTTCCAAGCAAAAGATACTATATGCTTTAAAGTAGATTTTTCTGCCCGTTCTGTAATGCTGGAACTTTTTTTTTTTTCTTTTTTTAAAGCAGAATCCTAGCATTTGGTACCTCCACGTTATATATGGAGGCACTGTTGGCAGCAGCCCTTTTTGTCATGACTAACGCGTGAGGTTTCACAAGAAGATCAGCGTGTCTGCCGTGATGGCAAGTGGAAGTTCTGGAAAAAAGCACTCAGTCCTAGTGCTTTCTACTGTATTTGTTCCTAAGTTTCAAGTTACCCTCTTTAGCTGTGTTTGAGCATATGAAATGCCTTCATCTGTCTATTTTATTGCTAGATCTCTCTCCAGTAATTTTACTGTTGGAGTAGAACAATGTATGTGCATTTAGATTGTAAATAAACAATTTTTGACCAAGTTTTCTTTACTCATTTGAAGATCATAGAAGGTGGTACAGCTGAAGCCATGTCAGCTTTTTAACTTGCGTTCATCTTTAAAACAATTTCATCTTACCTGTTTGGACACACAAAATATTTCAGCACTCCTGCTTGAGTCTGTAAAAAATAGCTAACGGGATGTTAGATCTATGTCAGTCACGAGCTGTAGGTTGCAGCAGTGACTTTAGGCTGGTGATGTCAAGGTAGTGGAGGCAAAGTATTTTTTTTCCTTGGTTTCACATAAAGGTTAATATGGCTGTTGACCTATGCTACAACCCTAGCCTCTTTAAAACTATGCTTGCCCACTGAACAGATGTCTCAGCTTAGATGCTGAATTCATTCTAATCATACACAAGATTAAAAACCTGCATTATAATAGCTAAATGATAATTTTCATTAAATACTGAAGAGACCCTACACGTTTGCATGCCAACTGTGCACAAAGTTCCTCAGCTAGAGTTTAACTATCTATCTTAAATCCCAATGCTGCTTCATAAAGGTAGCCCAAGACCCCATTTTTTGTTAGTCTTCACCATCTACTAACTTTTGCCATTATCTGCAGCTTTTTGTTTAAGATAACCTTGGTCAGGGAGTTAGTACAAGAATCCAAATATTAATTATATATTATCCAATATATTTAATATCACTGTTATCCAAGTGGCTGATGCAAATGTGGTGCAGCATTTGAAGTGTGCATCGCTTCAGCCATATTCTTGTGATTACAAGATTTAATTCAACTTAAGTGCACAAGAAACCACACACATGGACAAATTGAGGTCAACTGAGGTAAACATTCTGAACTAGGATAAAAATTCCAGGTATGTTTTTGAAGTATATCTTACCTTTTGCTGAACCAAAAATCATCTGATAATTTTTATTTCTATTTTCCCTCCCTCCTACTTAGCTTTCAAGATACACTTGCTGCCACAGAACTTTACTTCTGCTATGGAAGAAAAAAGAAAAAGTGGTTTGTTCTGTGAGTTTCTGGATGGTAATTTTCTAGTGAACAGCGTTGAAATTTAGAAAGGGAATTTTCTGACTGCTGAGGTAACACTGCTAATGTGTGTTCACTGAAACAGTTCAGAAACAAGATTCAAACTAAGCATTTTAATTTTGGAAGTTTCATAAAGCCTGTCAAAAGTTGACCCAAGTACTAACAAGCTAACAGGAAAGAATCATCAAGCATTAATCAAATCTTTAGTGCCAAGGTGCTTTCTTGATTAAATCCTTGCCACAGTCAGATACCACATTTCTATAGTGTACAGAATAAAACACTTATCTGTAAGGGAGAAAGGTTGGTTCAGTCTTTAAATAGTGTAGCACAACTTTATTCATTTTTCTGTTAATAATGACAAGTTAAGTAGTTTGTTGTGACCAGTTGTCTTCCGGGGTAAGAATTGAGATAGCACAGCGAATCATTTCATGCAAACATCCATCAGAATTAAGCTGGAAATGACTTTTGGTCTTTTGAGTGAAAGTGGTTGTCAGTCTAACTTAAAAATGTGTTACTTCACCACCTGGTTCTGCAGAAATCTAATCTGATCCATTAGCTCTTACCATTTTAATACCAATTCTGAAGAAGGAACAGTATTGACGCATAGCTTGTGTGCCTGAAATGAGTAGGTAATCATTATTCAGTGAAAACATGCCCTGAAAATATGCCACAGTTTAGGAGGGTGACGCAAGGGCACAATTTATGTGGGGATCCACTGTAAGTAAGTACGTTTTCAGTGTTTCTGAAAGACCACTGGAAACATTTTCCTGTTTTTTCCAGTTCCATCTCTTCCCTTTTGTTGTCATACTTGCTTTAGCCTCCCTCCTGTTTTCTTGTAATGGCTTTGAATTTTTAGTTGGATTTGATTTCTAACTTCTTTTCTTCATTTGTGTCCATCTCTGTTAAAACACAGTAACAGAGCAACTGCATGTTTCGTGTGACTGCACCTGTATAGGAAATAGAAGATAAATCAGAAGAATAGCCACCTATCTCAACTCTAATTACACAACATGCATCTGAGTAATGAAAGTTAGTTGTCAAGAATACTGCCTCACTTCTCTTAAGGGAAACAAACCATAGAAGTTAATACAAAAAGCGTCTTCTACTCTTTTTTTTTTTTTTAAACAGATAATGTTTAAAAACGTTCTGTTTATATCCAAGGGTATTTTTCTTCTTAGGCACCCCACCAAGTAACTGAAGTAAAATCTTTTTTCTATATAATTAAGAGTGTAAAACTGGTAGAATGAAAAAATAAGAGACTTTCAAATAACACACAGGAAAGTGACAAGATTATTGAGCATTTACATATTCACTGGCTGCTGCAGCACCACATCCTATTGCATTCCAGGATTATGCTATAAACCTTCCTTTCCACATCCCTCATCATGGTTTTCTCACATAGTAACAATAACAACAGTATACTGCTGGAGAGAAATGCATAATTTAACTGCAGCAATTCAATAGAAGGCAAAATTCCATCTGTGACTGACATAAAATCTATCTTCAAACAACTGATTCAGTAAAGCAAGAGTGTTAGCTTGCATTACCAAGGCTTTTCATGTGCTAACTGAAGAGAAACGTATAAAAACAGAGGACAAAATCTGTAGAAAGCAGATGGTCTTTTAAATATACAGTAAATAAAATTGGTGTAAAAACATATATAGAATTAGTATACCCTTTTAGTGGGTCTGGCTGGGATGCAGTTAACATTCTTCATAGCAACCCAGAGGATGCTGCGGTTTGGATTTGTGGCTCAAATGGGGTTAGTAACACACTGATTTTTTGGCTTTTGCGGAAGAGTGTTTATACAGTATCAAGGCTTTTTTTTTTTTCCCCTCCCACTCTGCCCTCCCCGCAACCAGCAGGATGGAGATGGGCAGGAAGTTTGGATGGGTGATCGCCAGCACAGCTGACCCAAACTAAGCAAAGGGATATTTCATGCCATATAATGTTATGCTCAGCAATAAAAACTGGGCTAGAGGAAGAAGTGCATGCATGTATCTTCCAAGGTGGCTGCTGCTTGGAGACTAGCCACACAACAGTCTGCTTGTGGGAAGTGGTAATTGATCGCCTTTGCATCACTTGGTTTTCTCCCCCTCTTTCCTTCACATGCTAAACTGTCTTTATCTTGACCAACAAGTTCTCTCACCTTTGTTCTTCCTATTCTCGCCCTCACTCTGCTGTGGGGTGCTGGTGAGCAAGCAGCTCTGTGGGTGCTTTCCATTAACAAACTGAGATTCACTTAAATAATTGTCCTCTTTCCTAACAACATCTCCATCTACAAAGAAACTTACCTAAAACCTTGTTGATAAACTGAGGTCTCCTTGATGCAGGTAAATAGACTCCCAAGAAAAAGACAGGAATTCCAGATAAAGCAATGGCAATTCCAATCAATGAATTTATAGTGTCGCTATAGAGTGGCACTACTACCAGAAATACTGTGCATATACAGAATATTATTGGGAAAGCCACACTCAGCTGCAGACAGAAAAACAGAACAGGATGTTACTGAAATAGTCATTGCCTATAGTTGCAAGCATTTTGGTGAGAATTACAGACTTCTCCGTCACAACTCCACTTTGCAAAATTATCTGCTCTTCCTCATCTGGTTATTTGGAATCATAAGCAAATTGCAGAATTATTCTTAAACAGAACTGCTGCTAAAAATTGCAAAAGTAATCAGTATGGTAACTCTGCTGTGTTGAAAGAAACTGCATAACAGCATTAAGTGGTTTTAGACAAATCAAATAAATCCCAGGAAACAAAAATGACTTTTTCATGTAGTGTATCAACTTCAAGTATGAGAAGGTGGTAAGAGGATCAGATATTGAACTGAAACACTCTCAGAGCTAAATGTGGTCCACATTGACAGAATTAATTCATTTAAGCATTCCTAATTTGAGATTTCTAATCCAAGAAAAAAGGCTAACTACTATGTTAGCTTACCGAGACACTCTCCAGTTGACAGACAGAAGGGATACTGATTGAACTAATGTAGAATAAGAGAGTATAGTATTACAATAATCACTTATTCTTATCTAGGAGACAAGCTAGCTTTCATGGTACAATATAAAATGAAAACCATGTTTTGCATCATGATCAATTTGTAACCTTTAGACGTAACACATATGGTACAGATTTGAGATTGTACTTTTACATTATGTGGAAGAGAGGGATTTTAAACAATCCTGTAATACGTAAATATTACCTTAAGAGGCCTGGGTCGATCCGGTTCCTTCCAACGTAGATATAATTGCCCAGCAATAGAAAGACCAACAAAAAACCAGTAACTGAAACTAAAGTAATTAATAAGCTTGAAGACATCTTCCACAGCCAGGTAAATAAGGGTCATAGCACACTGTCAGAAAAGAACGGGAGTGAGATGAACAACAGAGGTTTGAAACTTTCTGTTCATGCTGCTTTTTACATGAAGGTAACACCTTTTACTCCTTGGTGTTTGGCACGATTTTATGTCTCTCAAAATTCACTGTCATAAATCACTTCAATGACAGTAAATCTGAAGTTCTCTCTTGTGCTTTTTTGAAGTCTTCCTTTAGACAATTCATATAGTCACATCTGAACAGTTGAAAAGAAAAGCAATAATAACTTACATTGAAAAGCAGTGCTGGCACAGGTGTGAACCTCCCTATATGGATCATAGACAACAGATCAGGAAGGTGACCTTCTCGAGATCCTACAAAAAACAGCCTGAAAAACACAAATCAGAAAACAGATGTTGAGGCCAGAGGTGAGAGAGAATGTATTACAGAAAACCAAACAACAATACCAGTCAAAATAAGTATTTACACCACTGAATTTCCATCCTTTAAACTGGAACATGGATTCAACCCTGCTGGTAAAGATGTACTGTACAACAACCATTAAAATATACATAAGCTTTTAGAAACATGGTGTTAACACCCATTTCTATAAAACAATCCTACAGGTAAAATAGAAAATATCTATAGTAACTGAAATAAATTTCTATTGTTTTAAAAAATTCCAAAAGCTAGCAGTGAAAACATTACAGCTTATAGCAGTTTTCAATGCCAACCAGAAGAGATCACCAGGTCTCTTACAAAGAGCTCTCTCAACCACATGCTCAAAAAACAAACACACATAGTTTTATTATCAACTGAAAATGGCACTATATCGACTACTTCACCAGATCATATTCATATTTGTTCTCAGTACAGAGGCACTGCATATGCATTCAATGGACAGGAAGAATGTTAAAATGCCTGAATAAATCCATTTAAAGCTTTCACTAGTCACATCCATGATCATTGCTCAGAGGAAAGCTTCTATATTGTATTTTAAGCTTTTTGACTGAAGCTCAATAGCAGTAGCAACTTTTAAAACCTTTTACTTGGAGAAAAATGTAAAAGATACTAAGACTTCTAAAAAGTAAGTTTTAAGTAAATACATTTGAAAACAAGAACTTGCTAGAATTGTTGTATCAAGTAAGATGGAAGGTAACTCAATCCAAATAATCAGGCCTGAGGACTCGCCACACAGACAACAACGTTCCCTTGATCTTTAATTGTACTCTGCATACAGCTAGGAAGGCTTTGGGGAAGTAAGGCAGTGTTAAGGGTGTATGTACACACACACACAGAGGTTTATTTAGATCTGTTATTTTATTGTGGCTATTCATTATAGGTTCAGCTACAAAAGTATTCTTGCCACTCATAACAGATGAGCATAACAGTAACATGTAAAAATACTTATGAACGTTTGTCAAACAGAAAGAAATATGGACTACCTCGATGATGCTAGAATGGAAGCATTAAGTCCACCAAAACAAGAAAAGGCTACAGCAATGGGTATTGTCCAGCTGAAGATACCAAACACCTGGTCAGCAAATGTCTAATGAAAGGGAAAAGAAAAAAGACACATGAAAATATCTGTAAAACAATGACATCAAAGCTTTTGTAATAAGTTTGTATGGAAAAATAGCAATATAGTAAGGACAATCCATAATGCAGCAAAGAAGCACACAGATATTTTATTTATTTATGGATTCTAAATAAGCACCTTAGCCAAGCACCTGAACTCACATTTTCTGCTCACAAAAATAATGTTTACAAAGGAAAACAAAATAATTTTAGAATTTTGTCACCAATCCTAATATCCATTATCCAACTGAACTACAGAACTCAAGTGTAACATAGCGACTACAAACAATAAAGGACAAAAATATTATTACATATCCAAAAAAGGAAGTGTCATATACTATGCATATATACTGGTTCAGCTTTCTGCAGCTCTGTCTTTTCTATTACAAAAATTTTCTTTAGTTTTTAATATTTTAGTATTTTGAAACACCTCGACCTCCTCTTTAATTTACTGGTCTTCATCATAACATTTGTGAGCTAAGAAGTTCAGTCAAAGTGGAGTAACATTCAGAACTGGCCTAGCATATAAAGCCATCTGGATTTGACAGTGGTCAAATTTTTCATTGAATTACTCCAGCAACAAGATTAAAAAAAAAAAAAAAAAATCTATATTAAGTCATTTAGGCTTTTTTGATCTACAAAAGCATTCAGAAAACAGATCACAATGAACTGCTTTTAGTTGTGTGAAATGAGTGATTTTCTTGAGACAAATCCCTGCATATAATGTCAATCTTTAAACCATAAAATGCAGAAAAAATTACTGACATAAAACAAAGCTTGGCAGGTTAAAGTTTCCTGTTCTTTATCTGGGTTGACAAACTGCTTTGTTCAGCACGTCATCCAGGTTAAGGTTCAGAATCCAACTCTGCCTAGCTGTAAACCATCATCAACACTAAAAAGCAAGATTTATTCCATCCTTTTGTGTAATTTAGTTGAGCCTCAGCAAAGGCAGATAGGATTTCCTGCTGCTACAGGACAATGCAAAAGCGTATAATCAGTTCAATGGGAACCTTGCCAAAAAGTTCAAAGTCAATGCATCAACTATGTTAGTCACTCTGATTCTTACTAAAGCACCTCTCTTCCTGAGCTCTTTTAGTTTATACATATTAGTATAGCTTCCCTCAAAACAGAGCTCCAACACAGGGGTGGAAAAGTGCACACACACAGATTCCCACAGAAATTATAAAGATTAACACAAGTATAAAAGAACTAATCCATGTATGAATTCTATTTCATGCTGAAATCAGAACATTAATTTAGCAAAAGACCATGCCATAAGAAATGTGTTCTGTATACCACAGATTACCCGTTTTCAGTCAATTGAAACTGAACAAGCAACTAATAATTTAAATTATTGTATATAAAAGATTTCTGCTGCTCAAGAATAAATAATCACTAGAACCCAAAGTGCTTCTCTCGGATCCTTATTGGATCCGAGTGCAGCTCTGAGAAATCTGGTCTCCCAAAGCAGAATGTAATCCATAATAATCCAGTGAATGAATTCAGACAACTTCTCCAGAACAAGTAAGAATGAGGACAAGATGAAAATTCTAATAGGCAATTGTTGTAATATTTTAAAGGATGATTTAAATCTGGACTGCTGATTTCCGAAGCCAAACAGCAAGTAAAATTACTAGACACCAAACTTAAAACTGCTAGAGGATTTTTTTATTAAACGTACAAAGCTAAGATACAGAACTCACTCAACAAGATGTTAGAGAATTAAGATGTTTAGTAAAGTTGCCTAAAGGATAAGCATTTAGATAAGTAATATTAACAGCTCAAGTTAAAGAAGAGAGAGAAAACATATGAATGTAATCTTATGCTGCAGGATGCAAATTAGCTAGTATGTCATTTGGAGAAACTTTTTCCCCCAAAAGGCAGGTTGGCATTTGTTCTTCACAAGCATTTCACATTTCTTTTTGAAACATCCAGTAATGGGCCAGTGTGGAATGCCAGATGTGGGACCAACTCAGAGGCCATTTCCATCCTATAATGTATATCCAACCTTTCTAAGATACGCTAACATGGTTTCACACATCCTGGAAAACAGCAATCACTCCTATGAGCAGTAAAAGCCACAAAGAGTTAAGGCAAAGCTATGGTATCACTGCCACAAGTTATACACAGATCAAGACGTTATACATTCAATGTATTCTGGATGCAAGCTATACGATTTATAACAACTGTTGATCCAGCTCAAAGTCTAAATAATTAATTTCCCTAGATTTTTACAAGTCAGCCTCTACAGAACAGAGAATCACTTAGCGGCAGCCTTTACCAAACACTGTTGTTTCCAATGTGCTTTCTAATGATGTAGCTGGGATTCCTGAGAGAGCAAAGGATGGAGCATTAAAGAGCTTAACTTTTCCCTAAGTGAGGTAAAGCAAAAGAGTATTTTAATTGAGAACATCTAGAAATTCCAGCTTGGTTTGCCAAGTAGATCTGCCTGCACACTGATCTTTCAGCAACACAGTTGAATGGTACCTGAAGTTTGGCTATATTTTCTAGTGATATTAACTAGCTTAACATGACAAGTATAGACCCACCTGCCTTTACGCAGGTGTTTTCTGACAGTGTTTCGCCTTCATTTCTAATGTAAAAATCATCCAAGTTTGTATATTGCTACTCTGACAAAAAACATATTTTTATGCTTCAGATTATATATTTATGAATCCTTCAACATTCCCATTTTAACAGATACCAAGAACTGTCTTCTCCAAAGCTGAGCTATACTCTCTTGTAAACAATCACAAAACCAAAGATCTCTACAGTGTTTCTTGCAGAAAGTGTTCCTGAGGTGTAAGTAAAAGTGGCCACAACAAGCATTCAACTGTGCGCATATGTCAGAGAGTTATTTTGCATAAGAAAGAAGGGCAGAGAAAAGTACAAAAAGCCATCAAGTTGTCGAGCACATACACCACGTGCACTGCACCAAAAGAAAAATAAAAGGGGGAGGCAGAAGAGTTAGTGGCTGCTTTCTGCTAAAACCGCAATTGTACAATCATGGATCCTCCACAAATGATCTAGACCTGGGCTCTGAACTGAGCACCTGTCCAATTCCACTTTAACTACCACTACTTCTGGGAGTAGTGAAGTGCATTTATAAAAACAAATGAGCTGGCAACCAGGGGAAAGAATGGAGCATTTGCAAGGGTATGCGGAGGATGACAGAGGAGCCTACCTGGAGGCAGCTATAGCAGAAGCATTTAGTCCACCATAACAGGAGAAAGCCACCACTATGGGGATGGATTTCTTCTCAGGTTTCTTCTGAGAAAGTCTAAAGAGTAAGAAGGATTAAGAGATTAAATTGTCATCTCTGCTATAGTCTGACAAGTCCTGTAGTCCAGACTTGAACTATAACTGCTTCTAACAGCTAGGAAACAGTAAGAGAATTCAGTGGCTGATATAGCACTTGTAATTACAGATAAAAGTCCTTTTATGCCCTCCCATCCATTGGACATGTAAGATATACATATATACACGCACACTGTAGAAAGACATGCACCTGGAATTGTTCCCCTTAGTTCTGATTTTTTTCCCCAAACCATCAACAGGGAATAATAATGAAGGAAGAAGCTTCCAGCCACGCACTTCTGAGCTGAACTGCCCTCACTTCGTCCTGGCTAAAATGTTACATTACTCCCAGAAGAATGGTCAAAAAACTGAATTACAGCTTTGTTTCAAGACATGAATGACTGATTTAACCACATTTTATTTTTGTCTTGGGTTAGTTTGATCTCATGATCATCGGCTGGTAACTTGTGAATGGTTTGCAAGAACACTTTTTTGTCCTTTTAAAGGTCCAAACAACAGTTCTATACAAACAGGTTGAACTAAAAGCAGCGGGAATTACCCCGCATAAAGAGCTGCCACAACAAAATACACAGGATACTGCCTCACACCCAGTAATTCAAGCAGACAGACAATTAGAAAGACCCACATTTATGTTATGAATCACAAGATGAGAACTGTTTCATCACACTTAGCTGCACACAGAAAGTGCACTTAGAGGCACACAGAAAATGTCACACTACACTGAGAGTATATGGAGCTGTGAGCACATGCTAGGCTGGCAAAGCACTAAACAGTATTGATCAGATGGATAAATGCAAACAGAAGGTAGTCTAACATGAATAAGAAATTTATGCAAAACTATACCCAAAGATTATGAAGCGTTTCTATTAGGAAGGCTTAAAAGGCATCTACAGAGCCTCTTTATGTAGCTCATTTCAAGATTCTATCGCACAGGCGAGCTTTTCCAGGCTCAGTTCTTTAACATTCTTACCCTGAAAGTCGTATAGAGCAGTAAGGAGATTTATATAATATGAGCACTCTGACTAGTATCTTGGAAGTGCAATTAATTCTGCTTTGACTTTTCTCGAGGCAGAGTATAAATACATTCCCACATTACAGGAAGATTTGGCAGTCAGAACTACAGTCTGTTTTCTCGATTTTTAGCTTCTCAGGCCTTTAAGGAGCTACTTCCTAAAGGAAACAAAGAAACTCTGATTTATGGCAATCAAGAAGCCACATATGCAAAAAAGCCACTGAGTAGTTGAAGTTTTCTTCCACTGCCATAGATTACATTTGTCAAGATACTGTATGACATTGGTTCAGTTTGACCAAATCAGATTTAACATCATATATATTAAAGAAAGGAAAGAAAATGAAGATCAACTGAAAAGAAATTCAGAAAATTGTAAAGGTGCAAAAGAAAGCAATTTAAATGTTCAGGTTTCCTCTAATTCTTGTTTCAACCACCATTCTGTTGATTGATTCTACTCAGACATAATTCTCTCCTTGTATTATTGGCAATGCCTTTTCTTGGAGAAAAAGTTATGAGTGCAAGTGCAAGGTCCAGCATGAATTCTCTCTTCATCTTCAGGTCACTTAATACAATCTTATGGCAAGAGAAATCAGCACAACTCTACTGCATTCATATATTGCATGTCTACTGCATGTAATGTGGCTCTTCTGCATGGCCTACATTAAGATTACAGATGTCAGCTCCAACAGTAAAACAGTTTTGTTTATGTCTTCATGAAGGTGCTGAAAATACTTGATCTAGATCTTCTTAGGTGTTCCTGTTCTTAGCATTTTAAACAGCCATAGAATAAGGGTTCAGTGTTTTTCAAAGTGTCTTACCTTTCTCATATTGAATAATTATGTAGCACTCTTTCAAGTTCTGGCTCAGCTTTTCAGCTTGTCCTCCAAAGCCAGAGAACTTTTATATAACCGGCACCAGGAGTGCTACATTGGTAGTGAATTACAGCTAACTCCAAGAAAGAAGGCAAATGACTTAATAAACGTCTCTTTTTCTAAAAGCAACTGCCTCTCCCTGATGAAGAGTTCTTCCATTATAAGGCACAGAATATGCATTTCAACCAAAGGAACCTTGCTGGGAGGTGCCAGTGCAAGCAAAGAAAGGGGACATGACACTGGCAGCCAAAGACAAACACATTTTCCTCTTCAGAAAATAAGCCAGTGAATGGACAAATGAAGGAAGATAAGTAATACCCAAAAGGTCTAAGAGTAACTTAAGAATTTCTGGCTGAATTCCGTTAAAAGAATGAGACTCCTCATTTGTTAAAGTATACACCAAAGAAGAATAAAACAGCTAGAATACACAGCCTCCCACGTTCTTGATTCATGGAGGGAGATGGCATGTTGAAGTAAAGCAAGTCTGCTCTAGATTATGAGTACGCCAGGGCAAATTGGATTGATCAATGTTGGACTCGCAAGATGGTATTCAAAGATGCAACTGAAGCTGTCATCTTTAGCCCTAATCTACCAACAAAGCTGTACAGCTCCAAGAAAGATGACAGCCGGCTACGCAGGACAACCAACTGTTTGCTTCAACTGGGAATAATTTTTAGCTTTTCCAAGTAAAAGAACTAAGCTGCCAAATATCACCTATTGTATGAACTCAATCAAAAAACCCCAAGCACGACCAAACACAGGAAGCAGGTAACAAGCTATGCACTGGCAGCCGGTATGTTCTTTCCCGTTAGAAGATGGAGCAGCCCAAAAAGTGTTTGTGGAGCCAGCTGCCCTCTCCACAAACAAAAAATACAATAGTGCTCTCAGATGAAAAAAAATAGTTGTTCAGTGACAGCAGAAGGTGAGATTAAATAAATAAATAAAAGCAGAAATTTTAAGTGTGTTTGTGCAACACAGTAACTGCTTCATATGCATAAAACTTAACAGTAAAGGTTGTGATGATTTGTATAAGGAGGTAAAACAGAAGTCAACTGTGAAACTCTGTCCACAATCTTTGAAAAAGGAAGCGATTTTTACATGATCAGCAACCACCTGAAGAGCATTTGCAGAACATCTAAGCTAGCTGTTGCTGTATTATTTAAATTACTTCAATAAAAAAGACCTTAAAAAAAACGAGTTTCTTAGCCCCAACACTGGGGGCAATCAAGCTGATACTTAAATAAAGTAAGGACATTTTATCATTTTGTTCCATATCATCCCTTGGTAAGATTTCTTCCACTGCCCTGCCACCAAGAAAAACAGTATGCAAGGTGATGTACAAATATACACTATTACTAGTATTTATTTTACTTGTAACTTTTATTCTCGTCATTTAGCAACCGGAAATAGCTCCCCCCTCCTTTCCAACTCAAAGCCTCTTGACTGAAATGAATATGAGAAAGCTACTCCATTTCTTCCCTTTTGGGGAAGCAAAAAGGAAAGATTAAATTTAAACTGCTGCTTTACTACACAAAACGCTCTAAAACGCAGCAATATTACTACCATGTTTCTTTAAAAAAAAAAATCATTATTGTAATTTTCACCCTAGAGCTACATAGACGGCAATAAGGAAACTACAGCAATCTGTATCCTGTATCGCATGTAGAATATGTGAGCAGATCAAAGTGGCTCGTTTTCATCAGATTAGTTTTTGGATTGGCTTAATTCTCATCTCCTTTCTTCATTCATCCACTGACCACAATGCCCTAAGTATTCTTAAAGATTCAATTGAGAACAAAATTTTCTTCAACCACCCAGAGAAATTTCACCATGAAATTTTTACATTTCTGTATTATAGGAGGGTTTTCAAATACAGACCATTACAGTTATTAGCTCTTTTTTTCCCCTATTCACTAGAAAACTATGGGTGCATTATGAGTGTTTTAATTTGGACCGCAAGTGCACTTTCGAAGCAACTCTCCCAATTATTGCCCCTTACTGCTTTTTCGTTCACATCGTTTAACACCGGAGCTAAAGGGAGCTTCCCTTTTAGAGCTGGCTAAATTGGAAGATGAACTTCAAGAGCATACCTACTGCACTCCCATACTGCAATACAACCACACATAAGCATTCAGTCCATGGGACCTCATTAGAGGTAATCCAAAGAAAATACCCCTGAAGTACGTATAGTGTGCATGTCAGGTCCACAGTGTCAATTGTTCCACTCTACAGACATCCTTCCAGAGGTCAATGCTAATTGCTAATGTATTAGTAGATCAAGCTTGAAGTTGGTTTCATAAACTGGGCAATTAAATTAATATCAGCAATGAAAAGGAATCTTTACTGACTCATGTGTCAAATATTAAACTTCAGCTGCACTTTCACCTTATCATTCTAAGAGGGATGTAAGCAGTGGCAATCAGAAGACCATTGTTTGCCAGCTGATGAGACGTCTCAGCGAAAATGCCTTTAGATAGAACAGTAGTTAAGCTTTTAAGTGCAAGTACTTGGCAATCCTGAGATCTAATAAAAAAGCACAGCTCTAGACTTCCAAAATCATTAATTCGGTTAAGTTCCATTAACACTAGTACAAGAAGTAAAACCCCTAATGAAACCGCAAATGTATTTTTTCATTAGATGGACTAAGGACTTGATATCATTCTTAAGTCTTCCTTTTTTCTCCTCCGTGTCCGACGCATCCTATAGTACAGAGGAAGACCTGATCTGTCCATTTCTGAGTATTACAATTCCATGTAAAATTACACAGCATGAGTATATACTTAAATGTATACACACACACACACACACACAAAAATAAATATATACTCACTTTTGGTCAAGAACAATGCCAAAGAACAACTACATGAAGTGTATATAAAATCATAAAAATATTAGGCCTGGGTTTCACATGTGTAGTAAGGTTCAGGCATCCGTCATCCCTCCTTTATTTGGCCACCCTTTGCTGCTGCTGTGCTACCACTTGCTGTGTCCAGCAACATAGATTGGACAGGCCCACAGTGAATCATTCAGTTTTCCCAATCCCATTCACCAAATGGCTGTATAAACCTTTGTGATGACAAAGGCCAGAAGCAGTACAGTAGGCACAGGGGATAGCAGGCACATCTCTTAGGGAATAGGCTGGATTGAAGAATTTAATTGCTGTCAAAGGCGTGTATTTTCCAAGTCTTTGTTAGAAAAAAAACAGTAAGTCAGGATGGACAGTGGACTGTGTATTGGCTTTTAGTTTTGTCTGGATTAATTAACTCTAGACAAGAATTGAAAATTCCATTATGAGTCACTAGAAGGTACTTTATATGGTGAAACACTGGCACAAGTTGCCCAGAGAGGTGGTAGATGCCTCATCCCTGGAAGCATTCAAGATCAAGTTGGACAGGGCTCTGAGCAGCTCCATCTAGTTGAAGGTGTCCCTGCTCATCACAGAGGGGTTCAACTAGATGACCTTTAAAGGTCACTTGCATCCCAAACTATTCTATGATTCTATATGGGATACCATAGCCTACAAAAGAAATTAAGATTCCTGGTGATTTTACTACCCCTTAGCATATGCTGATTCAAAATTAAGTATTTTCTGTCCTTGTCTTGTTTTGTTTCATTCTGAAGTGTTTTATCAAGTTTTTCACAATGTATTTTATGACAACTTTGTACTTCCATATTCCAGCTAAAAAGAGTCAAAGAATTAAAGTTCATTTACTTTCAATACATTTTGAAATAAACATCTGCATAATTACATTTGAAATAACAAGTTACAGCCTACACTTGCCATAAACTATTTTGAAAGCTTACATTAAATATAAATATTTCCCAAGCTTGAAAGAAAGTCAAGTAAGTGCTTTTGCAGAACCATCTGCCTCAATACCTGAAACAAGACTTTGCTGATTTGCTAAGCCAGTTTCTAATCATAGTAATCCTTTGTGGGAACGGAGTGAATACTTCCTTCATTTTGATGTATTTAAAACTCTCTGTCCATTGTCTAACTACTTAAATTTTAGAAGCCAACTGGGAATCTAAAAGGGAGGAAAGCTATTTCTTTTCCTCCAATTTAAATAACCAAAACGAAGATTAAATTTTCCAAGTCTAAAGGATATAGTAACCAGAACTATCCAATTAATTCACTAGCTGCAGGGCAAAAAAAAAAACCCCTTCACTTGTTTAATGATTAGCCTTAAGCATACAACATGTTTTGACCAGCTTTTACTTTAAGAAGCTTATAATTTTAATTGGATTTAAATTTCCACCCATATACAAAAGCAATGAATTTCAATATATTAAAAGTTGTTGGAATTAGTACAATATTGGTAAGACTGATTTAAGTTATTAAAAAGGAGATACAAAGCTAAACTGTCACAGCTGAGCTACAACACATCCATTTACAGATATGCATTGCACCAATTATTAGCTCAACAGAACGTAGCTCAGTGCAACTCTGTTCTGCTTACCGCTCCAGCTTTCTAAATACTGCAGCATAAAGGAACACAGAAGACAATTATGAACTAATAAGTCTAATTTACAATCTGTCTTTGCAAACTCCATTAACAAGACACATCTGTGCTTGTTTTAATAAATCTGATAATATATTATTCTTATACATTATTTCATTAACTACTTTTCTATTTAATGTTAAATTATTCATGATGAGTTGTTCTGTCCTCCTTTATTCAGTGAAGTCCGACAATAAACTAAGGATTTTTCCTGTTTTGTTCCTCAAAATGAAATGCATCCCTAAAAGGTGAAAAGTGAATAATACAGCAAAATACCATACGGTCAACTTACCACTGCCACAGCATCACTAGAAAGAACAGCTTTGACATCCAGCACTGTATAGTAAGCTATATTGGTCATAATATAGATAACAGTCACAATTGGCATAGACACTGCAATAGCCAGTGGCAAATTCCTGTAAGACAAAAAAAAACCCAAACACACAACCCGGGGGAAAAAAAAGAAAAAAACATTAATAACAAAATACATTTATTTATTTGCATCATTTACCTTAAAGATAAAAGATATGAAGGCAATAAAGATTTCAAAATAGGTATCTCTGGAACAGTTTGGTTTCTTTTAAAACTAGAAATTCTAATATAGACTACAGAAAAAAAGATTTTTTGTGCAATAACGTAAAACCTAAATTATGTGTAAAAGGGGATTCTACACATCTGCTCTTCAAGTACCCTAGCTTCAGCGTTTCCAGATCAGTAATAAGAACCTTCAAATTTACACACTTTAAATTATTTCCTACTAGCCATGTTAATTACCACAACTAGAACCCAAAGGGGCAGCACTCTGAGTCACTGTGCTCATTCTCCCAGAAGAATGCTGCTGTTCTTCTAGCACCTACTTCTAGAACTGATGCAGGGAGACCCACTAAAGCAAATCAAACCCCTGATCTCATCTACACTCACCACTGCAGAGAGCAAACTAATTGGGCTGTGTAACTGCAGAAAGTAGAGATGCAAAGGGCAGATCCAAAATTGCTACACGGCTGTGAATCTCAGAATGTGGTGTACCTTACTAGAACACATGACTAGAAAGCAATACAGAAAAAGTCAAGAGTAACATGAAAACACTGCAAACCTCTAGATGTAAACAGATAAGACTTAATTTAAAGCAGAGATAAACTCACAGCCCTGAGTCTGCAGCTCCACAGAGAGAAACTCTGCAGAGCATAAGCAAAAGCAAACTTTTAATTTTAGGCTCTTCTCAGCCTTTTTCTTTGTCCAAAGCTTGCAGGGATATTCAAATGTCTCAAAAGGGAAAGCAGAAGTGAGAGTGTTACTCTTGCATTTGCACAGTTTGAAATCAAACATGACATGCTGACATGAATGAGTATTTGCCATGTTTTCCAATAACAAAAAACAAAACAAAACAAACCACCACCAAAGCAGAAAAACGAAATGCACTTTGGAAGTTTCCTCAAAAATTTCCTGAAGCCCAGAACTCCAGCTGGGTCTGTCAGATACTGCAGAAGTCAAAAAACAAACACACAGGACACCCCCTCCATATAAATCAGTAAATTAGTAACTGGGAGTTCTGACTTTCCTTCCAGGTTGCACACTCACAGTAAAACATCTGTGAACCTCAGTGCAGAGAAGAAACAGAATGAGAAACCACTTACAAATTAATTCAGAAATGTTACATAATGTAACAAAAACCCGAAATGGCATTTTAAGGACTTTGCATCACCCAAGATTAAAGCGAAGGGACGATTTCAAATTTAACTTGTGGATTGCAACTTTTGACTGGACAAGCATGAGGGCACTACCAATCAAGGGAATATGAAAAATATGTAATTTTTGGAGTAATTTTGTAGAAGTTGAACATCTCATTATTCCTAATAACTGTCAATGTAGAAAACGTAAATTTGAAGTTCACTTTATCAACCACCATTGTTACCAAGAATGAAGCACTGATGAATCTAAAGAAATTTTCATCAGCTAAATATCCTGTGAGAAAAATTATTTTTCAGAAGAATACATATAATAATACAAGTGTTATCCAACTGGTAACGCAGAATAATACACTAACTCTAAAATGATGATGAGGCATTGCAACTGCACACAGAAGGGGAGCTCTTTCAGTGGAAAAAAACAATCTGAAGGACCATATGACTGACACAAACACAAAATGTACATCTCTTCTGAATACTTATAACAAATCTTTGCAAGACAATTTAAGAAAACACTGTCAACCTGAAATTCAGTCTGACTAAAAATAGCTTTTTTTAGAGTTAAAATATTTATCTGTTATTTTATCTTTTTAATAGATAACTTTCCTGGTTAAATAAATGCGCAGCATAGAACTCAGGGGTAACAAAACAAATTGCAAAAGTCAAAATCAGTTGGGAGAACTGAAAAAAAAATCTCTATTCCATTCTTTATCTTTCAGTTGTAGCAATCTGAGCTGTTGCTTATAATAGGAAGTGAAAATGATCAAATAGGATTCTATTTTTAACATAAAAGGCGTCTGCTTACAGACTCATGACTGAACAGATTAGTTTAGTCAGTCACACTTTTAAAGCATAAATTCATGGAAAGGATAACATTCTCAAATATGACATCAGAATTATTGCACAGATAAACACAGCACAGACTACACTTATGTAACTGTTTCACTCCAATATTAACACCTGTTGTAACTAATACTAGCAACATCCTGAACTGAAAGCTTATCAAGCATTGAATACAGCATCCTGCAATTGTCTGACTTATTATTTTTTTAATGTGATTTAAAACTAGTAAATCTATGCTCATAGTTGTTTACAGCCTTACCATCTAAGTATAGAGCAGTTCTATTCATTTCTGTATAGGCTCAGAACTTATTAGTGAAAGACAGCCACAAAACAGCAACTTGGTAACTATCCAGATTTACAAAGCCCAAATCATTTACCTTTCTGGGTTTTTGATCTCTTCTGTTACAAAATTGAGCGTATCCCAACCAGAGTAAGAGAACAGGGCAGAGTAGAGTGCGAGGGAAATGTCTCCAATATCAAAAGAGGATCCCTCAAAAGAGTTCTCAAAGTGCGATGAATATCCTGTATATGGGAGAGACACAATGAAGTACCGGATAATAAAATACAGCAAGTAATTTTTTTCAGTTTGGCACACAAATACAAAAAACCTTAGAAACTAATTCCTTCAAAGCTGCTTATTAAGCCCTTTTTCCAGCTCTGCTCTGTGCTTCAACCGTGAGAATAAGCATGGCATTTAAACTACTAAAAATTATGCGCTGTGGCTGATACTGTTCTATAATTACACACCTATTTTGTCCACAGGGGCACAAAAAACTCAGGAACATGAAGTTCAGACTAAGCTACAAACAACTGGCAATGACAGCACTCAGGCTAACGGTATCTTTTATAACACATCCATTTATATAACAATCCACTCTACCCTTCTATATCCTTTTACATTTTCAATCATTTAGCCTATGCAGAAAACAAAGATCAGAGTTTATTTTAGATAACTATGACAAAAAAAGAACAAACTCCTAAGTGAATGTTTAAGTTTTAGCTATTAAAAATGGAAAACTGAGTATACAATTAACAGAACATAAAATACTATTGTTACTTGAGATAAAATTTTCCTAAGGTAGGAGAAAAAGTGGATGTTTTTTTGCATCATTATTTGTGAGAACTTGTGCCATCTTTTGACATTAAGCAAGTCAAGACAAGCTCACCAATGGCAGTTTCATATATTCAGACTATTTTACGTACACACACACAAAACCACCAAATACAGAAAGGTGAGTAACTATGTAACTCCAAAAATGTGCCCTGTATGTTTTGCAACATCCTGAAACATTTGGACTTCACCAAAACTGGGCAGGGCAAATATCTGAGGCCTCTAAAATATCTTCTTTTTCTTTTTTATCCTAATCAGACATTGGTGTTCCCTTGGCACAGACATACGCAGAGTAACTGCTGAGTTAGAAACAGAGAAGGGAGACAAAGTCAAAGAAGTTAGTAGTGGACAAGCTCACTTTCTACAAAACAAGAGATGGGCAGATGTGATAAGGAGTTAACATTCCAGCATGGTGCTCACATATGCATATTCTTGTTCCGTTCACAATAATTACCTTGCTCATGCACTTTCAACAATAACTGGTTAGAGCAAAGGACACAAATTGCCAGATTGCCAGGGAAAGGCCTTTATGGCCAGTTTGAAAGCAGGGTAGTTTTTTTTTTAAGCTAACACACCAATAAATTCTCCCCAAAGGAAGGGCTAAGAACAAAACTAAGTTCAGAATTCCTCTAACTTGAAGGCACAATGCCCAATACACACAGATTAAAAAAAAAAAAAAAAAATCCAAAACCCCAACAACTTTCTAATTCTCAACAGCTGAAATAAAACTCAGGATCTGAGCAAAACTAGAGCTGTTGTTTCACAAATTGACTTAAAGTAAAAATAGTTTTGTAAGAACATCTAAGTTCAGTCACTTTCAGGCTTGCACAAAATTCATTTTGTAAACAAAATACTCAGTTGATCTCCTTGTAAAGTAGTATATTCCTTACAGCTTTCTCCGCTCCCATTGTATTTTGCTAGCTCTGTATTTTGCTGTTTTCATTTCCTTTATTATTCCATACTGCAGGCTGTAAATTGCACAACATTGCTGAGCAATCAGTTACCTTCTTCTACCCAGTTCAAAGTCAACTGAGACAGAATAGCTTCCCGTGATATAGTATCATGATAATGCCTAACATTGGTATTATTGGTGTTTTCAAAGTGGTTATATTATGGTTGCACTGAGGCATTTAATAACACATACAAAGGAATTTTACAGTCTTTAAACCAATTACTCAGTTTAACTGATAAATACAAACCTTTGCTTTCATTTTATAAGCTTACCCTGGCATATTTTAACAAGTCCAGTTATGATGATGACAATAAGTGCAGTGACTTTAGCATAAGTAAATATATCCTGCACCCGTGTTCCCCATTTAACATAGGCACAATTTATAAATGTTAGAAGACCTGGGGAAAAAAACAAAGAAAAAAGAAAAATGAAAAGACTATTTGAACGATATTCAGTTTAATTAATTTTTTAAAGATTTTAAATTATAATCTAAATATGCACTTACCTGTTACACTAATACTTAAACTAAGCAAAATACACTGGTACTGAAAACACACCGGTTTATACAAAACAATAGAAAACAGATGTTCTAAAGATTCATAACACAGTTTCAAAAGATGGAAGGGAAGACCTTCCCATTCTCTGATTATATGCCCATTTTCCTAATGTTACCTTGATTGGCTGCCTTCTGCAACTATGCTGAAGCTAAAGAAACGATTACATGAAATTATTAATTTAAATTTATCAATATTGTTCTGATAAATGAAACATTATCTAGAAATTCCTTTAGGCAAACATTAAAATAGCATGTGAAAAGTTTTTTCCACTTCCTTGTTAGTCTGAGGATGAGTTCAACATCCATGGAGTATTTGCACTATTGAATATCGTCACAGGCGATTCAATACTCTTTTCCAGTTGTATTAAACTATATTACTAAGTGAGGTTAGAACAGATCTGACCAAATAACAAATGCTTTACAGCTAATGCAACATTAATCTGGATTTTTAAGAACTGGTAGTAAGTAATGAGCATTCTGAATATATTCCCCCCTCTATCCCAAAATAAATCAGTGTCAGACCTATTTCACAAGATTGTAATGGAACTTGAAGTGAGACTTTCAGATTTCATAAACGTTTTAGTAACAGTGACTGACTCAACTTACTCATATGATCAACTTCCCCAATAAACACTTCTCAAGCTGTTGTTGGAATACACTGTTCTCATGGCTCTCAACATTTTGCTTTTGCATTTATTATTTTTTCCTCAAGTGGAGAGCCAGACAACTTCTGCCTGAACTCAAATGCTGAATACTGAACAGGATTCAGTATTCTTTATTGAACAAAATACTAATTCAGTGCATTTTTTTCTTATCCAGATTATCGTTACATTATTGATTCCAACCCAGAAGTTTAAGTATTTTCCACAAATATCTTTTTTTAATCTAGCTAGTAAAAAAGTGGTTATATTCTACTGTACTTTTTATCTCCAAACAACTTTCTTGTACTACGTATTTTAAATATGCATATAAATAAAAACTAAACTTGATTGTTTAAGGAGTAAGGTAGTAGCAAATCAAAATTAAATGAGAAGATGTGATACGTTAGCTCCTTTCCCATAATCCAAGAATAATGCGATATTATTAACATAAAAATGTACTTAGCACAGTTACCAAATAGAAAAGTAATAATTGCAAAAAGATAACAAAAGAAAGGTAATGATCTCAAAAGCATGGCACTAGTATACTAGACAGCCCGGCCAAGAGGAATAGCTGAACAAGATTCCACTGAGCTTGGCAAGATGAGGGGAAAAAAACAGTTATATCAAATTTCAAAAGTCAGGACTGCTGCAGCTCCCAAAAAGCCCTCAGGAAAAAAAACAACTCTGCTTGGTTTGGTCCCCGCTCTTCAGTATTAAAGCTTGGTATTATCTATAGAGTATTTGGTCACAGGGTTTATTTTGGACATTATTTTTTTAAGCAACTTTCATTGGGAGCAATTATTATTAAATTGTTATTTTAGTGAGTTAGGGCTTGGTCTCTACTTCAGATGAGATGCTACTCTGTCTCTAATATCTTAAAAGAAAAGAAAAAAGTTAATGAAGAATCTGAGCAAGCCATATCCCCTCCCTCTTTCTTTTCCTGAAATTATTCTCTCATGCTTTCTTCAACTTAATTACCATTTAGCTATTTAAATTTCCTGAGAACTGTCAAGTTTAGTTCTGCAGCACCAGACACCGCCCCCATTTCCAAAATGAGTGACAAAATAATGCTGTATAACACTAAGACTGGTATCCCACTAAATCTAGTATTATTATTACCAGTTTGGGTTTTTTTTAAAAAAGGAAACCCCATAACAAACCCACCCATTCTTACATACTATCTGTACCTAACCAATGTTCAGACTTCCACTCCCAGCAACTTCATTAATAAAGTATTAATTGTATCCACAGATAAGGATTTGACACACAACATCAGCCCTGCCAGGCCAGGGAGAAGCGTAGACTTTAACAGGGAGAGCTAAATGAAGTTGTAGAGCAGGGGTGAGAATCTCAGCACTGACATCTGGAGCAGGGCAGAACAAGCATTTAAACCACAAAATGGACCATTAAAGTAAGTTGTTCCACCTACATGAGAGGGATCTTGCTGTCAAATGTCTCCACTAAAGAAAACAGCGCTAAATCCCCTCTCTTAGCAGCAAGCGTAGAGGACATCACATTGTGTTTCTACATCTACTATGCAATAATTTTAATTGAATTGCTTTGTCTTGATTTCTTGCTTTTTGATAAACTGCTTTTTATAAGGGCTAACTCCCTCAGATGTGAGATACCTTAAATGGAAGAGCAGAATCCCCTGCGCTCCTGAATCTGTGCCAGGATACCTTGGGACAGTATGTTTAAGGAACGTGAACATGACATTACAGGTCCTTCATTTCTTTCCTGAAATTGTCACAACAAAATATGGGCACACATTTGGAAGGGAGGAGGGAGACGGAGGGAACAGAATGGAGTAAGCGGACAGATTTTTTGGAAGAAGTTTGTTATTGTTCTTCCCACTACCTGGACCAGCACATTAGTGCTTTCCCAACAGTAACGAATTAACTTACAAAAATGGATGGGGAAGTTATGATGTTCAGAACTAGTTACAGAGGTCAAATATCTGAAACACACAACTGCTCTCTGTCTTTGCCCCCTCTTCTAGTCCTACAAAGACAACTGTAATAAGGAACATTAGAGCTATTTCAATAGGCTCCCTGTTGCCTCAAAAAAGAATCAGATAGGAGCAGCACACCTCCTCCCTGTAGCATATCGTTGGCAGTAAAAAAGCCGAAGTTCTCTATTAGCTTTATGAGAAGAGCATCAGATCAATAGGGATGGCAGACTCCACAGCACACAGCAGACACGATCACTATGGGATGAAGGAAGCCATATAAACTTTCTGAAATATATTTTTCACTGTTTACTGGAAATGTAAAATATGTATATAAACACTTTTAATAGGAAATACCTAAAATTAAATAAGACACAGAGTACAATCATACAGTTTCATTCATTTGATACAGAAGAATAGCCCTGATTTGAAGCACGTGGACATTTATTCCTCTATTTTGACTAACAGAGCTGCTATCTGATTACAAACATTTCAATGTTTTATGTGCACAGAAAATTTCCACTTTTCCAAACAGCTTTACAAGAGGTACTGTAGTACTGATGTTACACTTAATCACAAGCATAAAGAATCTCAAATGAATGATCTTTTGAAACCCTATTAAGCACGTCTACATTGAGAAGCTATTGTAAAATAAATTACAGCAGAATTTATAGCATAAGAGCTATTCTGAACCAACTCTTAGACCACACCAAGAGTATCTTGGGGATTGATTTAATATACCTCTCTGAGGGGAAAAAAAGTTTTTCCCCCATTTTTGCCACGTAAGTAAACTTGGAAGAGTTAAATACCTTGTTCTGCTGCTGAATGAGAAAATGGTAATTCACTGACTGAATACCTGCAAGTTATTCATGTGCTGGAGAATTGTTCTTTTCCCCACTGTAACCCAAAACATTGCAGATTCAGTATGCAACAACTCCAGGAGTTGGTAGGATTCGTTTTAATAAAACTTTACCCTAGATAAAAAATTAACATTGTAAATTTCAAGAAATACTTACATTCACAAGCAGCTGCTATGAGACGGCAAGCCAAATATGGAGGATCACAAGAAGGGAAGAAAGGTTGAACTATGTAGTTAGCAAAGGTGATGGCAATAATTGCCTGACTAGTTGGCTCAACAATTAGGAGTGAGGTCCACAAACGAATAAAAGCAATGAAGCTCCCAAAAGACTCCAAGATATATGCGTAGCTGGCTCCTGACTTCGTAATAGTGGTTCCAAGTTCAGCATAGCAGAGAGCTCCAAAGACTGAAAAAATCCCTCCGATTGCCCAAATTATTAGAGACAATCCATAAGATTTGCTGTAGATAAGAACTCCTTTGGGAGAGACAAAGATACCTGAACCAATCATGTTGCCTACTATAAGGCTTATCCCATTTATCAAAGATATTTCTTTCTTCAGTTGCAATGTATTTTGGTTTCCATCCTGCATTTCACAGCTGTCACTTGGATCTGTCCTGTCTGATTTATTGACGGGGCTGTATTCAGCCAGTGAACTATGCGACTTCGTACAATCTGTCCTTTCTCCCATTGTGGAAAGACTCTGAATTCTCCACGACTTCAAATCACAATCTGAAACAAAATATAGACAGCTGAAATCATTATAATTCCTTTTTTATCCCAGGAATTTCTTGCCAAATCTTCTTTCCACTTTTTTACCCTATGATTTACAAACTTAAATTGAGAAATTCCCTTTTGTCGCTTTATGTTTTCTTACACAAAGGTAAATTCATGCATAGTTAAGATAAACAGAAAAAACAACATACAGAGCAAGAGATAAATTCCAATATAACTTAAGCTGAGAAAGGAACTTCTACCTTTAGAAAAAAAAAACACACAAAAAAACATAGGAAGGACAGAATTAAGGGATTCCAATGTTGAAAAGGAAGAAAGAACACAGAGAAGCAAAGTGAGGTCATATAGAAAAGCAAGCACCGTAAGACCAAGCTGAAAGTTCTACATATGAACATAGATTTATTGCAGTACTAAAAAAAAAAAAAAAAATTCTTGTACTGACACATGTAAGGTATAAGTGATCTACTAACAGGGTTGCACTTGTTATTAATGCAGTGTGGGCTCTTGCTAAGGGCAATATGAATAGATACTTACTCCAGAATCCCTGATACTACAGTTCACTCCCTCCCGCCTCCCCCAAACTGTTCCACTGCCTCATTTCTTGGAGTTAGCTAAGAGTGCAGGCTGTACATGAAAAAAATCACAGTAGTTTCAATCCAAATTCCTCCATTAACAACTGTATTTAACAGTACCTAAGAACACAGAAATGAAATAAACTTTTTCTGCTGCTTTGGAATTGACCATTTGGAAGCAAGCTACCTTCTTCTCAAGTCTCCAGGAAATTCTCCCCTGCCTTCCAAAAGCAAGTTACTGCTAATAACATTTATTAGCACAAGAATACACTGATAATTAGCAGTAATGCTGGATAAGGCTCATTTTATAGAAGTTCAAGTAAGAAATTAACTATTCAAGGAACAGTCACGGAAAACAGCTTAAATTGCAAATGTACCTTTGATTACTAGGTTATCAGCTGCATAAAGAATAGGCCCTAAATAATTGCCAGAATGCACTACCATTTATACACCCTGCCCCTCATTAAACCCTCAGTGTATACTTTGCCATTTACTACAGAATAGAAAAATCTAAAAGTCTGGGTCAATTAGAATAAAGCAGCTGATCTAGCTGGGAGGGGGGAGAGTTTCTGCGCTTTTTTGGGGTAACACTAATTTTACAAAAGGTTTTGTTATTCCAACAATAAACTTGTCAACTAAGAGAACAAAAACCCTGAGTGTGAGGGTTTTGAAAGGTCAGTATGCAACCACCCAAACTACATGTGCATCTAGCAACACAGGAACACAAAAGGTTTTGCTTATGCAGTTAGAGGCACACCCTTCTGGAGGGAAAACTTATAATAAAAGAAGAATATGATTATTAAAAGCCAACACCTGTATACTACAGTACAGAAAATCTGACTTGACATCCCTGAACTAGAATAGTTTTATAGATGTGAAAATTATATCCTTTTCAATCAATAAAAAAGTAACTTGTACTGAAATAGAGTACAAATCATTTACCGAAACACATTACATCATTCATCTCCAACTCATGAATCTTCTAGCTTTTTCCACATTCAAATAGAGACTGTGTTCTTTTCAATAATGTAAAATGAGTTCCTCAATCTGTTCAGTTGGATGCCTTCTGATTTATTTTTGCCTCAATATTTCAAAGAAACACTTTAAAGACAGTTAATTACTAAATACATATTTTATTATTTATACATGAGTCAACATCTTATCTAGTGTCACACATACAACACAAACCATCAAATTTCACATTTTTAATTAGACTAAGAATTTTCAACCTTCCAGAAACTACACTCTGCTATTTCAGAACTTAAAAGCGTGAGTGTTATAATGAGTATGCCCAAAACTGCAAAGGAAAACGAAAGCAAATTAATCTCAGCAGTTCTCCTTATTATTTACTCTTCCACCTATCTTGTGCCAAATTCATTTGCAACCACGTACTGGCTGATTTTCTGTTATTGGTGTAGTAGACCTAAGTCTTCAAAAACACATGTGGCCTTTGAGCTTGTAAGATTATTTGGTTTGCTTTACAAGAGAAAGTTTAGTTATTACTGTGTAAATGAATATAAACTATTATAATAATCAATTACAAATATGATGTATTCATCAGAAAGCATAAGTGTGTAAAACAGCAGGACAAATAATCAATGCACATGACTTCATGACTAATTTTGCCATAAGAAGTGCATTTAAAGAACACTTGTGACCCATAAAAATAACACTCAACTCCATATTGAGTCTTTTAATTTCTGTTTTGACTTGGACAGGACACTAGTTATAAACGTATTTCAGAAGGAAAATCACTCTAAACAAATGTCAGTGGAAAAAATAAGAATACTACAGCTATTACTATGGCATCCATGACATCCAACTGCCAGTTTGAAAATATGCCATGTTCATTCTCAGCCCTTCCAGCTAAAGGATAAAACTGAGTAATATGTTAATAATTGACTCATGGATGTAAAACATCATTTCGGTGATAACTACACAGCTTTATGATTTCTTACTCCACATATCCTAATCATCATTCCCATTTCTTCCCAGAACACCTTTCAAAGTACTACTTGTTCAGAAGCATAAAGTCAGGCATTTTGATGATTTGATTCGATTCAAATCAACTGAATCACTCCAATCAAATCAAACCTGGTGTTCACACACAGGCAGTTCTGCACTAAGAGTCACCGTGATTTACCTCATGGTCTGAAGTTCAGTACATTTAACTACCTGTAACTACAGACCCCGTCACTGTTCAAACGCCTCCACCTCAATAAGCAGCACGTGACTGCAGTTCCATATAATTTTGTTACTGATGACCTTGACCGTTTCTTGCCCTACTCTACTCTACACAGGAAAGAACCACCACAATATCTCTCAACCGCTTAGCTTGTTTTGTCCCCCAGTACTCCTTCTTCCTCTCTGTTTTTGTTATTCCCAGCTTCAGGTATCTGCTGACAACTAGGATTTGCATGAAGGTGTATGCAACAGCTCACTCAATATCTGACATTTCGTTCTCTTCTCTAACTTTGGTTTATAGCCTTAAAGCCTTAAGGGCAGGAATTGCTTATTTGCCACAGTTGCATGTCATATTACAACACCTCTATGACAGAAAAAAAAAACTATTGGCAGTTTTTTTCCTACAAGCACTTCACTTAATCTTAACTGGTACTAAACTCAGCAGCTTTGACCAACTGAAAAAAAAAAACCCTACAAAGGAAGAGGACGAGCAGAGGCTAGAGAAAACTGAAGCTATGTCAGGATTAGCAATATAAAGAGAAAAACACATATGTTAAAATCCATGATTCTGTCACAAGACCATTACTCCTGTGGAAACAGAAGACAGGCTTGTAAGAGAATAACCGGAGAGGAACAGTGTATATTTTCTAACATACAGCAATCCTGTAATACTGCAGCTAAAACCACTGTTAGAGTGATCTCTAATGCTGCCAAAGCCGTGCCACAGGACTGTTATGGCTAATGCAGGCTTATGCCATCACACAAGCTAACACATGGATTTCCTCATCGCTCACCCTTGTGCAATACGAAGTCTTAAGCCCTTTTTTTTGCTGATTGTTGCAGCTGGGAGGCATCTTTTTGCTGATATGCGTAAGATTCTCTTACTGAAATGACACTGCCGTTGATATAGAAAGCTTTGATATGAAACCAGGACAGAGTGACCTGAAACTAGGATCACTTCATTGTCTCACTAAAAATATATATTCTGATAAAGCCTATCACACTTTGGCCATGTACCAAAGGAGCTAACGAAGGTTAATGTGCAGTTAGCAAAGTACTAACACCACATTACAGGGTGGCCCTCCTTTAAGAGAAGGGAAAGAGGAACCATCCACCAAGATCCCCTCTCTCCCAGTGAGCAGGACAGCAGCTGACCTGTCATTTGTTCAGCCTGGGGTGAACCTGCAAGCGGGTTAATGACCGCTGTGAAATACCGAACTGCTAAAAGCTTACTATGCTTTGCTATAGACATCAGCTGCTCATTAGCAAAAATTCCTAATGTTCTTGCCTCTGTCTTCTGCGGTTATCTTGATTGCATAAAACACCTCTTGTAACATAGATTTATATATATACTTTGACTATTCACCTATACCAGCTGTAAAACTATTTCTGAACACAATGATTGGCCCATCTGGTAAGAGTCAAGATTGCCCTACACAAGCAAACAGCATGAAAGTCTTCAGGGAGTTAAGCACCAACAGAGCAAAGGTTATAAGACCCAGAAATGCCTATTCCTTGCAATGTATATATTTAGGCACCTCACAGTCTGAACATTTAAGTGGGAAAGGCTTAGAGTTTGTCTAGTATGCATTTTTCTTGTTTCTGGTGAGAGAAGAATCACTTCCCTGCCATACATACAGTTAGCAGACAGGAAGCCATTGCAACAAAAGCAATTCCCAATGTAAAGATCTAATGTGTTCAACCAAGTCTTTTGTGCTCGCATACATAAACAAACCATCTTTAGCTCTATAAAAAGAAAGCATAAACCTTTAACCAGATAGAATTGGTNAAAAAAAAAAAAGACAAGGTTTGTTTATCATGTAAAAAGGTACGAAAGAGAAGTTACTATGTCAATTATTCACTTGATAGTGTATCAGCAATAAATCCTGACTATACACACCTGTGACACAGCTGCCCAAGAAATGTTCAGCAAACACACATACTATCCACATGTTCAGACAAATCCTGAATAAGACCATGAACATTAAACGGGGGAAAGCTCACAAACGGATATTCAGTTATGATGTCTCAGAAACTTTTCAAAATTTCGTAAAGTACCAATCCTAGACAAATCTACCTCAGTAATATTAACCTAGACTTTAAACCAAGTCACTTTAAAGTCAGGGAACTGTGCTAGCTACAAGTTGAAAATAACATGCCATTATATTCTTCACACTTCTACTTTATTTTTATATTTCCAAGGGAAAAAATAGAAGCAAGCTCACAACAACAGACTTTGTGGTAGAGAGTCTCGATTTAGACAGAAGTGAGGTTGGGAGCGCACGAAGCAGCTGCAACGAGAGGAACATCTGGTGAAATTTATACAATAAGACCCAGGTAAAGACAGAAGGGACAATAATGAGAGTTTGTTAAAATAACTTATTTTTTATGCTGGGGCACAAGAGTGGAAACCTCTCAAAAAGGGGAAAAGCAATGTCAGAAGGCACACGCTTACCTACAAATCTATACCCACGTTTACTCTTTCAGTCACACCCAATCAGACTGCATTGAATACATGTCACTTAAAAAAAAAAAAACACGAAAACAATCAAAACCACTGCCGAATGCCAGTAAGCAAAGACATGCTCGCCTGCGGGTATTACTAAACCCACTCCAGTTCCCTGCCATAGCTAGTTAACAGAGCAGTTCTAATTACAGGCACCCGCCACCAAAAAAACATCCTGTTATAACCCCGACCTGAGTACCAACCTTCATACCCCCTCGCTGCCAAACTAAATAAAACACGTGGCTCCAGAAAAACCACCCCTGAAAGTCGCGATGGGCACGACACGACGGGCTGTCGCCGGTGAGGAACGGCGTGAGGAGACCCGGCCCTCAGGCTCCCGCCGCCGAGGGAGGAGGGGGGGGATTTGGGGTCATTTCGCCCCTCGGTGGCCGCTCCTCCCTCCTCAAGCGGTGGTTACCCTGTTTTCCTTATAAAATAAACGAGGTTCAGGCGTATCTCACGCCTCCTGGACAGCCCTGAGGCGCGGGGCAGCCGCTTCCCGCCCGGGGCTGCCAGGGCTGAGGTACCCGCAGGTGGTACCGCTGAGGCACCCTTTAAAAACAAAAATAAACACACGGCATTTGTCACGCTGCCACCCCGAACACCTGCAGCCGGCCCGAGGTGCCCAGCCCCGCACGCCGTGGGGGAGGCGGAGGCGCGGAAAGAGATGCCGGAACCTCCGCGCACGGCGTAGGCTGCTCCGCCGGGCAGCCCTCCGCGCCCAACCGGGGCTGCCTGCTGCCGCCGGCAACCTCCCCGAGGTTGGGAGGGAGACGGCGCCTCGCCGCCGTGCCGGTTGCCCCCCCCGCCCCGCCTCCCCCAGCGATCCCCNGCCGTCGCCTCCCCTCCCCGGCAGGAAACCGCCGCTGCCTCCCGCTTCGTCTGCCTGAGGGAGACGCCGCGGGGCCCGGCCTCCCGCCCGCTTTACCTCAGCCCCGCCGCGCCCTGAGGGTGAGGAGGGCGGCGGCGAGGTCGTAATGGGTGACCGCTTCCCGCCTCCGCCGAGCCGGGAACCATCCTTCCCCTTCTCCTCAGGCACAAGATGGAGAAGAGGCTTCGTGCTGACGGTACGAGAACGCCCTCCCCGCTTTTCCCGCCCCGGGCTCCCCCGGAGGAGCCGTGGGCCCGCGGCCTGGCCCCAGGGCTGCCGCAGGTGGAGGCGGGCCCTGCCCCTCACCCCGGGATCCCCGAGGGCCTCGGGGACACGGAGCGCCTGTGAAACCCCCGAGGGGGGGTGTGACTGGACACAAAGCTACTACACACGCATGAGTTCGCTCTAAAACGAGGGGCCTAAGAGGGTCGAAGCCCTTAAACCTGGTGACATTTTGGGGCGCGACTACTAGGTGGTAAGCGCCAGCCAGAGTGGATATGGAAATAAAAAGGGAACCCCCAAAATGCTACCGTCAGCGTGTTCCCGCCCTCAGAGGGGCAGAGCTACGCCCAAAATTTGGCTCAAATGAAGTACATCTAATGTATCTCTCAAAATCGCGATTCGAAGCGCCCAATGGTATCTGAAAATAATAGTGAGTAAGCAGTTTGCTGTTCAGCAGACTTACCGGGGTAGCGTGAGGAAGGCGTTCTTGTTTGCCTTCCTCTATCAGGTTAATAGTTTTAGCATGTCTAATCCAGTGCACTACAGGCTACAGCCCCCTCTTAATGTTCTTTACTGCCCTTTTTGCTGTTCCCTGTTAGGCAAAGAGAAGGTCAGTGTCTGGAAAGACAGCGGCGCTCAGGAGACGTGATAGTCTTTGTCTCGCTCAAAACAATCTAATTATCTCTCCCCCAGTCCATGATTATTATCTACAGTCTCAAACAGATGAGTCAGAGGTGGATTTTTTTCAATAGGGTATTCCGGGCTAAAAACCTTACAGGCAGATAAAAATTATAAGGCTGTAAAAGAACTGGGAAAGGCAAACTGTGCACTGTAATACCCATAAACATGCCAGTAAATGCGATGGTGGAGTCCAGTTCTATTCACATGAGGCTTACATTTCTAATTTCCATCCTACTTCCTCTTTCAAAGCTTGCTTGTTTTATCGAGGAGGGGTTTTTTAGCTTTCACTGTCACAGAGACAATCAGGGGCTGCTGCCCTCCTCTATATCTCCAGATATTCCTTACGTGGTGTTTGGACAACAATGATTGAAAAAAATCTTTTTTGTTAAAAGTTGGCTTTTTCAGTGCACACATGGGAGAGAATGACATTAGACTTAACTTCCAAACTATACAGCACCTTAGCAAAACAAACTGTCATTTGCAGGTCATAATCTGAAGGAGCCTGATCCTCTCAGCTCTGATTATCTTTGTTTCCACTCTTTGTTTGGCTTTTGTCGGGTTTAGGTCTTGTGCAAGTACATGTACACTAAATCTATCACCTCCTAAAACTACTGACAATGTTGCAAAGCAGCAAACAAAACCAGTCTGCCTTCTTCTGGGAGTTTAACAGCCCTAATACCTTACTTTGGTTTTAAGCTGCTTATACAGAACTGATAGAAGATAAAAAAAAGTAGAAGACATCCCCGGAATATAACTCAAATTTCTACAATACGAAACTAATTGATTGCTATTATAAAGATAATATGAATCAGAAAGGGGTTATTAGGTGGTAATAGTGATTAGTCATTGTTGCAAATATTGATAGTGCTCTATTTTCTGTAATACTAATACAGCATCTTTCAGGTAGAGGGGTACTTGCAACAGTTGTCTTGCACATTAATCAAGAAATGGATTGAGTCTGAATGTAGAAGATGCAGCTGTTGCTAGACTGCCTTTTAAGCTCTATCATAAGTTGAATCTACCGGAGACAACATTCATTCCTCCAAAAAATGGACTCATGAAATGTGAGCTAATTATAAAATTGCCTTTGGGAACAAGAAATAGGTGAGAGCTGAAAAGACATAGGAAACAAATTATTAGGCATATGCTGGAAGTATAGAGGCTGATGTTTTATTTTAGAGCCTTGAAAAAGATTTATTGGAAAAAATGCCCATTTGAGGATCTCAAAATAGAAGTTCACCCTTTGAATTCTGAAAACTTACAATACTGTAGAGGTTGATATGAGAGATCCAAGTTAGGACATCATCGTAAGGCTAGACAGTGCTTCTAAAGTGTTTGCAAGTGACCAGAAGCAAACTTCAGAATAATAATCCAAAGAAATATTTTTGTCCATTTTGGCAAGGTTCATAACGTTATAAATTACTTCTTAAATTTTACTATGGAAGCCAAATGTAAGTCTGGACTCCTTACTTTACTTCTTCTCTTCTTGATACAGATTACCTTTACAAACTGTATGCCTCATCCCTGATGCTCCGTAAGTGGCCACTGGTAAGTTATGTTTATACAGGAGTGTCCATTCTCTAAGCGCTAGCAGGCAAAACCTAAAAAAAGACTTGGTTTCTACTAGGATTTTATCTGATACTAATTCAATCAAGTTAAGATCACATCTCTTTTAGCTAGTGGGAACAATGTGAAACAGTTTTGGTAAGTCTGAGTTTTGCCCTATCTGCCTTTTTTTTTGTCTGACTAATATTTCCGCTTAAATACATCTTAGAAAATGTAATTCAACTCAAAAAACTCGAAGAATAAACAGATTAAATGCCCCTAAACAAACGAAAATTGAACTAACATCAGACTAAAGGAAACCGAATCCACAGGATGTTCATTAAATGGTTTTAGAACATGACAGAGCCAAGGTTTAAATTGCTGTTAAATCTAAGTGAATCTGAAGCCCAGTCATCAGCTTTGTGCTCGTTAGCAAGTTAATTCTGCTGTGCAGGGTGAGTTTAAGCATATCCTTACTGCGTAAGTCCCCCAAGAATGTGTTGCTCATGCACTTAATTCATGGAAGAATGAGCATGTACTGAGCTCCTTAAAGGTCAGCATTGAAGGTGTGTTGTGTATCTGTAATTAGTACTCATTGATACATGGAATTTATCCTATTGACTAGGGTGGAGATGTTGCTTCCAGCCGTGTGTTTGAGGGTTTATGTTGGTTCCTTTTGAAATTTTGCCACATAGAGTGAGTCCTGGGGTCACTTTCATGCTTCTTTTGAAATGTACATTGTGTGGACACAGGAGTTATTCACAGGTATGGTGAAATGATTCAGGACAGTAAATCTGGTGGCTTTAGCCAGATCACAGCAAACTAAATTTTTTATTAGTACTTAAAAGCAGAGATTCTTTTTAGTATTTTTCAACCTTCATCACCTCAAACAACATAGTGTCAGCTGTGTATTCTGTAGTCTTTCTGGAGAGCAACAGAAACAGTTAAAAAATGAGTATAAGTATGTCTGTTTCTTTTCTTTGATTAAAGCTGAGTGACCTTCTGTACAAAAACAAATTAGCTGATCCTTTGCTCCTCCTTTTTACCTTCCTCTTCGCGTCATACAAACTTCTGCTGTAGGTGGTTGAAGCAAAGTATTACTTACAAATGAGAGTAACTACAAGCATCAAAACGTTAGGCAATTAAAAAAAATAGTCTAAATTTAGGCTTCTAAATTTATCTTCCCCTGCTCCTAGCTGTGTGTCGTCTCCTACTCCGCTGGCTTTCAGCATTTGACTGGCTCTGGCACTTGCCTGGCCCGCTCTGGGAGGCAATTCTGCTCAATAAGCTGCCAGAAAACAATACTTCTGTGGAGGTTAGTTTTTTACTATCAATCATAATCATAAAATTATAAATGTGGAGTAAGCTAGGAGCAGAGAGAAAAGGAAGAGAAGGAGGTAGTGGGAAATGGCCCTTCAATGACCAGAAACTGTGGGATGGCCACTGCACTCTTATTTAAATACTCTGAAGATTAACATTAGGTCTTCTTTTATGGAAAACTTGGCTTCTCTACACTGCAGTTTTTTAAAATAGACTGTAAAATAGGCTTTAACATTCCATCTTTTGTTTTTCTTATCTGGTTCTGTTGCATTTCAGGTACCTTTTCCTTTTCATTGCCTCATCCACTCTTATGAAAGTTTATTATTTGCATACTCATATCTTTGTTGCACAGGATTACAAGCTGTTCCATGCTGTCCATGCTGCAAAGCAGAAGTGGGAATAGATATCTTCTAAAGTATGGAGTTTTCAAATGTTATCAATAATACTTTGCTAGGAGAGCAAAGAAACAACAGCAAAAAAAAATTCCAAATCTTCAGATAAATTTAAAAGGACTCCAGTATTTTTTCAGCGTTATTTTGATTAGTGCCACAAACTTTCTATTTTCATTTTACTTATTTTTGCTACGGTAATCTTTTCTATTACAAGTGGAATGTGCAATATGTCTTGTTTTTCCCAGTCGATTTTGGAGGTCTATTTGGAAAAAATAATCCTTTGTAGTTATTTTTAAATAAATGGTTTGACTGAATTTTTTAGACAACTAAATCATTCAACACTGAGACCCTACCCTTTGATGATACAAATTGTCTTATCTATGTTGAATTACCTTCATAAGACCTGGCTATTTATTAATGAGAGTGAGTGAATCACTGGCTTCATTTTCTTGGAAAACAACACAGGAGTTAGAATCATTGTTTCACCAAGACTTTAAAAGCTGCAGGCATTTTTAAAGATAATGCTCTTTGTCTGTGTCTGTTTTGAAGGCTAAGAGAGGCGAGTATGTCTAAGAACAAGCTAAGGAGGATCTCTAGCTGTAAAAAATAGCTTCTTAAGAATAAATATTTTTTTCCTGTTTCAGGTCCCCAAATTAGTGTGTGGGTATGCATAGGTTATGAAGTCTTTAGTGGTAGCGTTTGTAACCCAGTTTCACAGTATTTAGATAAATTTATTTTGGACGAGACAGTTTGAAGACATCTGTTGTTTTTTTTATATTATGCAACTCAGCCTTCTAATGCAGCTGCTCACACTTTCTTCAAAACAGCAAAGTTCTTCTGTGTTATAGATTCCACTATATTATTGTCAGTCCTTTTTTGATACACTTTCTTCACTTGTAGTACCTGTCTTTGTGATTAAAAGCAGGACTATGGAAGCTTAGAAGATTCTCATAATACTCAGCAGTAGTTACATTGATACCCTATTTGCAAGCAGCTAGTTACTAGAAGCTGAAGCCAATGTCATCATTTTGTTTGTGTTATCATGCTGAGTCCAAACTTTGCAATTTAAATTCAACCAGATGTTCCTTGGCAGAGCTACTTTGAATTCAGCATATTACAGTACAACTCCATCAGTGCTGACCCCACTGATGCAGCTTTGCTTTTAGTGCCCTCTGGTTACTTTTCTCCTAATTACTGAATTACCCTGAAATGGTTATACAATACAAATAAATTTGTACCTTTTATATGAGAGTTCCCTCCCGTTTTATTTAGAGAACTTGTAATAGCACAGTACTTTACAGTGGTGGGAACAACTGTTGGGTGAAAAGATGAGGACAGCCTTTATTCCCCAAACTTTCAGGCTTCTGCGGGATTCTGTAGTTGTATTTGCTCCAAATTTAGGCTGTCTTTAAAAGTAATGTTTTCCAAAACGTAAACCCAAAGACCTTTCTGTATAGATTCCCACACGATACATGCAAATCAAATATGCCTGTGGATGTTGACCTGAATTAATACATTTTGCCCATAAAGTGAACAGACTAATGTGTACTCCTTTAAACATGTGCAAATAGTGACAATTAAACAAGTTCTAATTCTTAAGTTTGTATAGCACAGGCATTCCTTGTAAAATAAACAAAACCATGTTGTTTCACAAGTATGAGATCAGACCCCCCCCCCCGAAGTTTTTGCTGAGTACTTGCCCAAGACTGCATGTTCCATGAGTAAGATTTTCAGAATATCTCAATATTTAAAGGTATACCTTAACAATTGAGACGTAAAATATTTTAACATTAAAAGAGCCTTGAAGATTAGGGAAATTGCATTTTATTGAAACACAGGAGGATTTATTGCTAGTCCATTTGCCTTTGCAATAAATAGGATAGCCCTATTAATGGATTTAGTCTTTTCTCTGCCAGCACAGTTGTTCCAATTTCTAATCCATTCTTTGCTACTATTAGAAGGTATTCAGCCCTAAAATTAAAATTATGGTTGGCTTTTCTAACTTTTCAGAAATGATTTCTCAGCCGTCTATTTGCGTGTGTTTTGTACTTTGTTCCTTTGTTCCACACTTGGCTCTTGATTCCTTGGTGCATACAGTGTCCCACAGAGCAAATCGTAGTGGATTAATTAAGAACTACCAGAGTTTCCCAAGTTATGCAAGATCCCCACAACTATGAAAAGCCTTTTCAGCCTCCCAGTCACATACTGTGAAGTGCCATAAAGCAAACCTTTGAAAACACTCAAAGCTGTGCTGTGTGTACTTATAGGTATATTTTAGTTCCAGAAGAAAGTAGTCACTTTTGTTAAAGTTTACTGCTGTTTTTTTTTCAGTACTGTTTTTATTAGCTTAAATCCCACAAGCTAAGAACATTTTGAATATCAGTAACATTGATTAAATGAGAGGTGATCATTTATGCAACACTGGTGACGACGTCTTTACTTTCACATGAATCTGGAAGAGTAAGTAAAGTGAGAGCAACCACTTTGGACTTCTATGTCAGAGCTCTGGCAGTATGATAAAGGAAACTAAACCTCATGGTTGTAGGTGTCACATTACTGCTTGTGGAGGTCAGGGAGATATTTTTACCTCGGTGTCCCTAGTATGGGAAAACTTGGAAGACCTCAGCTTATTTTGAAACTATAGGAGATGGCCAGGTTAATTGTTAAGATGGGTCATGAGTGTCATCTCATGCAACAAACTTTATGGCTGGTGTCCTGTGAGTGTCCTCATCTCGCACTTATATTGGTTGATCATGTAGGTTGCTCACTGTCACACTACATCAACAAGTCTGTATTTGTCCTTTATTGCAAAGGACAAATTTTATTACTGAAGTGTTGTATCACTAGATAAATTGTTCTTTTGGATTATTCTGTGCTGGAATAACGTACGTTATAGGTGCCCATAATATTTTGCCATTAAAACAGAAAAGACAGACAGATTTACATTAAGTGGTTGTACTGAAACAAGCAGAAGACAGCTGCATTGCATGCTCTTGGAGTTAAATCCAGTATATACTGTACAGTAAAATTACAGCTGTGAAATCCTGATAATTATATTTTATTTTGTTCTTTAAAAAAGCTTCCTTTTTCCATATATAACATAAAAAAGCAGAAAAATATAGCAGAAAACACATCTGTGATTAAATAGCTGTAAAAACAGACAAGAAAAATTTTCTCTACATGCTCAAGCATGCCTTAAAGTAACAAATCCATAGTGAACCTTTACCTCTGTAGCTGTCACTATGCACTGTAATTGGTAATTAATTGGCACTGTTATTAGCAGGAGAGGCCTGGCCACAGTGTGTGCACCTTCTTTTTCTACTGAAGATGAACATAAGGAATGCTAAACAAGAAATTACAGCTTTCACTGCTGGGGGCTAGTTTGGGCGAAGAAACTGAGAGTTGCCGTTGGATTTTTTTAAAAAATTATCTCAGACCAGCTAAGAACAAATTAAATTGTTATTTTGATACACTAATAACGAAATAGCAGAACACATTCCTACTAAACACACTAAAATAAACTAAAATGCAACAGCTGAGGAATTCCAACCCTATTCTTTGTCTCATATAGAAAATGAAATAAAAAACTATCCAATTTTGGTTTTGAAAGACATGATAATATAAAACAGCATCCGAATCTCTCTTCTCTTGAATATTTCATTACTTCTATACCTAAGTGAGAGATTTCTGTAAAACAAATAAATCTGCAGCTTTGAATACCAGCATTGTCGTGGTTTAACCCCAACCAGCAACTAGGACCACACAGCCGTTCACTCACCTCCTCCCCTGGTGGGACAGGGAGAAGAGGGAGAAAAAGAAAAAAAACCTTATGGGTTGGGATAAAGACAGTTTATTAGAACAGTAATGGAAGAGAAAATAATATTAATGGTAAAAGAATATAAAAAATGAGTGATGCAATGCAATTGCTCACCACCCAGTGATCAATTTCCCAGCCCGTCCTGAGCAGTGATTGCAGATTCCTGCCCTGCGGCCAACCCCCATTTATATACTGACCATGACATCTATGGTATGGAATATTCCTGTCTATGCTCCCTCTCAGCTTTAATGGGAAGCTGAAAAAGTCCTTGACTTAATATAAGCATTACTTAGCAACAACTGACCCAATATGTGTTATCAACATTATTCTTATACTAAATCCAAAACACAGCAGCTACTATGAAGAAAATTAACTCTATCCCAGCTGAAACCAGGACAAGCATGCCATTGATTTTAGCAGAAAGAATGGCTTTTAGCCAGAGATGCCAGACTGCATTTGAACCAGCTCTGCAGGAATCAGAGCAGAAAGGAGGAGACAGGAGTACTGGCTTGTTTTGCAGAAAGCTTCTCTGAGTTGAAATATTTCTTTGGCTGTAAATCTTTGTCTGATGCAGGGTTTAGTAAAACTTGTCCAAGACATGCAGTCTATCAGAAAAACAATCAGATTTCTGTGTGAGGTCATACCAGTTCAGCACAAAATAGCATTCTTTTTTTTTTTTCCCCTATGATTTTGTTTGCATTTATGTCGTAAGTTTTTCTTTATGTTCCTGTGGTTTCATGCAAAAAGAGGGAGGAAAATATATTAATGCAAAGTAAACCCCATTGTAAAAATAGACAAAGGGGAGAAGAGAAGGTTCAGGGCAGTAAAGAATCTTAAATAGTTTTAATTAATTTTTCTAAGTGAAAAAATTACATGTTTTATTGGTGCTCTCAGCAAACATTTGAGGGATTGACAGAAATCTTGCTTGATAAAGATCACCTTTTAATAAAGATGAAAGAGATTTTCATTATATTTGAGAGAAGATGGCCAACGACGATCTGCAGAGATGCAAAAATGTGAGTGTGCCTTCTTTTCTTTTTAGAATTCATAGAAACACTGTAGAGGGTGGAAGTAATCTCTGAGGCTCTTTAATTCAGGTTTTCTCTATTCCATCTTCCTGATAGCTGACTTGCTAACAGGAACATGACTTCACAGGTGTGTTTTAGTGAAATAAATAGTGATTGAGTTACAGGGCAATTATAAAGATTCATGTTTTGTAATTCAGCAAAAAGACACTAATTTCTCCATTAAATCACTGTAAACATATGTATTTTGCATAAATAAACTGAACAGACTGAGGGAAAAGGCTTAGCAAATCACTGTTGTATATATTAATTTTGTCAAACAAAGAGCTCTTGTTCAGGTAAAAAAAAGTTCTGTGACTACTGCTTATTGCTTTGGGTGTGGGAAAGGAGACTGTCTTCATAACAACCTTTAAAACTTTTTGACCGCCTGCTTGAAAGACACTCCAGAATCATAAAACCATAAGAACAGACAACTGATTGGTACCAAGTCCTCTGTTTCATCACTGGATGGTCACTACCTCTGCTCCAGACTCTTGTATCTTCCCCTTTGCCTCCTGTTTGCTAGACCAAACAAACACAATTTTATCAACTTGTCCTTACATGTCAGGTTTCCTTACTGCTTATCAGCCTTCCTCTCTCTTCTGGGTTCTCCTCAGTCCATGCTTAGACCTGAATACTGTTTTCCAGCTGAAACATTGCCAGCGTGGAATGGAAAACAGTGGTTGCTTGGGCACCTTGCACACACACAAATAACTGTGGCAGGAGCGCACCTCGCAGTGTTTTCCTTCTAGTTTCCTGTTCTTTTGTGACAGGACGCTATCACAGCACATGTAAGTGGCATAAAGACAATTCTGTTGGGAACATATTTTGCAAGTATTCCAAGATCAAAAGTCTTGTATTTTTTTTCTTTTTTAAAATTTTCCAGATGTATACCTTAGTCACATATCTCAGCTTCACAT
>VZSZ01006175.1:137037-180407 GCA_013398815.1 Ibidorhyncha struthersii | reverse complement strand
CAACATTCTAATGAGCTGAAAAAAAGTTTCGGGCCCTTTTTGGTCAACAAAGGAAAACAAATATAATGTTGGTAGTCATTCTGTTACCTAATATGAAAGCTTTTCCTTGAAATCTAAAGAAAGGACTAGCTGTAAGAACTTTCTGGAGCACAGCCAGGTTACTTCTGAAAGGGTGAAATTCAGCTGTTCTTTCTGCTGGTATGGATTCAGCTGCTTTCTGTTGCTATGGGGAAAGACCAACATTTGGAAATAGGTGTTGAAATACTTTGGAATGTTATCACATTTCAAGGGGTGAAGAAGTTTTAATTCTAAATCACTAACTGTCATTGAATTCAGCCTGGTTGAAACAGTCCACGGTTTATTCAATGGCTGCATCTCTTTCTTCTGTGGAAGAGGAAAGGTAAAACTTAAAGCCCAGCAAAGACAGCAGTTTGAGGCTTTAGATCTCTAACTCTTCCTTGGGATGTATTCTCGACTCTCGTGGTTTGGGCTGGATTGGCCACTCAGGCGGAATGACAGATGCTCTCCCCTACTTCTCTTCAGAGACAGGCAGGGGAGAGACACTTAGGAGTTTAGAAGAAACTAAGCTACTTTAATGCAATATTAATAATAAAACAAAAAGGGAATAATGAAATATATACAAAACTGTATCAAGCTTCCAGGTTGACAGTCACGTCACTGGCTGGCACTAGGGAGGCCCCAGACTGGACTCAGTGATGGACAGGAACTGGATTCCGATCAGGATTGGGATTAAAAGCAGACAAACAGGCAGAGTCGTCCTTGGACTCTGGCGATTGAAGAAAGAGGGCTGACCCTTTGATGTCTCAAGCTTTTATACTGAGCAGATGGGATGGAATACCCCGTTGGTCAGTTTTGGGTCACCTGTCCTGTCCGCTCCTCCCCGCAGGCGGGACCCCTCTACGCTTTTTCACTTCCGACCCTCCAATGGGACAAGTAACAAAGTTGGCTGCCCTTGGGTGTTAGAGCAATAAGTATAAGCAAGAGCCTCTCTGCAAACCATGCCTTGGCATCAGCTATAAACATAGGTCTTAGCACTCTGAGAGCGAACAGCATCTGCACAATATGCTGTTAATTTCAGTAGTTAGAAGAGGCCTAGCTAAAAAGTAAAGTTACTGAACAAAATTGGTCCTGGTTTACCTCAATCCAGGACACTGGCAAAGAGAAATAAAGGCAGGAAATACTGATCGCAAATTTCTGTCACCTCAGCACAAGAGCTGGAAATAATACATCTGAGCTTCTTGTCTCCCATTTTTATCATGTTGGGATTAAGCAAAATGAAATGCTACAACTACCAGCAGCCTTTCTGCAAAACATACTGAATTTAACTGTACAATTGATGTATTCTTGAAGCTACACTAACTTTAATGTAACAAAGAACTCATTAAATAGGTTCTTTTCAGATCTTGTCAGGTAGTTTAATTTATGGTGGACTTACCTTCAAAATCCATGAGTTTTGTTGAACTCAGCTGACATACCAGCTGTCAAGTCAACCATGTTGCGCTCAGTAAAGGGAATGTAGTACCAGCCAAGGGATTACTTCCTTTGATAAAGAACAAAATCAAAACTATGCTAAGGCCTTTTTGAGCGCCAGTGTAATATTTTGGATAGGGGGCAGGAAAAGAATGAAAGGGATATAGTGCAAGACAAGAACTCTTCATGCATAAAAAAACCCAGCAGTCTTAGAGGCAATTTATATTACTGGAGGAGAGCATAGTTAGTAGCTGTATAGCACTATAATCAATAAATAGCAGTAAAGAAACCTAAATTCTCTATGCCTGCCTTGATGATGTTTGTGTCCTTCCCTAACATACCAGTCCCACAAGTATTTATATAGCCACGTAACTAACCTTCCTTACAAAGCTTCATGTGAATAGCTCAAGTGATTAAACCTGCACAAGCATGAAAACGTTTATAAGGTTATGTACAATTCAGACTTGAAACAATAAAATCCTTGAGGTTTACTATGTTTTGGTTAGTGCTTTAGTTTTTGTACATTTTAGACTACTAACTTGGTGTAAAATTCTTCTGTGTACATTAGCAGTCCATTAATGCGTTTTTAATTTTGTAGATTAGTATTTTATGAACATGCACTTGTCGTCTTCTGTTGTTCTCGTGAACTTTTTTTAACAGGCACTGGTGACAACTATTGAGTGATATTTATAGCTTGCTTTGTTTTGCTCTCTACTGGAAGGATTAATCTCTTAGACATTTCATTCCAGTACCTCAGATTAATTTTCCACAAATTAACCTCAAACAAATGCTAGTGCAGACTTTCTTACATTGCAGGAAGTATCCCAGCTAAGATAAAGGTGCATAGATTGGAAAAAGGGCAAGGGACAGTCATCTTGTTAGGAGTCAGTAAAAGATAGCTGCAACCAGCATCAAGAAGAAAAATTTATTACAATAAAGTCGGGAAAATAGCCATCTGCCTACTCCATGCGCTGTTCCTTTAATAAATCTAAATAGCTTCATAGAATTTGAATATGACTTCTCATTTTTAACTTAATTCTAGTTTTGTCTTTTCTGAGTAACTGCAAGAGAGAGTTTTACTAGTCACTTTGTATGGTCAGTCCTGAAGTGACTTCTTTTTATTAATCCATTTGCTGTTTTCTAGAGCTATCCATGTTTTAGATATCCTTCCTGGGACTCTAGACATTCTTCACATTTGAACCTGGTTTCTTCCCATAGATACTAAGGAACAGTTTGACTCTTCTATCTTTACTTTTGCTCAGTGTCATTTATTCTATACGGTTTTGTGATACCACGAACTGCAGAACACAGAGGCAAGGACAATACAAATCATAGCTAATGACCTAGCTTGGGTACAAGCAGAGTACCACAAGCTTTAAGCAGTTTGATATTTCGCATCAGTGATCAACACGTTACATTAGTGTCTTTGTTACATAGCCAACACACTGTAGGCCTTACAAAAGTTTGTCTTTTTGGTGAGACAAAATTAATAGAATACAAGTCACTGTATTCTAGTTTTATACTGAAACTTTTTATATCAATGGCAGTTTCATTGCAATAAACTAGTAGAATCCCTTCAAAAATACCACACTTAGACTCCCAACAGCTGCAACTGTCAATAAACCCCCAAATTTAAATGTTTATATTACACAAGGGGGAGTTATGAGGAAGTCTATGCATTTGGCTACATCGACTTAAATGTTTGTAGCAAGGCTTTGGCAGTAGCATAGCTAGCTATGATAATGCTTTCAGCCGAAGTATCAATACAAAAAAAAAAATCTCAAACTCACACATTGATTTCAGTTGAGCTAGGTGGCAAGAAATCTAATTGTGGATAGAGTTAATCATTAAATAACATATTTAAAGAATTCTATTCAGGCTCCGTTGAACATAAAGTAATCAATCTGCCTTTGTTTTGTAATTGGTTATAAACTGTCGTCTTGGGTTATCTTTTAAAAATTTTGGGTAAGCATGATAGTAATAGATCTAACTCTTAAGGTCACATCCTATTACAAATACTTAAATTGGAAAGCTAAATATGAGGAGAACAAAAATCTGTCTGGAAAAATAGTTAACTTGTGCACCCACTGGTTTGATGCCAGTTCTGCAATTAACTGAGCTTAGTTCTGGCATCAAATGATATTCTCAAGTAGGCAGCTGTTTCAAGAAGAGAGCCAAAAGTGTTTCTATGTCAAAAACTTAATGACAAAAAATCAGCATAGCCTGCCAGCTGGCACATCTTTCACAGAAGTATAAAGTGCCCAGCAGAACAAATGAATGGAATAATTTTTGAAAGCTTATAATTAAGTTTGAACAACATTGCCAGTTTCTTGCTCAAAAGTCTGTAAATATTTCCCATAGGTGAATGATTATCTGTTTTACTCTGGTTATTTTATGCCTTCTCAACAATCAAAACACCATGACAGCAGTTCTTTTCCTCACTAGCAAGACATCTTTTTTTTTAGCAGAGACTGTTGAAAGTTCCCATTTAAAGTGTAGATTGAAAAAAAATAATCAATAGTGAAGTAGATGTTTAGCTCCTTTAATAGGCAAAACTATTTTCAACACATTCCAATAGACATTGCTTTTAATTGCAATGATTTGTTATCTCATGGCAGTCTTAAAGTTTAATGAATTTACATTAAAAAAAAAAAATTGTTTATGGTTCCAGCAGCATTGTAGTACGTGACATAACACATTTCTTACCTCTTAGATGTGCCTAGAAAATACATCATTGCTGTATTTAAAATTGCAACCTGCCAAACTACTGAATTCAATAAGCAGTTTGAAACTGCAGAGAGAACAAATGGAACATAGGGAAAGAGTAACATGGTTTTGCATTTGAAATACTTGTAGATTGTGTAACAAGTTCCCATGTTAATCCAGTGCCATGAAGCTTGAAGGAATCCCACTGTGCCTTCAAAAGACCAGCATCTTATATAACCTCATTTTCATTATAATTAAAATAATCTTACTACTTTCCTTCACAGTTCAGGAGAACCACCATTTCAAAATGATCAGCTTGGCACCTCTTCCTCCTCTTTTAATTTTACATTTGAACTGCAGACATGCTTAGACAACTACATGGATGGAAGGTAATAACATTTTTCCATTTAGTAAATACCTTAAGCCTCACCTCTCCAAAATGCTGCTATCAGTGCCCCATTTTCAGACCACATAACCATTTGTGAGTGAAAATAAAATAATTTATATGCATAATATTGATTTTCCAAATCTTACTTAAGGCCCTGTTGAAGAAATATTTCTTGATCCTCTTAAGCCTTTCACTCTTAACAGCTGGCTCAAATATGAGCTCAATGAAAGGAAGTAATTTTTTTCTCCTCATCCAGTACCCTGTTGTTTGCTATCCGTATTTGGAAGGATTTAGTAACAGCCGTTCTTCCATAGTGTGACCTCCAAAAAGTCATCATCCATTTTCCTCTCTTCTAAAAAAAAAAATAATCAAGGAAATAAGGTGTCATCTGACTTGAACTATATTTGCTCTGGGGCACATTGCACTCCTCCCACCTCTGAGGTCCAAATTAGAATTTGTTATACCAGTCTTGGTAATTTCTGCAGGCAGTGGTTGACTTGACCTTTTAGTCCTGCTAGCTTTTTCCACTAGGGGACTAAAACCACAGGCTGTAGGAAAGATTGACTTCAGTCAATGGGTTATGAGGAATTAACATGAATCATTGCCATTTCAAATTACCAGCGCTCTGATGCAGTAACAAACTGCAAAAAAATAAGTCACAACAACAGCCTATTTACCTTAGAAGGACAGTCTGGGTAATGGCTGCTTCGTCCCAGAGGACTACATTTGGTCACTGAAAGTACAGTCACTACAACCTGTGCTGCCCTCTCTCCAAGGCAAAGGCAAATGTCCAACAATGCCCGAGCACGGCCAGTCACTGTGGGGTAAGAGGTAATTGTTTCATAATCCATTCGGGACAACATTTGCTGTGAGCGAAGGACATCAAGGATGTGGTTGAGGCGTCCTTCTGTCATGCAGCTCAGTATGGTCTGTCTCTGGCAGGCTAGTATTTGACAGCAGTTTCCTTTGCAGCAAGGATCTTGAGTGAAAAGGAAACAAAGTGAGATAAACTAAGCGCTCCTTTCTTCTAGAAGTTGTTGGCAAGTGATAGCATCAACACCAGAAATATAAACTCAGTAAAGAAGTAGGAAGAGTTAGTTTATTTGCATTCTTTGTCAAAACTAGTCCAATGTACTTTCATCTTTTGTTCAAAACTCATGAAGATCAGATTACAGAAAGTAAGTGTTTCTAAAGATTATTAAGTGCTCAGATTGTGTAAGGGGAGGAGATTTTCAGGTCTCGCGCTGTTCATCTAACATCTGTATCAAACTTTATGCAAAGCAGCTTGGCTCGACATAAATGAGAAAGCTTTGTCCTGTAGAAAGTGGAAGAGCAGATAATCGGTGGTTTGGGGTAGTAGGACTATTTGAAACTGGGAACCTGAATATATGTCAAAGCCAAACTAGTAACAAAAGTAATACTCTCGGCAAAAGTATCAAGAGCTTTGGGTTCCGTCTCTTCACAAACTGATTCGAATACTTTGTACTGACATTAGGGTTTTTAGTGTACAGTAAATACCATACAACCAAGAGAAAATTAATAACCAAAAGCCATTGTCACTTTGGAGACCATGCCTCTGTCATTCTGATTTCTGATTGTTGCCAGCAGAGTTCTGTGATGAACTTTTCCTGCATGAACGAGTCTGTTGATTTATGCAGAAATTACATCATCACTCAGAAGTAAATGGAAGTGGAGAAGGATGGCCAGCTAGATGTGACAACTGTCATAGGCCAGCTTGCAAAAAAAGCTCACAAAGCTTTACCTATAGGCAGAGGCAGGCTTCAAAAATCAGAAGCTGGCCTTTTCTGCCACTGTTCAGTAGGAAGAACTGAGACCATGTATGTAAGGAAATGAATGGTCCCCCCCTCCTCCTAGTCACCTGTTTCTGTAGTCAATAACTACTTCTGTAGAGGTATGAAATACACAGCCTAAAATTAAAAAAAAAAAAAAAAAAGTTTGCAGACTTAAACATCTAATGTATTTCACATTCAATGTGTGCTGTATTTTCTGTATTTTATTATGGCCTTTTCAGGACTGTTCTCAGCCTGAATGTGACTCTGGAAAAGAACAAGCCAGTGTTCTCAGTGGCCAGTGCCTGAACTTCCGAGAATGTAGAAGCAGCTATACACAAATAGACTCATGAGACATTTATATCAAGTTTGGAGGGGTTATAATACCTGAAATAATGTAAACGAAGTTTACATGAAATTTATGAAATACACCTGAAAGTGTACACAAAATTTAGAGGGCTCTGTGTCCTCCAAACTTTCAATAATTTAATCACTAAGATCTGGCCATAGAGAACATTGCTACTTCAAACTGGAAATGAGTTCTTACCCGTCACTGCTTGTTCAAGTTGCATAGGTTGTGGTCTGTGCTTAAGAGCCAGCGGTGGGTCCTCATGCTGACTGCTTTCTTTGCTTGCAGTTGAACCAGGTAAAGGAACTGTACAAAAGGGATTTGATTTTCTCCTGTCAGAGCCTGGGTGATCTGGGAAAAGTTTAAGATGAGTAAGATGAGACCCTTGAATTGAACAACGACAGAACATTAGATATATGTCAGCCACTGCAGAAGACTGCAACTGAAGTGAAAGCTAACTTGACAGCGCTTACTTATTACTAGCTGTTCTTTAGGCCCTTGTTAATACATGATTATTTCTAGGAAGATTTTTGGCATATATTACTACACACACCTGACTTTTTCAAACTGTCTGTAGGAATTTGTTTCTGAAGTTATGGAACATTCTGTTCTGTCTGGAAGTCTGACAGCTATTGATAAGAACTAAAGTGCTTGGAAATGCAGATGTTGCTGTAAGTGAATTGATTTCCTGTGGCTCAGCTTTTGTATCCAAAGGCATTAGGAGTGCAGAAAAAGCTTTAAAGGAAATATATCACTTCTTGACACAAATTTAAACACTTTGACAGGACAAATCCACATCAGAAAGACAAAGGAAATTATATAGGAATGGTGATTACCAGGAATGATTCCTATGTTCCTGGAGACACAGGACATGTGGAGACATATATTTTTAAAACATATGTCCTTTATTTATTAGCAGAATAAAAAAAAAAGTTATTCTTGGTGGCACATGTCAGTAGAAACTGCAGTAGTGGTTCCTAGGAAGGACTTGTTCTGTCAAAAGCAACAGGCAATATATGATGTGCAAGGGAGAGGTGGCTGTACGTTACAGGTCATGGTTCTAAAAAAAAAAAAAAAAGTTTTTGTTTTTGTTGTTTTTTAACTGAAAGAGGCTTTTTAATCTGTACACTTAATCAACAGATATATAGTGGCATCTCTGGTTTTCTGCAGTGAACTCACACTTCAGATGATACCAGTAGAGGGTACAGCTGTACTCTGAGAAGGGGCAATTTTACTTGGAAACTAACATAGGGATATGGAACAACTGGTAATATTTGTCCTATTTTTAGACTAGTTGGAGCTGATAGAGACTTTTTTTGTTGTTATATTCTGTGGAATAGTATTTGACAGACCCGTCTCAAGAATATTTTCTCTTCCTGCATTGTTTGTGCTGCTATCAAGTAGAATAGCTGGCAAGCTTGGTACTACAAAAGGAGGTTTTTTGCTGATTACATAGTTGGTTTTTGGTGGACAGATGACCTGAAAAAGAGCAACATAGAGAAGAATTATCTTCTTTGACACTTGTTCCCAAACCTTTTCTAAGCAGTTAATATAAGGCAGTAGTATCACAGTGCAGGGCAGGGTGCGTACGCAGGTGTTGAGCCTACTTAATTCCACTTCAGCTCATTACCTTGGGTCACTGTCGTAGCACAGATCCATAGGCTAACTGTCCAATGTTTGCTGCGGTCCTAGATTGCTTCTGCAGCCTGTGCTGCCAGCACTCATGGTGTCACTGGAACCTGAGCTGTTTAAAGCTGGCTCTGATCCAGGCATGTGAGCTTCAGTTCTGTCTCTCTTTCAGTATTGGCAGGCCTGCCACAAGTGCCAAAATCACTTTGAAAATGGGAGTTAACTGTACTTTGGAGTTATCCCAAAGCATTTGGCCTTGCTCTAAGAAAACTGGTTGCAAATGCTAGAATTCAGCCTAGCACTTTTTCCAGCCATCATTGTGAAAACACCATGAGAAAGATTAATTTTTTGCTATTTCATTAGGACCTCTTCATGGAGAGGTTCAAAGCAACCCTTGAGTGGAGGAGGTTGTTTTTGCAGGAGCAACATCAGAGTCAGCTGCTTGGAAGAAGGTAAAAGAGTGGGTTTGGTGGTTAGCTGGATAGAGTTGTTGTTAGGGACAAAAAGGGTTAGGGATGTTTTGCCCTGCAGTATTTTTGTTACACATTGTCAGGGCTGGCAGGAAAAACAAGCAGCTTATGAAGTGTTCTTGTAAGAGTCTCAAATGCATGCTGTGTACTCACCTCTGAATTGCATATGCCTGTCTGCAATGTGTATATTTCTGAACCTTTGCATGCATTAAGTGCTGTCTCCTGGAAAAAAAAAGCACAGTAACTCTAATAAGTATACATATGCTTTGCTCAGTTGTTAGGAGCAGGAATTTATACTGACACTGACAGTTTATACTGACAACATATATTATACTCTCAGGTACGCTGATATATAGTAATATTGAATGGCACAGAGCAATTTTGCATTTTAACACATGTAAGTAGTCATAGAATATACACTCTATCCTGTTACTGTTTCTGCTGTTTCAAATTTATTTTAAAATCCAGTTTTGAGTCATGCAGGGGAAGATGAAGATAGCCCTGTATTGAGACAGAGAGAGAGAGAGAGAGAGAGAGAGAGAGATTGGGCTAGCTATAACATGTTTTCCTTTAAGTATCCCAACCACAGGGCCATCCTGTGTTTAGTATGCCAAACTGTCAGCAATAAGGATGTGTCAACACACGTAACCTTTTTCCATTTTGTACATCTGCAGCAGATTTGTTCAACTTTTTTTTTTTTAAATTTATATACTTCAACAGTTATGAATCAATCAATTTTCAGGAGTCTCCAGTACCATCTTCACAGTCATTTTGGATATATTATTGGTTCAGTTGTTTAAACAATAGTGCTCTTTGTATGGACAAATATTCCATAATCTAATGGTTCAATCTCCCTTGAGCAAGGTTTTATTTTTCTATTTGCTAAATTAACAATCCTAAATAAACGTCAACAGTAGTAAAAATTACTTGAATTACTTGGACTGTAACTATGCCACCTATTAAAACATTGATCAAATCTCTTTTTTAATCCCAGACTGTAATTGCAACATGTAGGAATAATCCAGCATGCATTAACATAAACCCAGAAATGAAGCCAACAACACAGCGAGGGTTGTGTAAATCCAGATGGAGTCAGAATACTTATTCAAGGGCTGAGGCATGTGTCACTAATTTCCCCGCTATGACTGTCTAAGTTAGCTAGATAGGATATAGCTATATCTGTGGCAGTTAGATTTGTGCCAGATTTCCCATGGCAATGTAGACATACATGGAGTTAGCTGTATCCCTCAGTTGTTGGCCATTGCCCATCCATTCCTGCAGTATCAGAGAACCCTCTTAGACCCTAGGACAAGCGGTACCTTGTGCCCGAAGCACATCGGTTTAGAAGCAGCGAAGCATACAGAAAAAGTGCTGATACTAGTATTGCTGCAGCAGCTATTAATGCTGGTTTTGGAATAAATATCTTCTTACCAGTACACACCACAAAAATTGGCCTTGGTTCTAGCCCTAATCTGACCTACTTGAGGCTGATATTTGTTCTCACTCACATGAGTTTACCAGTCTGACTACAGCTGGTGACTAGAAAGAAGGTACCATATTTTTATAATCACAGGTAGCAACTGACATGGTTCCTAGAGAACCTCACAACATCTATTTTCTACAATTCCTGAATGAACCTAAAGTGCCAAAGGGTGCTCTCTGGCATGTCCAATAAAACAATGAAGACAAAACTTTTCCTGGTTTTGGACCACAAAGATTGCAATTAAAAGGATCTGGTAATAATATCCTTGTAGGAGAACAAAATTTTGCACTAACCTTTGCATCCATCAGGTTGTAGATTGCAGTGGAAATTGCCTCCTTATTTATACTAGTCAAAATTCCATTTAGAAGGTCTACACATTCTGCAGGGGGAATAAAGCATTTTAAATACCACATTGCATATGAAAGCGTGTATATGTTTAGGCTTCAGTGTATTGCAGCTAACTTTACTATTACGTTGAGTAGCTAGATGAGCTACATGGAATTAGTTTAATACAACTTCTGCCTCATACCTCCTCTTGGTTTCCTTTTTGAATCGATTTTAAAGAGCGGTTACAGTCAGATTAAAATCTAATTTTCTTAAACATTTGTACACATGTAGTGGACTTACTTGCAAAAGGTTTGCACATGACTGTCCAAATCTATCTCAGTAAAGCTATATGCAGATTGCTTCCTCAGCACTTGCATATTTCAACTTTGAATATTTGCTCAAAATTCCTCAAGTATCACAATTTTAACATTTCTTGGCAATCTTTTTAGAAACAGAGGATAAACATAACAGTTCCGCTGTTGTTAAACAATTATCACACACTTCAAAAAGGAAGAAGTTATGCATTGGAATTCAAACAGGCTGATACTTAAGTATTATATATAGCTGACAATATCCCTTCCTTTGTTTGTATTCACTTTTGTTTAATACCAAACACAATTTTGTAGACAAGTATGCCTCTTCTGGTAGGAAGCTTCAGTTAGAAAAACCATTAACAGTACTCTGAGGATACGAAGACTGCTTTGCCTTCCACATCAGTTGTTCCATCATTGATTTGGAGTGCTAGAGCAATGCTTCCAGCAAGAGTATCTCCATTACAAATACTGCCAAGAAGGCAAATCCTGATTGTTACCTGCTGTACGTGGTCTATAATCTGGTTCTTGATGCCAACACAGAGTGATAAGGTGCAACAGTCTATTCCTCTCAGGCAAATTACTTGCGATAAACTTTTCTGAAATGCCAGGCCGCAGACTGCGGCAGATTCCTGTCAAAACTTGCAGCAGGGTTGTCTGACCTGCAATTTATAAGAAAATGTCACTAAAAAACCCGTTAAATACTTCAAAACTCTCTTAAAATTATATTCAGCATGTTATTTTTTGTATTTTAAAACAAAGAGTGCTTTTAAAAGCAAAAATAAAAAAATATTAAGTCTTTTTAACAGATGTGCTGACCTTTAACAATAACCATAGCTACTTATTGCAACAGGCCACTTCAAAATAAAGAACACTGTCCACGTAAGTCACAAATGGCTACATATACATGCATTGTAAACTACATGCACAGATACCTCAGGTATACATGTAATTTTTATTAGTTATATTTTAAGGACACAGTTTTATGTAAAGCCTTACACCTGCATTACAGGAATAGAACTCCTGTTGTACAAAAAAAGTCTACTTTGGGCAGCCACAAGATGGCAGGCATAAGCTGTATGAACATTAAGGTACTATTCTGTGCAGGATATCCAGAAGGTCCTCAGCCTGTAAAATACAGGAGTCCTTCCACGTTGCCATGCAGAACGGAGTCCATAGCAAAGAAGCCTTTCTTTGATCTCCGCCTCCATGAAACAGGGATCATTCCTAGACTGTGACAATTATGATACAATGCTTTGTAAACTAAGTTTTTTAAAACCGCTCAGACTTTCGTCTAAGAAAGTAAGATTCCCTGCTTACTCGACAGAATTCAGCCTGAATTGGCGTTTCTTGATCAGGCTTTGAAACTCATGGCAACTTTAAAAAGTGAGCATTCTGCTCATCCAGTTAGCTGCTTGTCACTAAGTGTTCCCCAATTTTAAAATTGCAACTATCAAATAGAAAGTGGTATTCTTTACCAGTAAAGGTAAGCAGAAAACCCAACTCGGTAACAGAGTGCTTCCGTAAGCACAGAGAGATAACAAGCAGGGTAAGGAGCTACATCTTTCCCCTGCAGAAAGATCAGCTTTTTTGGAAACACTGAGGATTTGGTGAGGGTTTCTAGTCTTTACATCCCATAATGTGGAGCTACGTGCTCTAACAGTTATATAAGGCAACGGGACATCTGAAAAGACAGTGCTGTTTGCATCCTAATTTCCCTACAATAAGGGAATTTGTGTTGCCCTAATTTTTCACAAAGTCTGACATGAGCAACAGAGATAAATACCTTCGAAAGGTTTCCGTCTGCTTAGGCTCTCCCAACACAGTATTCCAAAACTGGGAAAAAGAAGAAAAAAAAAAAAAACCCAACAAAAAAAAAGCCAAACAGCAAAAGACTGTTCATTAGTTTGTCTTGAAAAACTCCTTTCTCTTAAACCAATAAACTTGCTCTTGGAAATGGGAACATAGATACAGATTACAAAGTCTATCCAAGTCTTTCCTAATTTGATGAGGTCCTTTTTCCTGCATTATTAAGTTTCAGTTTTCAACTAAGCTGTTCTTATAAAATAATAAATCAGTTCGAATTAAATATTTTCTATTTTTTTAACACATAGGAGCAATTGGAATTACATTTCAGTTTACCACCATATCTCCATTTGCTCATGTGAATTTCAGAACCTTCTGTTCTCCTGTCTTTTATAATTTTTGTTTATTTTTCAAGTAATTTAAATAGCAACTGAAAGAGCTGGACTTTTCAGTAGGTACTGCTACATCAGTGAACCTACCAAAAACTTGTTTCTGACCCACTGTGTGTCTATTTTCTTCAGCAAATTTTGATGGAGCTCCAAATACCTTTTTCCTTTTCTAACATCTTGGGAAGTATTCCAGAGGTACTATAGATCTACATATGTAACCTGCAACTTAGATGGTATAAAATACCGTTTTTTGATAAAAAGCTCAATCTGCAAAATCAGAGACAAGGAGACTGCTGGAAGAGAGAAAGCAAGCTATAGATGAGTCAGAAGGAAACCAATCAAATGGGGAAGCAGCAGTTCTAGGATAAACATTATCTGCTTACTTACGTATCTTGCTGTAGTGCTGAATTACAATGTTTAAAAGAACCCCCTCTTCTGCCTCATTTCCACATAAAATCTGAAAGTGCTTTTACTTAAATACCATGTAGTAAAATATTAACGTAATGTGAATGTACATGTAACTTACCTGTAGTTAAGTAATATCTCCTATGGCACATGCTTTTGTTTTCTCTGTTGCACCACTGTCTGGACGTGCACTTATCTCCTGCACTGAGTCACAACAGAGCCTCTAAAATTATCTAAGAATGAGATGCTGGAAGATGAATTATGCCACCTGAAAGTAAGCCGCCTCTCTTCCTATGCAAAAATCTTGTGTTTGTGAACAACATCAGATTAGTCACATCATTTATAGGTCTCCAGCGTATGCATTATTTGACTCATCTTAGAGCCTGCCTCTGTGCCAAAAGAATAGGAGTTTAGGTTTGTTGCCTGAATAAAAGCTCTAAGAGCAGTACAGCGCTCATACTTAAAAGTTATTTATAATGTTAGTTCTCAGGCTCTGTATGCCAGTTGTAAAGATGAATGTCCATACAGACAGTAGCTGTGATTTGAGGTTGTCTCATTTATTGTGGCAACTACGAAGCACGTAACATATCCAAAAGGGACATGTGGCAGTAGGTAATCTTCCTCCTATGTATGAATCACCTTAGTTAAAAAGTGTGAATGCTTGAGAGGCTCAGTAAATTATTCCAGCAGAGATTCCATAGGACTTTAGTTAGACATTATTGAGAGAAAATTCTTGTTTTCACCTGGGCTTCATCTAGGCATCAACAGTTCTTCCTGAAACTAAAGCCAACAACAGTTCACGCTTAAAGACTATGTGAATTGTAGTTATTAGGGTTCTAAATGTATATGAAAATGTTTTGCCAGCTATGTTACACTTTTTAAACATTTAGGTCCATTATATAAATATTTATATGACAAGCTTTGAGAACAGTTCTTAACCTCCATATATTATTCACCAAATATGGTGAATTCACTGCAGTAATTGGCCTCATATGGAATACTATCCTACTGCATTACGTAGATCTGGCATTTTTACTGTAATGTCTTTGAAATAAGTATTTTGGCAGCATTGTAGAATGTAGCAAGGACTAGGTATGACCTGCCCCTAGAAATCCCATTCACCTGTAAATATCACCTTCCTGGGAAGGAAGGCCTCCTTCAAGTATTTCAGGAGGGAGGTACACTAAATCCTGGCAGTTTCTCTGATTGCAGTTCTGCAGGTCTGACCTCAGTTGCTGTTTCCTCCAGTTGATTAGACCATAATCTGATACCTACAGAGATGGGAGAAAAAGTGAGTTTTAGTAACAATACCTCAAGTCTTGGTAGTAAATGTTGACTATTAGGATAAATATATGCAACAATAGGACAATCACTGGATTTTACATTAATAGGTTAAAAGTAGAAGCTCCCACCTTGGCTCGGTACTGCGTATCCAAAAACACATTGGAAGGTTTGAGGCTGCAGTGGCAGAAAGCAGGCTTGAGGCTATGAAGGTAATGCAAGCCTTCGGCCACATCCGACAGGATCCTTATGAGTAAGGGAAATGGAAGTTCTGGGCACAGTTGATGCTATGTAACACAAAATACAGGTTTGGGTAGTGTGAAATTGTTACTATTCACATTTTCATTTGACAATAAACAGAAGTACAATACAGAAGCTAAAGAACAGATTGACTGTGACTACTGTACATAATTTACATGCTGATTACTCTCTTTTGGCTGACGTAATTAATTTTGTCACATAAAAGAGAACTTCTTTTATGTACCTCATGGATGAATGAGTGGAGGGATCCATTGTTCATCCATTCAGTCACTATCCCCACAAGTCCATTGTATTGGTAAATCCCAAGAGAAGGCAGGAGACGCTCAGACTTGCAGCATCTGACGTTTGCTATATCCTGAAGTAGCAACTTCCACTCCCTGTAAAAAATAGCAAGGGTTAGAGGCAGGTTAGACTGAAGGGAGTTTCAGCTAGAGATGAGATAGTGTAGGATAGGGAAACAAGATATAACCATGTGGTTGAAAACAAGCTAATGTAGTTCTACCAATAAAACCAATATTGTATCATCTTCCAAGCAATTCTAAGAAAATGAAGCAATACCTTATATAGCGTATTTTTTTCCTAATATATTATGAAAGACCTCTGAATGCTTTAATATGAGCATAAGCACACAGTTTAAAGCAGGATTGAAGTGCAAAGGCAGGAGAAAGCTGAACTATATGAAATGCTAGATTAAGAAAAATCAAGTTTTTTCCCGTTACTGACCCCAAGAACTTGTATTGTATCCTTTTGCTAATAGTGAGATGCACATTTACAAGGAAATTATGATCTTCCATGCTTATCTAATGGGACCATGTTACATAAATGACGTATGATATAGCATGTCATAGCATGATATAAAAGTGAAGCCAAATTCAGATCTGATGTAAGTAGTACCACTCTAGTGACTTTGTCAAATTTGATTCAAGCTCAGCTGCAGTTGGATTGTAGACGTGAATTCAAACAGAGTTTATTTACAGAGAATAACAAAGCTTTGCTTTGATCATCATCAGAAGAATAAAGTTTTGTTGTCTAAGGACTTCAAACAGTTACTTCTTCATGCACAGGAAACACTGAACTGTCAATTCAGTTGTGCATTTTCATGGAAATAACTGAACTTCTGCTACAGGTTCAATTTTTGTTGACTGTAGTTTTGATTTTAAAGATCTGATTACCTCTACTCCATATCACTTTTGAGCTGAAAATTCATTGAAATTATTTCAAAATTCAGTTGATTTCAACAGACCTGGAGCTCATTCTCATTATTCTAACCAGCCTTTACATTAAGGCTTCAGTTTCAGTTTCTCATATTTACTGTGTTGATTCACAAGCCTGTAAACTCATCACTGGAGGTAATTCACTGCCCCACCTGTTTTAACACTTATTTCCAGAAATCTAAATATTTATCATCAGCACATGGTTAAATATTTTGCAGCTGAGTAAAACACAGTTTATTCTCCCAGCTTTCCTAAACACTGTGTAGTGTAAGTAAGAGATTAGAATGGTAGGAAGAGAGAGAAAAGCAAAACAGTGGCTTTAGTTTTAGGGAGCAAGTTTGAGTGAAAAGATGCCAAATCAGGCTAGCACATTAAATTCAAAGCAAAGTAAAATGTTGATTTCTGTAACTTTAACTATTTTGTTTTGGGGTTTGTTTAATTTAAAGAAACTTTTTTTCTTTAAACAAGCTACCAAACAAATAATGTTTGTTCAGGTTACAAAATTGCTGGACTTCTGTTGTCTAAAACCAAGCAATCCTCCCCCCCAACCACAAACACCTTAAAATTTTTGACTGTTCCCAACCTGGCACCATTTGGTTTTTGAAGTATCACTGACAATTTGAACTGTCAATTTAAAAATAATTGGATGAAATACTGTTTTTTCCTCCCCTGCCTTTATAATGGAACTAATTAAACGCTATGTATTTGAGTGGGACGCTTCTGTATTTTACTTTTAACAAAAGCCACCTGAACGGCAGCATTCTCCATTAACAGGAGTAACTAGTCCATAAATGCACATCAGACACTCCTTTTTTCGGTAAACAGTCAGGCCAGTGCATTCCCTAAAATGCTTTGGTCTTGCTTCATCAGAAGTAGCTTGTGGTTATTCTTGGAAACTTTGTTTTTGTCGCACACTGGAATTTTGGGGTAAGCTGATGCCCATCAGTTACTGCTCGTTTCTTTTTATAATTAGGACATGTACACATCTCACTGCCCTGTAACCCTGACCATTATCTCTCTCCCTCCTCCCATTTCTCTACTCCCTCACCTGTACATACTGTTTTTTAGATTAAAGTCAACTGAGATCTCTTCAGGGACCTCCAGAAAGGTGTAATACCACAGCATGCTGAGTATTACTGAACAGGGTTTGTAGACATCATTGTAGTAGAGATAATTAACGACTTCGGGATTAAGCTCTACTTTTATAAAAGTTTGTAAAAAACATAGAGCTTGTTTTTCAGTATAACTGCCTTTGGGCTAATTGGGATTTCTAGGAATGGGGATGCGTTTAGGGATCGGATGATCCTGAGCATGCCACGATTCATTCTGGTCTGTGATGCCCACCTGCATGGTTAGTTGACCAAGTAAGACACGTACCTCTCTCTAGTGTCTTGGCTGGTCAGCAGCTTCACCGAGATGTGAGTGTTCCAAGAAATATGGAAGGCTTTGAGTGCAAAGCCTGAGCCTGTCCTGGTCAAGGTAAAGCTCTCCAAATCTTCCTGGGCTACTACAGGTAATGATTTTGCCATTTCTTGATGGCTGGCTTAAGGGGAAAAATGGCAGAAAAGAAAAAGAGTTTTAAGGACTACTTTTTGTCACTACTACCAAAGCACAGTGAAGTTGCACCACCCTTTATTTCCCAAGTAACTATTACCCTAGTCCAACAGGCTTCCATTTACCACTCTGTGTCAGACTTTCCTTATAAAGACAGGAAAAATGCACTAATTGCAAAGGAGTGTCTGGACCATAACTTGCCATCTGAGGCTGCAAGGTGCTAATTAATTGCTCGTTATTATTTCCATCTGATGGCTTTGAAATGTGGAGCCATTATTTATAATACAAAATGTGATTTTAAACCGATACTGAACTATGTAGACAACAAGCTAATACCTTACAGTTACATGCTAGACAAATACAGTTTCCCTGCTTCTCATGAAAAAAAGACAATAACTCATGCAAGTCTGTTCTGTATCGTTCTTGCATCTCTTCTTTCACACGACATCACATGTCAATGCAAAAGCAAGGTAAAAGACAAATGTCTTGCTGCTGTAAGCTGGCAGAACTCTGCTAAATGGAGCTATGTCTTTATAGCACTCCCTAATTTGGCCAGTACTCAGTCTATACTGTAACTCTTAAGGCCATCTGAATGTTTCAGACACATCGCGTGGCAATGCACATGGATTAGAGATAACCTCTGCAAAGCATCACTGTGTTACTACACAATTAACGTTTTTTTACTACAGCTGTGAAGCTCCATTAGACTAGAGAATAACCAAAAGCCAGCGGTGAAAGAGGAAAGTGAGCAAGCAAAGAAAACAGATGAGATAAAAATCATTGGTAAGGATTACTACAAGGTCAGTGGTCAGTGAGTCAGAAGAATTCAAACTGGAAAACTCCCTTTCAGGGTCCAGTAGACCAGGGCTGGAGAAGAAAACACATGAGGGAACTCAAGTCACAGGGCCAAAAACTTGAAGTAACCAGTAAAGACTGTTGAGTGTCAATAGTGTCCTAGAAGATGGGCTCTACAAAAAGAGCTCCTGGGATGTAGAAGGCCTGAAAGTCTTCTGACTTTGAGCAGTTCACTTGTTCTCCATGAGTAAAGTAGAAACAAAACCCCAAAGATAAATTAGCCTATGCTCATGGCTGAACTGCTTCTAGTTCACGACCAACTTATTTTTGATTAATCTTAGTATCTAAGCTGTGGCATGCAGGCACGTTCACAGTAACGGAGGGGTACTAAGCTCAGTTTTGCACCTAACCACAATAAAAATGCAATTAAAAATTCAGCAGCTGATTTACCAGTTCAGCTTCAAAATTATTTGATTTTGATAGGAAAGCACAGTTAATTTTTTTTGCTTTTGTTAGCTTATTGTAGTTTGAAAGCAATAGCTCCCTTAAGCGCCTCGCTTAGAGTTTTCTTAATAATTCTGATATGGTATGAGGCTGACAGGTTAAGAATTTCATAAAATTTGAAACGATTGCTCTGAATGAAGATAAATTTCCAAACAAGCCATTTATCCTTTAAAGACAGACCACACAGATCTACAAATTCTAAATATAAAGGACGTAATCAGAAGACTGTCAGGAGCAAAATTGTGTCTCATTTTTATTATATACCACAATAAATAATAATTTAAATAGCCAAAACTATTTACTCAACTCCAAACATAGTATAAGGAAGATCAAACAATGAATAAACCATTCCTTAAAGTATCCGTGCCTGTTTAAAATTGAATCCAGTAAAACTGTAACAGTTGGGGTTTTTTTTTAAGCTTTTGCTAACTGGCTACTTGGATAAAAGTAAAACCTAGCCATCAGCTCCTATTTTGGATTTGCAAAACCTAATTTAACTAGAGATTTTTCTAAAAACAACGTGAAAACTATTTCAATCTTTCTCTGTTACAAACCATGACATCCCAAGCGCCATTGTCCCTGTGTCTGAGTTTGTACATCTGTTTCCACACCTAGACTTAAAATTACTTCCTGATAATCTCCAAAAGAGTTTAACCCTAAAATGAGAAATCTTTTATCTATCCAGTGTGCTACCCAGATTCTTAAAATAGTTGGCGGGACTAATCATGGAATATAAGACTACCATAGAATTAAAGATAACAAAGTCTATCTCTACGCCCTAGATTGCAAGTTTGGTACCAAAGCCATTTTTTCAATAGTTTTGCTCTTCTGAATACTTTTTCTCTTAGACCCTTTTAAAAAACTCACTGTCAAACCACAAAACCAATATTTCTTAGATGACCTTCACAATGAAGGGTTTTGTCTTATTTTTTAGCAAGACACTAAAAGTCTCAGAGAACTTTGTCATCTTCCTCTAGCTGGGAAGGCAGAGGCAGGAGGGAGATTGCTATAAAACCATTTATTTCATGTTTCAAATTTTAAAGGTAATTTTTAAGAAGTAAGTCATGGTAAAGATGTTTTCCTTAGCACGAGAGAAACTCTACATTATGTTAATATTCAGATGTCTCAGTAGAAGAAACTGGAAACAAAAATCAACTTACCTCTGGAAACACAGGCATAAAAACTATGGAACAATGGAGTGAAACTGCTGCAGATACCAAGTCAGCTTTGAACTGCATTCAAACACAGCTTGAGCTTTCCTGCATGAGTCAGCTGCGTTGTTGATCTCGCCTTTTATTGGCTGCCTGCAAACGGCTAAAATTTCCTGGCCAGATATACAAGCTGTAACTCTTTAGTGACTGCAGATGGGTTTTCACAGGCTAATTTGTTAACAGCCTGCAATTAAATGAGAGCGATTACAGAAAAAGTGGTTGGATAGCTGCTTTTTCCACAATGAGAGAGAAAGCTATATAACAGCGAAAAACACCATATTGGATATACAGCAAGATAAGGAAGCATGTAGAGCTGCATGCACATTGTGCAGCTGATGCTTATCTCTGCAGTAGATCAGGCCAACAGCACAAGTACAAAATCCCCTTAGACTTTTTAAGTCAAGTTGATCTTAAAACAGGAAAAAAATGCTGGTTTTCTGGTTAGAGGGTAGGTAAGCATAGGGGTAACATAAGACTGCAAAGAAGTAAGGATCAATTGGCTGTCGAGTAGCCCTGCTGAAAAGGATCTAGGAGCTATGGTGGAAGTTCAGTTGATCGTGAGCCAACAATGTGCTCTCATCACAAGTGGGGAAAATTGCGTACTGGGCTACACTAGAAATGCAGTCAAAGTGAGAGAAGTCACAGAATCAGAATAGTAGGGTTTGGAAGGGACCTCTAGACATCATTTAGTCCAACCCTCCTGCTAAAGCAGGTTCACTTACAGCAGGTTGCACAGGATCACATCCAGGCAGGTTTTTAATATCCCCAGAGAAGGAGACTCCACACATCTCTGGGCAGCCTGTTCCAGTGCTCTAGCACCCTCAAAGTAAAGACGTTTCTCCTCATGTTGAGACAGAACTTCCTGTGTTCCAGTTTGTGCCCACTGCCCGTTGTCCTGTCGCTGGGCACCACTGAAAAGAGACTGGCCTCATCCTCTTGACACCCACCCTCTTTAGATATTTATAAGCACTGATAAGATCTCTCAGTCTTTGACGTACTCTGACAGCAATCTTATATTCCTCCCAAGCAGCCAGTCCCCTTTTCCACATTCTGTAAACTTCCTTCTTCCATCTGACTTTTTCCAGAAGCTCCATGCAGGTCTCCTGCCTTCTTTCCTTGATTTCTCACTCATAGGGATGCACTGCTCTTGAGCTTGGAGGAAGTGGTGCTTGAATATTAACCAGCTCTCTTGGATCCCCCTACCTTCTAGAGCCTTTACCCATGGGATTCCTCCAAGTAGCTCTTTGAAGGGGCCAAGTTAGCTCTCCTGAAGTCCAGGATTGTAATCCTACTTATTGCCCTGCTTCTTCCTCACAGGATCCACAGAGCCAAGTTCTTCTCCACAGTAGCAGATAACCAGTGGGATAGGCAGATTTCTCTACTTCAGAGGTTCAAGCCAGATGCTAGATTATTTTTTTTTTTCACCAGGTGGGTAATACAGTACTTGAGTGGGCCACTCAGGTTGCAGAATCTCCATCATTTAAGTTTTTCTAGACTCAGCTAGGCAAAGCCATGGCTGCCCTGATCCAGCACTACCGGTGGCCCTGCTTTGGGCAGGAGGCTGGGCTATAAAATGCCAAAAAAGACCAGAATATCTTTAATTTTGTGAAAACTCTGTAAGGCCTAATTATGTTCCTGCTAGGCCCCCAGCACACACATTCACACTTAAGGTTGACAGGACTGCTGGATGCAGGGTGGAGACTTCAGGAAAAAGCAGTCATTTCAGTTGATCACATTTATTCAGACTTTCCACTACATGGAAACTGTCTTTGTTTATGGAGTCTGACTTTAAAAACCAGTGTCGGTCAATGAGATTCTGTCCACAGACTTCTGTTGGTTTTGCATCAAATCCTAACCTCCCAACAGGGAGGGAACAAGCAGTAGGGCAGTTACCTAATCCTCCTATGATCGCGGGAAAGTCCCTTACTTCTAAAAATCGTGTGGCTAGAGCTCCGTGGCCCCAGAGGAAGCACACGAGTAGGAAGTGTGGAGTATGCCTTCATGTAAAATGCCCTAATTCCTGACAGTTGTAGCTATCTGCCCAGCAGCAGCTTTCCCTGCCCAGCACACCCCTCCAAAAGGGAAATTAGTGTGAGGGAGCTGAAGGAGCAAAGGTAAAACAAGTGGGTTGTAATAGTCCTGGAGAAGGCTGGAAGCATGTCAAGTTGCTGTGGCCACAGGATCCTCCTCCCCTTGGCTTTGATTTGTCAACAATGCATTCATTTGTGTCCATAGTCTACACTTCTGTAAAAAGTACATTAAAAGTGTTTTCCGCTGTTTAAGGTATTAGCCTGTCAGGGTCAGACTGTACTGCAGCAGAAACACAGCTGTTAAAAATCCTTACAACTGATTAAAAGAAACTTCTTAGGGGGACCTTTGTCGACCGTTGAAGGACTTAATTTTGAAGAAATTCTTTGACATTTCGTCTTAGGTACTTCTGTATTTTTGAGACTATCATGTGCTGGGGAAGCAGAGTACTAGAACAATCCTGTATTTGTTTACTCCTTTTGACTATTGTTTTCAGCTTAAAAAAACCCTCAGTATAAGACTATAAAGCTTAATTTTAATCCATATTTGGAGAAACCAGAAACATACAGGCCAATTTGCAGTGCAGATCTGAACTAATTAATCATCATTATTACTGAACATGTTAAGTAAAATAATCAGTTAGTATTTTATCTACACATAATTTATCCAGAGAAATTTAAAGCCTCTCACATAATATGAAAGCTTATAAATAATGGGCAAGGAAAAAATTTCTATAGGCTTATACAAGGGCTGTCTTGTGCAGTAATTAGACAAAATTAAGAAAACTAAAGTTTAGTTTGATTGTCAGTAAGTTGTTGAGTTTTGGGTGTTGGTTTTGTTGTTGTTTTTTTTTGTTTGGTTGTTTTTTTTTAATTATGGAAAACGTGGGATAAAACCTTCCAGCAAGGAATAATGGGTAGACAGGCATTGAATCTTTCTAATCTCCTATACATGAGATTCATTCATTGGCATACAGATACCTAAATACAAAGATACTGGAGAATCACAGACAACTCTTACCAAAACAGTAGCTTTTTGATGCCTAGAGACTGCATGCAGTCATCAAGGACTGGGAAAGACTGAGATCCTAGCAGAAATACCACGGAGATGCACTTCCGACCCTGTGCAAGGGGAGACAACAATGAACAGGAAGGTAATCTGAAGAGCACTTAAGGTAACCATTATGTGAGTGTCTGCAGGATTCCTTATTTAGTGAGCAAATCCAACAGTCACAGCAGGATTGGAATTACACATAGCAGACAGTGTCTGACTATAACTGCAGGAAGAATTCAGAGACAGTATGTTATTTCTCATATGTACATTTGTTCATGCTAAATGACAGCCCAAGTCTTTCAGAAGAGCCATGGAACTCAAAAAACCCAAAGACCAGTTTCTACTTCATTCAGAAGACAAACAAAACTTTGGGTCTCTGAGTGTCAAAGAACGAACAGTAAAAAACACCAAGTCTAAATTTTTCAAAGTGCCTGAAGAAGGTCTTTTAAAACCTAACCGTAACAATGCAAGAACTAGAACATTTGCTTTTTCAATCCAAACTGTTCTTAACATCCTGAAAGTAGGAGTAATAGTGATGTCTAAAGGATAACACGGTTTAAGATGTGAGTGGTTTATAGGTCTCCCCCTCATAACAGTCACTCAGCATGAATCCAGTCACAATCAAATTTAAAACAAAATGGTAGCTTTACAAGAAGCAGCATTAAAGGACCACAGCATAAGACAAAGCATTAATAGAGTGAGTATGCACAGTAAGAGAATGACACAGTACTAGAAGCATTAAGATGACCCAAATACCAAAGCCTCTGATGCATGTTCAGTAAATACTACACTTTGATATTTCAGAAGAGTTCCCATTGTCATGTCTCAATCTGGTTATTCCAGTTGAGCATCTGTACAGGATAACTTTTGGCAAAGAGGTATGCTCTAAGGAGCCGTTTCTTTGGCACTTTGTGTATTTCAGGAGGTCTTGCAAGAAGTCAGTATTAAAATGTTGATAGGCTTCAAATTTGTGGGATTCAAGTGCTCTGCTTTATAAGATGTAAGCTATAGTGCATGAGTGCAGGCAATGATATAATCATCTTGCTCTAGAGGGTAGGACTGCAAACGGGCACAATACTTGCCCACTGTAATGGGATACTTCAAGATACAAACTTATGGTTTCCATTTCATGGATTTGCAGTTGCACTAAGGCTTCCTTTTTTTTATTATTTTTTAAAAAATTGTTTCCTTAAACACCCATACCATGCTATTTTGGAACATAGTTGTAACATTCACCTGGTCATTAGTGAAATGACTAAACAAGAGTATCACAGCTGCTGGCCTCAGGCAGTTTCTGTAAAATGAGCAGTGCCAAGCACTTCTGCTAATTAAATTGTACCACATAAATTTATTAATTCCTTACCCAACTGTTTTAAAGAGTGGAATATTAAACAGGTATCACAATTCATAATTCATGTAAATGTGAACAACAAGATGAAGAATGCCTAGACTGCAGAAAGCTTAGGGTTATCATACCTCAACTTGTTAAATGGGTTGTAAAAAGTGCCCTAATCCACATCCCAAGCATTTGCGATCTGTTTTGGAACATGATATATTAAACAGTATTAAGACAGGGTGGAGAAATGCTAAACTGACGGGTCCATCAATTATGTACCTGCAGATAAATAGTTCCAGTAAGCTAATGGTGAAATGACAGAGGCCTAGATTGTATGACCTTGCTGTGAATGTATATCATAGGTATGTAAGAGAATATGAGCAGGCTTTCAAAGCCTTTACACGTACCAAGCAGAACTCCAGCTCCTCTAGGCAAAGGAACACAATGAGAACTCCCTTCTTGCTCCTCTAAAGATACCTGTTCCAAGGAGAGAGAAAATAAAGCCATATTCACCAAATCTCCAAACGTTGCCCATCCTATAGAAAAGCACAGCACTAACATCTTTACCACGCCATGCCTGCCTCCTGGATTTTTCCATGGGAAAGTGGGCAAGTTATTTTTAATTGGCTTGATCCCAAGTGTTGTGTTTTCTCTGCCTGACAATTCTGAAATATGAAAATATGCAAGCGAGCACAAATTATCAACAAGGATTTTAAAAAAAAAAAAAATCTAATCTAAACGTTGTTTTTCCATTGTGGGGCTGGTTTGGGTGGGTTTGTTTTGAGAATTTTTGTTTGTTTTTTTTCAAAGTTGCAACAACGTGTACATTAAAGGCATCTCAAAGATACAGATTGCTACTGACTTCCTTTTAAGTTTTGGTATAATCAAGTCTGCTTGTAGGCCACTTGCATTTAGTGACATGGAGAAAGAATTTTGAATTGCTGCAGTAAATGTCGGTGGACTTTCAGTCATCCAGAAAAACACTCTGCTTATGGTGAAACTGTGCTCTACTAAAATTGATTTCTACTGAGCTCATATTCTTTGAATTTGGTCGTTAACACACTAAACTGAAATTACGTCCAACAATGCTGGAGATAAGTACTTCCATCTCTTCTGTGGAAAGCAGCCAACTAATACAGAGGATGTAAAAAAGGAGAATTTACCTTGGTTTCCCAACAGTTTTTCCAACCGCAAGTGTCATTGCCCCTTGCAGATCAAAGAAGCCTTTGTCAGCCTGGGAAATTTCAGCTGGGCTAGAATCCATGAATTGCATGAGTGATGTGAAGAGACAGCACCTTACAAAAAAAAAAAAAAAAAAAAAAAAAAGGCGGATTTTTTACCCCCAAAAAAAAGAAAGCAGGTCTTTATACCCCCAAAAAATAAAAAGTCTACTTATGGAACTTCAATCCTGTTCGAAATTTATTGAGAAAATAGTTTTAGCCCCTTGATGACTGCAAGATCTGTTAAGTACAAGTTTCAGCTTTCATTTGGAAGCTGCCAAATCAAAACCCTCTGAAATTCTATTCATTACAGACCCAAGAGTTTGGAAGAGACACACACAAACAAAAAGAACACACAACATTGTTTTTTATTACACGTAGTCTCACTGAAAACATACTGGTTTGAGAGGCTGAATTTTTGAATATTTGAGATGGCAACATTGCATCTGAACTTCTCAAAGGAGGCTAAACATTGCAATCTGGCTTTTGCTTAGCACTTTCTTCCAGTAAATTTTTAGTTGTTTACGCCTTGGAGATCACTGTCATTTCTCCTGTGAAAGTGATGAGAGAACAGGGACATGCAGCGAGGGACACAGGTAGGCAGTGTCCAAACAGGCTAGAGAACCTAAGTACTGTCTCTCCTCAGTACAGTGCTGCCTGTTTAGCTGTCTTGCTAGCTTTCTTTGGAAGCCAGTATTTCATCTGTCACAAAGACACTTGAACCCAAAACATAATAATTAATAGTCACATGGTTTAAGAAAATGTTGCAGTGATGCAGCATAATCTCAGGACGGATATTCTGACTTTTTAACTTCTCAATTATCTAACTATCCATTTTAATACAGGCAAATGAACTTAACTGAAGAGTAAACTGTTCCTCTAATAATATCACCTTAAGTACTTTTTTGCCTTTTGCCTACAGCTGAAAATAGCAGCGTGGCATGAGTGAAAACAGGCTGTACGGGGTGGACTTTGTTCTATTGTGTTCTTTCCAGGAAGCAACAACAAAGAGAAATGACCTGTTGCAAATTCCCCCTTTGTACTGCAAGAGACAGAAAACCACCAAGGCTTATCCATGTCCTGAAGTGACATAAACACCCACTTCCTCTTGGCTTCAGTAATACAGGAAAGCAGGTAGCAAGAGAGACAGCTGCATGGAAAACATTAAAAAGGAAACATTTAGGAATTGTGCAAGAGAAGCTGATGACCCCTAGCACCATCAGTGCTTAGGAGAAGGCCATGGTCTTTCTGGCTTACGTAGATGCCAGATGTGGGCTCAGGTTCATGACTGTGAGAAGTAGCTGGCTTGAAGTATATTTCCACAATGGTATGCACATCTCCAGAAAATATTTTCCTCTTAAAGCAGAATACAACAGCATACATTTGGCAGTGCACACACCAAATTTAGTGACTCTGTGGATTAATAGGCAATGGTTGTGCTGCCCCTCAGAAGCAACTAAACAGGATGAAGGAATGAACAAACAGGAGTCTCCAGGAGTTCAAAGGGAAATGCCAAGTTCCACGCCTGGGAAGAATAACCCCAGGAACCAGTACATGCTGGGGACCAACCAGCTGGAAAGCTGCTCTGCAGAAGACAACTTTGGGGTCCTTAGTAAATAAGCAGCTGAATGCAAGCCAGCAATATGCCTTTGTGGCAAAGAAGGACAAAGAGCATTCTGGGCTGCGTTAGGAAGAATGTTGCCAGTAGGTCAAGTGAGATCTTGCTCAGCACTGGTGAGACCACATCTGGAGTTGCATGCCCAGTTCTGGGCTTCACAGTACAAGAAAGACATGGACATACAGGATTGAGTCTAGCAAAGGGTCCGGAAGATCATAGGTTGGAAGGGACCTTAAAGATCATCTAGTTCCAAGCCCCCTGCCATGGGCAGGAACACCTCCCACCACACCAGGTTGCTCAAAGCCCCATCCAACCTCGCCTTGAACACCTCCAGTGATGGGGCCTCCACGGCTTCTCTGGGCAGCCTGTTCCAGTGTCTCACCACCCTCACAAGAACGAATTTCTTCCTAATATCTAATCTAAATTTACTCTCTTTTGGTTTAAAACCATTCCCCCTTGTTCTGTCGCTCTATTCCCTGATCAAGAGTCCCTCCCCAGCTTTCCTGGAGCCCCTTTAAGTACTGGAAGGGGCTATAAGGTCTCCCTGGAGCCTTCTTGTCTCCAGGCTAAGCAAACCCAACTCTCTCAGCCTGTCCTCATAGGAAAGGTGCTCCAGCCCTCTGATCATCTTCGTGGCCTCCTCTGGACTTGCTCCAACAGGTCCATGTCCTTTTGATGCTGGGGGCTCCAGAACTGGACACAGTACTCCAGGTGGGGTGTCCCCAGAGCGGAGCAGAGGGGCAGAATCCCCTCCTTCACCCTGCTGACCACGCTGCTGGGGATGCAACTCAGGATGCGGGTGGCTTTGTGGGCTGTGAGCACACGTGGCCAGCTCACGTTGAACTTCTCATCCACCAACACCCCCATGTCCTTCTCCTCAGGGCTGCTCTCCATCCATTCTCTGCCCAGCCTGGATTCGTACTTGGGATTGCCCCAAGATGATGATTAGATAATTAAGCAATTGAAGTATCTGACATAGGAGGAGAGGCAGAGAGAATGTAGATTGCTTAGCTTCAAGAAAAGGCTCAGAGGTATCGTAAAGATGTTTATGAACACCTGATGGGAGGAAGTAAAGAAGATGGAGCAAGACTCTTAATATTACCCAGTGAAAGCACAAAAGGCAATTGGCAGAAACTGAAATAAAGGACACTTTGTTTAAACATGGGAAAGCACTATAAAGGTGATAGAAGATTGGAACAGGATGACCAGAGAGGTTGAAGTCTCTATCCTTAAAGATGTTTAAAACCCAGCCAGACATGCTCCTATAAGCACAGCTTGAATACAGTTCTTCTGGGTTTGGGTTTTGGGTTTTTGTTTTTTTTTTTTTTTTTTTTTTTTGAAAAAAAGCTTTCTGCAAAATAACTGTGAAACGTAGTTCTAAGAAAGAATGTGACATCAAACATTTTCAACTGCTTAACATTTTTATTAGCTTTGAACTGTTGAAAAAAATAATAAAAGTCTCCACTAAGAAAGGTAAACTGGGGTGTGTGTGTTAGCTCTTTTTCTAGGGCCGGCACACAGCTGTCAAATATTTTAAATCTTGGTGTGGAAAACACTTGCTACAATGTGGTGCATTTCATTATACAAGATGAGGGACTTCTAGTGAGTCTGGGTAGCTATATACACATTCAGGTAAGAAAGTTGATGGAGATGAAATTTATCTCAAGAGGCACTGAGGAAAGGGGAAGCCCATTTGAGATTATTTTCTCTACAAGTAGTTTTATATGTGTAATATTCAGAACTAATAGTAAGAAAAATAGCACTGCTTAAATTGCTTGCTTTTGCTCAGACTGCCTCTTTCTAGAAACCTGTCTGTTGTTACCTCCCAAGTGAAAAGTGATACCTGTAACCTCCCAAGTGAAAAGTGATACCTGTAAACCACATTATAATAAAAATGGTTATATTAATAGTTAAGCAAAAATAAAACCAAAAACTTTAGTTAAGTAGCTTTGCCTTTTAGTCTTGTTTCTAAAGACTACTAACATCATCTAAAATGGGGATTTCCACAGTTGGCTCAGGTTTGTATATGCATCACTAGCCGCTGTCTTGTTTAAACAATAGAAAAGCAGACCCATCAGAAAGACCAAACTGGAAAATAACTTATTAGGAACTAAATACTAAAATTATATATATGGCCATAACATGTAAAGTATTATAATAGCATCCTGAATTTTATCTGGTCTTGCGCTTTTGACTTTCCTGTGATATGGTATTGTCTAGAAAACATATATTCTTTTTATGTGTTTATTTTTTCCAAACTAGAGAGTAGGATACAGATAGTTAGCTTGGAAAGGTTCAGCTAAACTTTATCAGTTTCTAAATGTTTAGGTTTTAAATTACATACAATATGTGTTGTTATTAATAGATAATAAATAGGTAAATTGGGCCTGTCAACCCAATTTGAGTTGTTACATGTGGTTTCATCAGATAATGAAGATTAAGGTTATATAAGAGGTTTTTTTCATAGTTTTTTTTTCCCTCCCCACGATGTCACATGGAAGTTTGGGTCAGAGGCTCATACGAGTTTCATCACTGCCTTTTCTTGCTTGCCTGCAGAGAACAATTGCTGAACTTCCCTGTCCTACATTTTTAAGGGAGTCAAAAATTATTGGAACTGTGTTGTTAAGTCAAATCAGGTATAACACAACTAGCAACTTTGCTACACTCCTGTAACTGTAAAAGCTCAGTTCCTGACGCTTGCAGAAAGTGCAGTAGAGTCTCTCTGCAGTGTCATGCTGTGATACATGTGTTATAAGCATATCATAGATGGACAGAAATGTGAATGAACCAACTGGAAAGGCTGACAACAATGAAAAAACAGAAATATTACTTAAGTCCTACCATTATACGTCACAGTTGATTAACAGCAATTCTAAGTATAATTGAATTCTCAGAGTTCACAAGCAAGAGTTCATGACCTTCCTAAAGCCTGGTCTACAAGGAACACAGTGCTAAAGCTCTCATACCACATCTCAATCTGTATACTTTCCACAGTATTGTAATAATTTAGAAAGTCTGAACTATGTTTTACTCAGGAAGAAGATTCTCAAACATACTGGCTTCCCAAAAGTTGTTTGAAAATAAGGAGCTTGGCAGAAGAGAGAGAGAACATACATGAAGGTGAATCAGCAGTGCTACAGCAAGAGGTAAGTTCTTATGAGACTCTAAAGACTCTATTTGTCACTAGGTTCATGCTGCAGCTTCAACATATTCAAATTAAAAAAATTATTAACCACAAAATGCAAGTCTTCATAAAATCATGCTATATTAGTTTCAACACCAATGTAACTATATATAATTCAAATAAGTTTTTCGTTCTGTCCATCCCAGTTGCTCTTTGTCTCACCTAACTTCACATGGGCTTGATTCTTCTTTTGTTCACAGATAAGCAAAAACAAACTGTAAGAGAAAGGCTACCAGAATTATTTATCTTATGTTGACATTGCTCTAAGTCCATTAGAATGTTTGTTTAACCAAAAGAAAGTTCCTGTATTGCTCCTTTTAGTCAATGTTTGTGATTATTGGTATCAGAGAGCTGCAAGCGTGGGCTGCTCTGCAAGGGAAGGTGAGCAGGAGCCACAGGGAACAGGGTTCAGGCAGGGACCACGTCCTTACCAGCAAAGGCTGCAGTACCTGAGCAAGTGGAGTGGAACAGCGCAGGCCAAGCCGTCAACATACAAGTCCTGAGCAAAGAGGCAGGTCTGAGGGCAAATCCCAACCAGCACGGTACCAGGCTGAACCCAAACACGCCAACAAGGTAGCTCAGAGAAGAAACACCAGCAAAGGCCTGATCTTGAGTGCAGTTCCTGGGCCAATGGGCAAAGGGCATGTGGGTGGCTGGAGGTCCCAGATGGTGCTGATAAGGACAATTAGGGACTGTTGGTGCTCTCAGGGCCCTGACAGGTCATAGCCCATCTTCACTTATAGATAGGTCCTTTGAAAGTACTGTGTTTGTATAAAAGGGTTTAATGTGGATTTATTAGGCTATAATGAATTTTAAATCCGTAATTGTTCAGCAGGCTTTGGTAGGATCTCTTTTGGAATGTCTAACACTAATCTTAAAAAGAATAATTTTAATACTATTGTATGCTATAAAGCTACTTTCATGCAGTTAGCTATTGGTCAAAGCTACAGAATTTAGTATTATTCTCTGTTCCGAAAAAGTCTCAAATTTTAGTGCTCTAAGTGTCTTCTCCCTTATCTTTTTGCTGATGCTCCCCAAAAAGCATGTTTTGACAGACTGGTGAATAAGTTTTGTTTCTTTTAGCACAGGGACTGTTTCACAGACATTGCAAGTTTCATGTCTGTGGTATCCTTCTAGAGGATGATTTATTTAGAGGAACTTCATCAGCAGATGGAAAGCCACGAGGGAAGTATCAAAAGAAAACCAGTTTCTCTAAGTGGTTTCTAAAAGGCTTCATGTGAGCTAGCTTCTTCTTAAACTAGGAGTTAACACATCACAGTCTGCTAAAGACTTTAGAAAATGAAGTTTTTGTTCTTGTGTGTGATAGTAGGTCTGGTCAGTATGTAAAATCACAAAAGTCATGACTAGAATCAGGTTTGATGCGAGAGCGGTGTTCAGAGAACACTGCACATGACTCTCTACAAAAGCTGTCTTCAGGCCTCAGCGCTGCTTCGCAGATGGAGAAGGCTTACCCCCAGCATGAGGCTTTCTATGCAGTCCTACAGTGACCACTCACAAGTGACTACTGACCACCACTTGACTCGGAGTAGTAGAAGCTAAGTACTCCAAGAGTATAATGAAATGAGAAGAAATATTTAAAGGTGAATAAAGATGTTAAAAATTAAATTATCCTTGTCATGTGAATAAACTATATTGATGTTGCGACATGTTACATACCATTTGAAAGGCTGCTACTCTGTTTTGTCTTCCAAGAAAACAGTAATGCATACTTTGAAAAATCAGTGTATATGCTGAATCACAAAGACAGCAATGCTTTTGTTTCATGGTCACACGTGCTAGTTTGAGCATTCAAATCTAAGAACTGAAAAACTTAGCTTATTTTTGAAGTAACTGAGTGCACAAAGCTATACCCACAAGAATAAAAAGGTACTGAAGAAAATCTATTTTTCTTTTACTTTTTTGCACCTTGACATAATTTAATTTTTTTCCAGCTACCACATTACTACTACTTCTCTCTCTTATCCTTTCAGTATGGGGAAAAAAGTGGTTGAGTTTTTTTCCTACTATTTCATCAGTGGGGTTTTCTGGTAAATTTTTGTAGCCTTACTTGCAAAACATCCACTTTCATTCTGAGAATCTGGGACCTATTTTTAGATTCACTTTAGAAGGAAAACTGTCCCTTTCAGCATAGTGTAACATAATTGCTTTTCCTTTTTGTAGGTTCTGCTTGCAAATTTATTCTCAAGATGCTTTGCAGCATTGCATTTGTAAGGCAGAAAATAAGGCATGTTATAGTTTAAAAAACGGGGTGGAAAACTGATTTTTTTTTCTGGCCTTGAAACAGTTTGTAAGTTGAGAATATTGTCTCCCTTGCTGGGCGATACTGTGTAGCTGCTATTTTCCCTTGCTGCCTTTTCTATAAGTTTTCTTTCTTTGTTTTACCTCATTGCTTGGAAGGATTGTAAGCTGTGGCTGAAGCAAGGCTGATGTGCATTTATAGTGCTTAGCACAAAAAAGTTCTGATCATAGATCAGAGAGCCACTGTAGCAGCACTGAACAAATAGGTATAAGGTGGAATGACAGAGAGATATACAAGTGTTTGGGGTGGAAAGTGCTACCAAAAGTAGCGGTAACAACAGTGAGATTTGTACAGGAAAAATCTAAGAAACTAGTTATTGGAGACAACTGCCATTTATTAGATTTATCACTAGTAGGGCTTCACAGTGGTTTGTAGAGGACCCAATACCCTTATCTAATCTGAGAGTAAATGTGAAATATGGTGAAATTTTGTGATTGATGCAAAAAATGATAGAACATTAAAAAACAATATAGAAGACAGCTAGTTTGTTTGCTTGCCAGGTTCATTGCAGCAAAATGCATTTTTCATATAGTGCTGAAGCTAATGAATCATGGAGCAAAAAAAAGTAAGCCAGCCTAGACAAGGCAGCTTCTCCTGAAAGTAGTACCTCCAAAACTGAAATGGAGGCAGGGGAGATAGAAACAGGGCAGTAATGTTTGTATAGAGGCACCAGTGAGGTGGAAATCCAAACAGCTCTGTCAGTCTCTGAAAAGAATGTAGAACAACTGGAAAGAGCCCAGAATGATTTGCTTGAAGATTGGCAAAAACACCTCACAGCAAGACACTAGAGAATCTTGTACATTTCATTTATCAAAAAGACTGAGAAATAACTTGTTAACTGATTTTAAATTCTTATGTGAGGATGAAGATGGGGCAAAGATGCTTTTGCAGAAAGAGCAAGGACACAGTCATGAGCACATGGCTGAAGACAGAAAACTGGCAGTGTGAAATAAAGACACACCTTTCTAAGGCTGGGTGTGATTGACCTTGGGGAAAAAAACAAACAGGCACAGGAGTACGGTGTCTGTCATTTGATTTATTCAGTCAATAACTAGATACCTTTTAGAAGAAGTACGTTACTCAGGTAAAGTTTCCACCTGCAATACAGGAACTAAGGGATCAAGCTGGATCGTATATAGGAAGTCTTACAATCTGAAATGGCATGGACACGCATGTATGCATAGTGTAACAAAAATACATCCAGATTATCCAAAAACAAGATACTGGGATAGATCAGGGTTCATCTGCCTTTTTTTTTTTTTTTTTTTTAATTGTCATCACCATGGCTGTTGCCTGCCTATGATTAGACACATCTACATACCTTTTACTTCTGGGCAGGATGACTGAGCTCTTTTTGCATGTCACTCAGTGTCTTCTTTTGAAAGTCTGTGGTGTTTCTTCCTCACAGCAAAGCGTGATTTGAAGACAGAACAGTTTGCCATGTTATTCTCAGCAGAACTTCTGGAATTTGTGTTAAGTATTTTGAGAACAGCTCTATTTGGTCAGCAGTATATTGGACTAGCTTTCATTTTATATTCTTTTAAAAAACTTTTATTTTTCCATAATTTTCTAGTACTGATGTATAAATAGGGATCTTTATAGCAGTCCTGGATGCTCAGTAGTCTAACCTGAGAAGTCAGAGCCCCCATACTTCATAAATCCTACAGTCCAGTGCTGTCCTGAGGAAATCTGTAAGTGCAATCTTAATCCACAGCTGGCACCAGTAAGCCAGCTTGCCACACTTGGTCACTCTCCTTTGCCTCTGCTCATCTGAGACTGAAATTTGACTTCAGAGCTTTTTTTTGAGAAATCCTTTTACTCCTGTTGTTAGCTGAATTTGAGGTCTCTGACAGTAGTAAATAACTAATAATTTAACAATGCTGCCAGGAAACTTTCTGCTTATGGCTGGAGGGTTTGAGTGAGTTTGGCGCTTGCTCCAGCCTTGTTTCACCACACAGAGGCAGCATGGGATCACGCAGCTTTGCGCCATGCCAGCTGTAACTTTTTTGGACCAGGTAGTGTGCAGTAATGCTGGACTGTTGCAGGGGCTGGACCCAAATTCCTCATGTACACAGTACAGGGACAGGTCCTGGTCCCTTGGAGGGCTGAGGGGAGAGAACAGAAGAGTTAGTGGTGAGAGGAAAGGGCAGAGTGTTTTACATGTTGCTCTCACCGACTTAGAATTTATGGTTGGTTGTTCAATACTCCATTAAGATCAAATCAAGAGGCTTTTGACTGCTTTATGGGATTTGTGCTCTCTCATGATCAAGTAGAGTCAAGAGCTGAAAGCATCCTCTTTTTTTCCAGTTTGTATTGCTTTTCCTTGTCACATGGATTGTGTGGAGTGTAATGTACGGGCATAACACATGCCATTTACAGTTGGTTGACATTCTGCTGATCCGGCACAGGAAGGGGAAGGATGATCCTGTGATAGGGCTTGAAATTGTAATTCCCTCTGACATTGATGCCTCTGCCATTAATTCTGGGTGTGGCTGTGGGCAAGTGACCCAGTGGCTTGTGCCTCAGGTTCCTTATCAGTAAAATTAACAGGAATATTTTCATAAGCATAGTCCAAGGTTCATTTAATGCTAATACTGTTCTTGATAACCAGTGAAAGCATTCAAACTAAGTTGTGGTATGTTCATGCCAGTAACTTGAAAAATAACCTTCTGTGGTTTGAAGCCCTCTATTAGTAAAAAGAGGAATGATCTTACCCTGAGGCAAGTATACTTGCTTTTGAAAAAAATGTTGTTTTAACTTCTCTGAAAGAGTATTAACAGTAGGTTTAATTTAGCAGGAGAAGTATGAAATAGCATCAGCCGTGCAGCAGAGGTCGCTGCTGCGTTGTTTGCAGAAATGTTGCCAGGTGGTTGATAGGGCTGACCAACAGGATTTCTAATTCACAAGAAATATTGCGATTTCAAGCAAATAAACATTTCCCTGATCTTTTTGTTTCTTGGAAACACAGAGAAAAAGCACCAGATGAACTGCATATACAGAACTTGTATTCCTGGGATTCCTCAGCTATTTGTAAAATTTGGTCTTGGCAGTTTCACAGGCTGATAGGAAATTCTCACAGACGTATAATACAGGGAGCTATTTTCACATCTTGTCTTTCACTCTTAACACCCACAGCATTGGCAGGAATCAGTTTTACAGAGAAGTCAGCCCAGGTTCATGTGTCTCATTGGAAACAGGGCACGCAAAAGGCTCAGGCTCCCAGTTCCATGGTGGAGATCCTCAAGTACATGCCCTGTGGGGCTGGTGGTGTGCCTGTAGTGGGTCTGCCCATGCTGTGCAGGGCAAAGTCCTGGGACTGCTCGGCCTGCTAAGGAACCAGGGGAGTCATGCACATACCCAGTGCCTGATCCTGCAGCAGTTCAGGTCACGATGTTGGGGAGAGTCCACCTGGCAGATCTGTTTTGGAGACACAAATTTGGGGTGCATCTAGAAGTCTACCACAGAGGTAAACAGTTCAGAGGTGAAAGGATGTGAAAGAGACGTGATCCTAGAGTACTGGACCGGGACAGTAGGCAGTAATTCAGGCAGACCTGTCTTGGATTTAATGGGAATTCATCATACTTCAAATGCTTGAATCATTTTAGATTTAATACATTTGCTTTTTCAGATGTAGCAAATATCTGCTACACAGGAAACTAGATTTTCTGCAGAGAAGATATTAGGCCTGAAGTAGATGTGCAAAATAGCAAATGTAACCTGGTAAAGCATCAGTCTTAATTTCCAGTGTTTCAGGCAAGTATCACAAGTGGGTCCTTTTCACATACAAATTATTTGCTCTATCCTATTTATAAATGCACAACAGCAGCAAATGGGGCAAGTGAAGCCGTTCAGGACAAACTGGTGATATTCTTTTGAGCCATGTAAAAATAGTAAAGAAAAACTATTCACGCAATATTTTACCTTTCAAATCAAACAATTCTTAATATGCAAATTACTTATTATAATGCAAAGGACTTCTTTCTCAATATACATATTAAATGTCAAACAATGTGTTAATAAAGATGAGCTTGTGCACCATAAATTTGCAATTCAGTTACTCCTTACACATTATGCCTTAATAATACTTACTTATTTAAGAATACTTACCCATTTCACACCGTCAATGACCTTAGATCGCTGCAATGTTTCAGTGCCATTCTGAAGTGATGTGGGATAGAGGAGTCTAAGATGGAGTGTCAGACCTGGTGATGTTGATTCAATTGCATCAGGCATCTGAAAGGTTTTTCGGGATGCTTGTCAAGATGGGAAGTAATTCCTCCCAATATTTTACCCTGTGCAGACTACTGAACTTGGAATAAAGATGAAGAAATGTGGTATTCTGCCAAGACTTTGGTTTTCTTTATTTAAGCAGAAAGGTTCATTAGTAACTTTAAATCCAAATCTGTAAAGCAGCATTTTTATGCAATCCTAAAAAAAATTTTTGTAATTTCTGTAATTTTTGCAGTGTTATCAGGGGTTACTTATCAATTTAATCATAGTTTTAAAGTGTTTGGAAATGTGGTGAACTTCCTGAGTAGAAAAGTGTAATGAATGGCCTTTATCCATTTAAAGGAACAATAATTAAGCACAGCACCAGGTCTCTCTGTTCCCAGGCATAATCCTGTAAGAACAGTGATCAAGGGATAAGCAAAGAAAAAGAACAGAGAACCAGCAATTATGACTTTCAAAACATTAAAGACTGCATTGGGGTCAGCCAGGATGCCCCGACCCAGAAGAGACAGGGGAGGGGGTAGTGCCAGACCCCACTGTTCTGAGTTAGCCTGCCAAAAACATAGTGCAGGTGCAAGGAAGAAGAGTTTTGTTACCCTCCTTTGTTCCCAGAAAGCAACGCAAAAAGGATTTAAAACCAGAATTCAGGTTATGGGAGACATGAGTGGCCAAGCCTCACTGAAATGAAAGAGGCTGTGTAGAAAAAAGGGTTTCACCTCTGCCAAGCAGCTGGCAGGGTCAGCGTCCAAACCATTTGTGATCAGTATTTACACAGAGATTATTTCCAATCACAACTGAGCCAGGTTAGTATTAAAGTGAGATTCTGGGCTTGATTATACAGTGCTGTACATTCTGGCTCCAATCTAGTGGGTTATTTAAGTGTGTCCTACATCTGCCTAAGGAGGGCTGTAGAATTCAGGAGGTGCAGTGCAAGATCAAGACCTGAGCTCCTGAGACTAAGCCGTACCAAAGCTACTCTGGGCCTTTCTGCACCGCATGCTCAGTTCACCAAGCAAGACGCTCTTCATGTGACTGATTATATTAACTACTACTTCACATCTTTAGGATGTATTTTTCAACGGAAACTTCTGGATTCTTAGCTCTTCTTTTCAAGAGAAGTCACAAGCTCTTTCTTCTCTTTCTAGCTAACAGTTTGCGGCTGTTTGGTGTTGTGAGTCCTCAGGCTCTCTCAAAAGCCAGTCTAAGCCGTTTATCAAACTGAGCTACCAGCACAAACAAAGAAAAAAGTAGGAACATAAAGCTCTAACTAACATGTGGATCTGCCTGCATCAGTTGCGGTTCTGCAATGGATATGGAGGGTAAAGCTCCAGTCATTACGTATCCCGCTGAATTTAGTGCTAGCCGAACATTTTTAAAGCAGGACTGAGTATTTCTATCATCACTTTATACATGGAGCTTGTATAACTCTTTCCTGGAACTTTACCAGGTTTTAGATAGTAGATTTTTACATATTATGATCACACATCAGTGTTGGCATAAGGAAAAAAATCCTACAGTTAATAAATAAAACCAAACTGTCCCAGGAAATCTTAACATGAGCACTCCAGAGTGATTTTGGCACTAGTCCCTGGCATTAGAAGTCCATTATATTGTTCCATTATAGTCTGTTCTGTTCCTAATTATTTAAGAAACCAAGCACCTTGGATAAATTCCCACCTGATACTAGCAGGCAAGTGCTGTGGAGTCCTTTATGTAACTGTCCTTCAGCTATGAAAGACAGCAAACCATTAGCAGCACAGGCTGGAGAACAGAGTAAGAGAGTCCGATTTAGTCAAGAATGGGAATGACTGCAAAAACCTGTTGGTGTTTTCAAGTGAGTTGCACCAGAGATGTGCTGCAATCATGCTTTCAGTTAGCCAGGAATGTCTGGACCAGATTAAGTGTTCAGCTGTCTGCAGTACTGACAGAGTAAAGCAATGGAGATGTGCTTTTCTACGTGCATCCAAAGGACTTATATGCTTTCAGAAACTTTACCCGGGAACTTTTGTGTTTAGAAATAACTTGAGCTATAAAAGATGATTAGTGATTTAAAAAAAACAAACCCAAAATAAAACAAAGCATTGCTTTAATATTTTTGTTAGTGCTTAAGTAGAGCAAAAAATGTCAGCTATTTCCTGAGTCGATAGTTGTTCTTGCCAAAGTCTACAATGAACACTCAGTCAAGAGTGGTACTTCATCCTCATGATCCCTGACCATGCTGAAACACAGTTTTGAAACCTCCTGCTCCCTTGACTCCAATGATTTCCTGGTTGTTCCTCGATCTGATCATTCCCTTTGGTGTATCTTTGGAAGTTCCTCCAAATCCTCTCTCCAGTTTTCTGGATGTGGAGACCCAATGCCTCTTTTCTGCCACATTTTTTGCTATGACTCATATACAAAATTATCCACCATCACTTCCTGAGGACTAAGAAATCTACCTTTTTATCTCTGTGTTCCATCCAGAAGAGAGCCTTGGCTAAAGTTTATGTTTGTGGATAATTTAACATTGTGTTAAATTCAGTGTGGCTGCACAGTTGAGGTTGAAAGGGACCTCTGGAGACCATCTAGTCCAACCCCCCTGCTTAAAGCAGGGTCAGCTAGAGCAGGTGGCCCAGGGCCATGTCCAGTTAGGTTTTAAATATATCCAAGAATGGAGGTTCCACAATTTCTCTGCACAACCTATTCCAGTGTTCAGCCACCTTCATGGTAAAAGCAGGGCTCAACTTTCTCCCTCCTTCTGCAAGTCGTTTTATTTAAGTCCTTGCAGAAATCCTTGTCCTGCCTGTCAAAGAACTCACTTTAGGTTTAGACTTATCTCTGGGTTCTCTCAGAGTTTCTAGTTCTTGCTGCCAGACAAATACGATAGCTAAGCTTTCACCAGGACTCATCTTGCAATTGAGTTCTCTGCCTGAGGTATTTTCCTTTTCTCTGATAAAAGTAGCCTTGGCAATCCAGACATTTATAGAAGGGTATTTCTTTTAAAGCCCGCTATATTGGCTTGTACCTTTTAATGGTTCTCTCTTCTAGCTCCTTATTCTTTTCTGTCCGTTCCCAATCAATGTCTGCTTCAGTAGAAGTGGAAAGAGCAGGATGTAGAACCAAACCAAGAAGGTCTGGTAGATATATACTGGCCATGCTGTTTCTTCCATTGTAGTTGTCTTGGACTGATGTAGAGGGCCCAATGAGGAGCCTTCCCAATTTTCTTAAGCCAGCTTTGTCTGTAGGAGTGTCAGAAGAACTGCTTGCCTACATTTCCAGATGCATCTCCGCATAACCTCTCATTGGTTATAGTCTGCTCTTGAAAGCTGTTAAACAAATACTCTTATTTCTCTCCCATGCTGCAGTTCACACTTGAGAAGAATTACTTCTCTAACATGGTATGCATACGGGGAACGTGCCTTCCTGTTGACAAAAAATACCAACACCAAAAGCATACGAAAAAATGTGACTTCTTTCTGTTAACGTTCAAATCTCATAGCCTGATATTCAGCAAATGCAACCGATGTTGAAAGTGATGGTAAGGGATTTTTTTGTCTTCTGTAACTCATAATTAATGCAAAAACCTGGAAGTTTACTGAGACCTCTGTGAGACACTTCTGTACCTATCTGCAGTTTTGAAAGTTGCTGTCATTTGGTTACCAAGACACCGTTGTTAGTCAACAGAGCATGATGATGGCTTCTTTGTCGAGAATTACCAGGATACTGATGCCAATGTCACCACCGTAAATGACAATACCTTGACTGCAACTCTGAGAAGTTCAGAGCTGCATGTCTGCTATTAAAGTAGCAATATAGTCAAAGAGCAAAATCAGAACATACCTGTGCCACATTATTTGAACCTGGCACCTCACATTCAACCTCACCCCCAGCCCCCCAAATAGGGTTTAGAGCAGCAATCTGAGGGTTAATCCATCCACATATTCCAAGACAGATCAATAGATCATTTTTCTACTGAAGACATTTATACAAGCTGTTTTCAAAAATCCTCTGTGATAGGTGTTCCAAGGCCTCCTCAGGCAGTTCCAGGCCATCTATTACATGGGGCACTCTGCTTTCTGAGAAAGTTTTCCCAAATGACCAACTCAGGTGATCTTTGCTGTGGTTTTACAGCACTGCATCCTGCCCTGCAGTAGCCTTTTGTGTTTTTAAATTCACCATCCCTCAGCCCCTTCCTCTCTGGAATGAGCAATCCTAATTCTTTCAACCATCATGTGGGTCACAGTGTTCTCAATTTCTGTTTTCTATGCACTATATTTTCTGTATATTCATTACCTAGAAACATTATGTGGGTTGTTTCTTGGAAATGGGAATGAATCACTGATTCCTCTTCTGGTTTCTGAGTAGGCTCTGGAGGCAACTTTCAGAAACCATAAGAAATTATGGTATGAAGTTCTTGGGGTGAAGTTTGGTACATCGTTACATTATTTTTCAATCTGCAGTAAGCATACCATGACTATTCAGGGTTATCACTGATGTTATCTAGAGCAGAACTGACCTTTTCATTCCTACTGGGAGTCTGTGGTGCCTTACTTTGAAACCAGCATATACTTAAGTCTTTGTGGTATCCTGTGCATGTCATACTGGATGGAAAAAGCACTGGCATGTGACTGAGATCACTTGTGTGATGGACAGGCTTATTTAAGCTTCTTTGGACAGGTTGGATTTTAGTTTGCCTGTTGTCTACAAGATACTACATACTTAAAATATAAACTAGAAGAATTTTTAAGCCCAATTAATGAATCTGTGGCATCTATAATTTATATCCCTAATTGGTTTCTAGGCCAAAGATCAGAATGTAGGAGTTATCGGGATTACAGAACACTACCCCTTTATATCCTTTAGGTTCTGACTCACAGAAAGCAATTGAATTCTGATAAAGCTGTAAGTGCTGGAAAGTGATTTTTTTGAGAGCACTCACAAGGATGAGAGTTAAAGGATAATGTATGCAATGGAAGATCGCATCTTTCATGTTTGCAAGTGACATTTTAGACATGGTTTGGGACACAGATTGTTAGTTCCATACATATTACAAATAAGTAAATACAGTAACACTTAAAAGCTTACATTGTGTTTGAATGGAAAAGGGCCAAACTGAGCAACATAGACCCATAGCAAAATAGAGTTTTCCCAAAGGATCTAGAAACTCTGCCTGCATTTTAGATTTAACTTGCTCATTAAGCAACTGCTTCCCCTCACAAGCCATCAGCAGACATGGACCTCAGGTAGCTGGAAGTGTCATTACATAGAGCAGAGCCCACTGAAGGATTCCAGCTCTAGCTTTAGCTCCGTGAATGAGGAGACTGGAGACCCTGGAGGGTCTTCCTTCTCTGACTACTCAGATTACCTGGAGAGATTTGTAGTTACATCTTTCCTCAGCCCCCTTTCCTTTGGGAGAGTTTCATTGCTTTTTTCAGCTTGATTGCTTTACAACAATTTGCTTTTCTTATGTTACTCACCAAGCATGCTGTCAGGGAGAAGCTCTGAAAGGGATGCTCTGCAAGGGGGTACAAGCAAAGCAGGGGCATTATCCTTCCTCACAAAGGCTGCAGTCCTCTAGTACCTGAACAGGAGAGCAGAGCAGGTCTAGTGGTCATTGCACAAGTCCCAGGCAGTCAGGTAGAGAGCAAGACAGTAACAAGAAGCCACTAGGCTGTACACAGCTCAGACAAGGGCTAAGAGTAAGGCCTGGAGCTTAAGTGCAGTTCCTGGGCCAGTGGGACAACAGTGTGTGGGTAGGGGGCCCCAGATGATTTTGATGAGGGCAATTAGGACCTGTTGGTGCTCTCAGGGCCCTGACACATTCCAGCAGGTAGAAGAAACTTTTGCAAATAAGATTTTGCTTTTGTAAATGGAAGTTGTGTGTTTAGCAGTGTGAGGGGCTAAAAGAATGTGAGTGCAGCATTAGCTGAGAGAGCAGGAGCAGGTCTGGACCAGGGTGCCAGAAAAGCTTTGTACAAGGGGGTGTTGTTATTTGGACTGTTCCAAGGACGTGTGGTTTTGGAATTCCTTGGAACAAG
>VZSZ01006175.1:83967-137021 GCA_013398815.1 Ibidorhyncha struthersii | reverse complement strand
TTTTTTCCCCCCCCCCCCCCCCCCCTTGCCTCCAGTTATCTAACACTGTCTTGGATAGGCAGACTTAAGTTATCTTTTTCACTGTCTAAATTTCTGCAGGAAGGTTTTTTGTCTACATTTTCTTCTTCTGCATAACTAAAGTTATATGCAGTATAAGTATGTCTTCAACTTAACTCTGCAGTACTTTTATTTGGACACTGGTCTTTGAAAACAACAAGGACATTGACCATTGTTTAGCACAGCACACTAATCTGGGTGTATTTTAGCTTCCAGTACAGTAAATATTTATTGGACAGTAAATAAAATTCCTAAATAAATGAATCCTTGCAAGGAAGAGGATGGAGAAGGATAGAGAATCGAATATGAGCTGAGAGAAGAATGTCAGTTGAAGTTATTTAAGTGTTTGCATGTTGTGGGAAAACAGCTCCTTCATCTAATGGATTTTATTTCTCAAAATATTTTTGCGTGCTCCTATCTTGTCTAGAATTAATATAAAAATTCTTCTATATACAAAAATCCATGATTTCACCAGTTACTGGAAAGTACAAATACATCTCCATATAGTACTGTGCTCAAGTTAGTAGGCTAGAAATTAAAGAAGCTGGCTACCAATTTTCCCAAGACAAAAGGCAGAGATTTTAAAGCTACTCTGAAGAAAAGTCACTTAAACTTATTTGAACCCAGAATAGACACAGCCATTCTCAGGCTAACTTGTTTTCCATTTCTATTAAAACATGTGCCTGGCAGCAGTACTATCCTATGAATCATGTTTAAAAAATCCAGTAGAAAGAAGTTATCTACTTGAAGCCCTTTCTGCCTGTAACACTGGCATTGGGATATAAATGATAGAGTGAAACTTTTTTTTTTCCTCTCTAATGAGATAAAGTGAATGTATAAATCTTGACTAACAAACCTTCCTATCTACTAATAAAGTCTTTGGACTCTCTAGGAACATGGACCTTCTTATTCTCTTCCATTGCCTTTTTGAAGGTAGGCAGAGATCTTAGCTCTCTGAAGATGTTCTGGTGAACCTGGAGGAGTATTCTCCTTGTGGGTACGTTGCACATCTGAGAGCAGGGAAGTATGAACTGGTATTACGCTGTGTGTCTTCACAAATAGTCCAAGTTTTCACTCCGGCAGCTGACAGATGCAGGATATAAACCCATTACTGAAGTAGAAGCTAGGTAAGGTTGGGTGAAGCTCATGTATGTTGAAAGATCTTTCAGTAAGGAAGGTTTTGCTATATTTTTTCAAGTTAATTAAATGAAAGGCAAATAATGCAGCAAGTAATTGCATATACCTTGCTGGTAGGTATGGAACTGAAGGAGACATCTCCACACTGAGTTGAAGTAGGAAGCATTTCTTAACAACGGACTTACAGCTTCAGAAGAGCCAAAGATAGTTTAAATGGGCAGAAAATTCCTGGAAGGAGCAGAAATTCATCTGGGACATTTTGAAACATTTGGGTTTGAGAGTCAATGCCTGTGAGACTTGCTGGGACTCCAGGCTGTGCAAGCTGCTGTCCACAGTTTGCTTCCCATGGCACCTTGGCAGCATCCATGCTGCTGCCACCCCTAATATTTGCCCCCTGTGTATTGCAACTGTAAGAAAGGAGATTATCAGAGGCACCAGTGGGATGAAGGAGGCTTAGAAATTCACGGTGCCAGAAGAGGTGTAGAAGGTCAGACATGTTGATAAGGAACAGCTCATCCTCACATAAGGCTGAGGCATTTTCTCTCTCTGGAGAGCAATTGAGATCTTCTTAGTGTTTGGTAGCCTTGTCATGTGTTCTCTGCAACTGCTTTGCCTGGAGGACATATCAGTGAGAAACTCGTGGGAATTTCACGTTGCATGTTTTATTAAAGGAAGTTACACAGCTAAATTCAGTCTTCTCTTGCCCAGAGAATGATAAAATTTTCTGTCATGCCAAACAGTCTTGTTTTCTGCTTTTCTATTAGGAGAGTGATGTGATGAGGTAATGAATGCTGACCTGCTCCTGTGATTCAGGTAACTGTCTTACCTGTCCCCAGAATCCAAATTTCAGAACTGCCAGTGTCGAGTTTCTGTTTTAAGTTTTTTAAACCCAAAATAACAGGGATTACATTGGTCAGAACACTAGCAGGAGAGCAGAAAGGACTGAATAGAGATCCTATTTCATGCAGAAGAAAATTGGCCTTATGTTCAAGTGATGTGGGATGAACATGGGATAAACTGATCTTTATGTGTACAATCATAGACAAATTTTTCCATTAGATCCAGAGCTTTTCTGGAGACAGTTCAATCTGGTTGAGCTGAATAAAATATTAAAAGTCATAAGTTGTTTCTGAACCCACCTCCAGCATGCTCTAGTCTCTGCTGTAGTCATTCTGTTAATAACTTCTGTTACTCCTGAGAACCATGTTGTTGGCACTGCTTTCAAGGGACAGCAATCAATACTCAATGCCACACTGTTAAAAACCACAATTTTTTATTCATCTCATAATAGGAAATTTTCAAGGACTGTTCCTCAAGAAGATCTTACGCAACAGATTTTACCTTTCTTCCATTCTTCCTTTTAGCTTCATTTAGTATATCGAGGCATGATTCAGACTAGTGAAGTGAATGAAAAGACTTTTGCTGATCTCGCCAGCCCTTGGCCTGAGACCAAGTTAGATGCCAGTCATTCCATATGCATGTATATATGTACATATATAATAGCTACCAAAAGCTTAGGGAAAACAGTAGTGCTTATGAGCCATTCAGATTAATAACTGTGGAGGTGGCAATCACCTGTTCATCCATACAGCAAGCAGAGGAAAAGTTAGGCATGTTCTCCTGAATGTGCTTTATTTTTGGTGCAGAAAGATGAGTTTCGGAGTATTAGGGTGGTCTCACTGACGTGTCTTATTTCTTTGACTCCCGTGACAGACTGATAGGAGACTTGATGGGGCTTATTTTTATAATTGTGAGAACCTGAGGGCAGGCTTTAATGGCCCTAGGCAGCCTCACCTGGCTTCTTCATCCCACACTCCTCCTCCCATGGGCCCAGGAGCCCATTTAAGCTCAGTCCTGGGCCTCTGGTTGTTGCTTAAGCTGTGGGTGTCCTAGGTGCTGTACCTGGCATGAGCTGCTCCTGACCTGTGCTCTGGCTTCTCACCCTGACCCTGTTGCTACTATCCTGTTTAGCAATCTGCATCTGACCTTGGTTATCCTCACTGGAGCTGACCTGCATATTGAATTCCTGGCTTGACCTTGGACCTGCCTTGTCACCATGAGCCTTTCTCATGATCTGGGCTCTCAGCTGGCCCTGGCTGTCCTCCCTGGGCACTGTCATGGGAGACTGGGGACAAAGTTTCAAGGCTGTTTTCCAGGTAGCTGCTGACTTTCATGAACTGCCTTGGTCTTTCACTATTCTTAATCAGCTTGGAAGCAATAAAATATTAATCATGTGATGAAAAGCAAAGCAAGAACCCAGCTTGTGCTATGATGACTAATGTAGCAGTTAGAGCCACGAGGCACAGTGGATTGGTGTTTATTGGCTTAGAAAAGATGCAAGCAAGTCTTTCTTTTTAAATAGGAGTTTGCTTCTGATTCTAATTGACTGTCAGAACAAACTGTGTTGATACAACTGAGGGCAGAGAGTGGGTAGGATGAGAAACCACTGACAGGAAAAGTGAATGAATCAGATGACTTAACTGCTTCTGTTGCTGATGGTTTGTATCATCAAACCATGTTCTGAGAGTCCTTTTCTTAATTACAGCTTGGCTTTTGGCATTATAGTGGAATGCAGTTTGTAGAAGTTATTTTTGTGTTGAGATTTTAAGGTTGTTCAAAGGGGGTATGAACCTGTGCAATGAGATTAAATTCACTGAACAAGCACAAGGGGGTTGTTAAGATTGCTTCCTCTCTATTCTAAGGCTTCTTCACTCTAACTGCAATGCTGACTCAATTTTTAAATATAAACATTAATTGAAAGCAAATTACTTGAATATTTCTTTAATTTGTTTGTGATAGGATTGTAGTACAAGATCAAATATAGGTTAAATGGTTATTGAAACTCATCTGGAACTGGACTGTAGTGATGTATATAATCTGTGACAGCTTAATTGGATCTGAATCTTCTGCTGAGTGTTCCTCTCTAGAAATATGCTTTTATTTCATATCTCTGGCTGGCAGTGGGCATCTTGCATAAGTAACAGTTTTCTGTGGAGCTGCCAGGGTGGGAACTCGAGGGAGTTGAAATCAAGCCTTAGAAAATTGTTGTGTTACAGTAACATCTAGTTGTCAGTTGCACTAAATGTAGTGCTAATAACCTAGTGTGAGACAAATCATTCCTTTCCATGTTAACGCTTCAGTTAATCTTTAAAGCAATGTTAAGCGGCCTTTGTGAACAAACTTTTTATTTTCTTGGTGTTATCTTTCTGATAGAAAACCTGGAGGTGTGAAGTTTTAGCAACTTGAAACTCTTGCCTATGTTTTTCATGAGAATGCCTGATGACAGGCACTTAAGTTTGCTTTTTAGGCCATTTTTTAACTATTTTTCCAGTGGTTCTCAAGGTACAGATTCTACTGAAATCGGTAATATCTGCCAGGGTGTAATCTCTGAAATTAGGGCTTTATGATTTTTAAATTGCCTAGTTGGGAAAATACTGGTCTTAATTGTCTTGCTAATGGTTAAAGCAAAGCATTTCTGGTAGCTGAGGAGTGAAAGGTGGCGCTAATACAAAGATGCTATAATGTAAAATACACTGATCTTTCTAATATTGCCTTAGTATCTGTAGTAAACTGGTTAGTTATCTTTGAAGTGGTTGGAGTGGTGTGTATGTGCATGGATACCTATATATATTTTTGGAAATCAGAACAGTATGTCTTACCACTGTGTGTAAATGATATTGATATAACCTAAAAGTGAACACTTCTGATATCGGACTAGAATGTTATAAAGTTTCTGTGAGCTCAGTCTTGCAGTAGAGAAAAGCAGATGCAGTAACTAAAATGGAAAATTCTTTTTTCTGGAACATGGTCTTCTTTGCCTAGCTTTTAAACTGTAAATTTAACTGCTGATGTCTTCTTGAGATGTGAGTAGTAAAAGATTTTTATCTTCCTCATCTTAAAGTACATTTTATTAAATACATGAAAGTCTAAGCTTAGATAATATTGCAGCTGTTCAATGCCTGCTAGTATTTATTAGCTGTGTAATAATTTGCATAGTGTACCTTCCCTTGTACCTTCTGCAGGAGCAGCTGGCTTGGTTCAATGCAGCCACTGGTTAGAGGCAGAGCGTGCTATTTTAAAGAATTTGTTGGTGTGTTCTTACCTCCTTTATTGAAAAGAAAAATAATTAATCTTAAAATATACATTTGCTCTTCTTGGAGTTTCATGAGGCAGACTTTAGCCTAGCTCTCCTTGGCTTACACTTAGGCAGTATGGACTGAGATTGAGTGTATCATTCACCTTGTCATTATGGAGCCAGAACACATGTTGTTACTCTCTTGGGAACGTGGTGGTGGGGTGTTGGCACAGGATTTGTTCTGCCTATTGTAACTTGCAGCTATATTATTTCAAAAGCAAAATGTCCTACATAGTGCCTTTCATCTAGAAAGCACCTCATAACTGTCTAGAACCCCTTCTTCCTCTCTTTTTCACACTGGCTATTGTTTGTTTAGCTCTTCTGGCTGCAATGGCATGGTTTCTGATTGAGCTGAGCTAAGTAGACTGTCCTCAAAAAATAAGTATCTATAATGCAAATAATAATGGACTGGGAGCTAACATCTTGTTGACTGTTAGTGTTTTGCTAATACATCAGTCTGTAATGATAAAATCTGAATTTGACCATAATACTATATCTGAATTTCTCTTGTAACTGGACTTAAAATGTCTTCAGTGTTTTGTTGGGTTTTTTCCCCAGTTGCTAATGTTGCTCAGTAGCTCAGACTGACCTTCCACAAGATGGCACTTAAGTATCCTGATGGAATCTGTTCAGGAAAGCATACTACACTTTATATCTGTTTGTAATGTGCTGCCTTTTATTTTTTTTTTCAGTGTCTTTAGGACCAGAATCAGAACAGACACCTGTATCCCCAGGTAAAGACCCTCTGAATGCAGTCACATCATGTCATCTCATTCAGACTATCCTGTTCTGCTTTTGTGCTTGTTAAGCTGTTTTCCTTGGAAATCTCCATCTAAATATGGCTTGGTCAGTCCTGTTGTGAAGCTGTATGAGATGAAAGCTTTAGGAGGTATGGCTGCAGGCCACTTCATACAGATAGGTGGCCAGAAGTTCTCTGAGTGTCAGCTGGAGTTCACAAGGACCGTGCTGGTTTTAGAGACATAACAATGAAATACCACAGGAAGAGAGGCAGGCTTTTTTAATGGAGAGTAATATGTCTTATTGATTCAATACAAATGTAACTGTATATAACTTTTAAAGCCCTCAAGAAACCATGAAAATGTAATACTGGAATATGTTCAGTTTCTACTGTGGTGTTAATATACTGAGTGCTGGGATTTTCAGATTACTTATCCAGAGGCATGAAAAGTATACTTGCATATTCAGAAAAGGCCTCTAATTATGTGGTAAAAAAATCAGATGTTCATCATTATAGGTCTGTAGAAATGATCTGTTTAAACTGTTTGTATTAGCTTTTGAAGCTGTAAAAGCGATTGCAATCTAATTTTTCTCAGTGCTGTACAAACATGCTTTGAAAAATATTCCCTGCCCACGCGATATAACTACAGTCAGAGCATAGGAAGTTCAGAGAGCTCAAGTGACTTATCAAATGTCACTCAGGTCTGGAGATAACCTTAATATCTGAGTTGTTTTTATCTACCAGATAATGCTTTTGTTAACTGACAAAGTAAACTCTTGGTTTCATGTAGATGTCTCCTGTTATTCCTCTGTATCTCTTCCACTTGCTGTAGAAATAACTCTTTATATGCTAGAGTGATTGTGTCAAGACACAGGGCTTCTAAATCTTTCTACACATTGCTTTTAAAAATCATATTCTGAGTTTAAATTAACACTTTCAATATCTAGGCATAGCTGAAAAGTGCTCTAAAGCACAGAACGGACTGAAGTAAAGCCACTTCTGTTTCTGCTCTGGTACTGTCACACCTTCCAACAGTTTGAGTGTTGGACAGTGAATGGAGAACATCCAGGGAGCTAGAACAAGCCGTGTAGCTGAGTTAATCCTTGACAAGGATAAAAACCCTTTTATCCCTCAGAGGGCTCCTTGCTTCCTGCTAATCTCCCTGGGGATGCACAGGTCAGTAAGAGATCATGTTCCTGGGCAGCCCAGGTGCCAATGTTTTCTGCTCTAATATAGTTCACTGTCTTAGGAAGCTGGAGGCCTTTGCAAAGTAACAGGCTTCTGGTTTCTCTGGGTGTGAATTTTTCTTTCCCAGTATCTCAGACTTGTTTAGATTGGATACTTCTGGTTCAAGAAAACATTGGAACCATTTTTGAATGCTCAGATCTTTTAGTCTCCGATTATATAGTAAAACTGAACTTGGAAGTGAGGGGAATGTGATTGCAAAACTGGGTACTGTTGTCTTGATTGAGTTCAGTACTACTCGCAGCTAAGCTTCCTATGTGACTTGTCTTCAACAAGTTTTTTCTGCCAACTGAATTGTAGGCAATAGCTGGTTGTTAATCACCCATGATGAGACTTCCATTTGCCCATTCCTTGTTTGATCAGTGTGCATGAGATGCAGGTAAAATTCAGCTTATAATATAAACAGGTCTTTTCAGTCACAACTTGATTTTTGAGACGTAATAAAACATCCTGAATGGGGCAGTTAGAATAAGGGTAAAGGTGAAGAACTTGCCGGCAGACACTTATAAGATGAGTCAGGGAGGAGGAAGTGAAGAGACAAGCGATCAGTATGACTGCATCAGTGCGAGTGAGGAGAGCATCCTGGCTTTGTCAGTGTGACTAAAACCCTGGAGCTGAAAGGTTAAATGTACCTGTCAGTCTCAAACTAGCACTTCAGGAGTTGCCTGCCCAGCTTTTGTAAGGGGCTAAAAATGTGCAGATGTTAGACTGAAGAAACTAGAGCCCATCTATGCTGCTCTCAGCAGCAGTCAGGGAACGGCAAAGAGCAGCTGAAGATGTTTCGAAAGCAAGAAAGTGATCTCTGAACTCCTGCGCTCACATAAATGGAAGCAGCGTGTGGTGGACTGCAGCAGCCTTGTGTTCAGATCAACTGTGAATTATTTGCACAGGCTGCTGCTGTGAGCCAGTGGAAGAAAAGATTTGCAGATATAACTTAAAGAAGCTGCTACCATAAATACAACTGCAAGCAGGTTAAGGTTTCTAGAATCTATTTGTTTTTATTTATTGAGTCAGTGTTTTGCACAAACATTTAATACTCTTGCATCATACACGGCTGGGTGTTCACTGTGTGAGCAGTCAAGTACCTTCTTCCAGTTCTCTTTGTCTTCTGAGAAGAGTCTGAATAAGTGTCTTTGGTAGAGGTTGCCCCAGAGACAGGTTAGGAGCACGTCTGCAAGAAATGGAGAGGGACTGGCAGCCCACAGAGCCCCAGGCTGTACTTTTTTAACTGGCCAGTGTTACTGTGTTTTACCTGTGTGCATGGATTAGAAAACCTGTTTCTGGGCTTTCCTTTAAGTGTAGGGAAACTGGTCCAGCTCAAAGCTCTAGAAAAGACTTATTCTTACTCTTAATAATAATTTGTCTTTTTCCATGCTTAGAAATGCAAGTGTGTTTTCTAGGAAAAAGCAAAGCCCTACTAGAAAAGGAGCAGTCTGATCCTGGTTTGATTAATCTTCTCTTTGCCAGGTTTCTTCCTAAGACTTTGAGATTACTGCCTTGGTGTATTAAAAAAAAAAAAATTCTACCTCTTCCTGTATTACAAAAACATCATAATATATCAATTATATAGGAAGGCTGTTTGTTCCAAATGCCCTTGAAACTAATTGGAATGCTTACCTCTGCTTCAACAGGCCTTTCTATTTAATGTGGTGGTGTTTGGCTCAGACCCCTCTTACAAACAAAAGACACAAGATGTTCCAAAGGTAAGTTTGCAGGAATGTTGACAGGCACCTTCCCCGCAATAGCCTCATTCTTGTTAGTGTTTCAGATGAACAGATTGAAGTGTGTAATTAACATGTATGAACTACATCTACAAGCTGAAAAAATGTTTATTGTTTTATCCCTTAAAGACTGACTACCTTGCTCAACCCTAAGCTGAGTAAAACAAGGAGGAAAATTATCCTAGTTTTTATGAAGAATGTACTTCTGAAAGTAAAGAACTAACTGTCTAAGGCTATATGCAATCCTGGCAGCTATCTTACGGTATCTCAGCTAACATTCCCTTTCAACCAACACTGATACTTGGCCAGAAAGAACTCCTTCGTGATGCCTGATACTAGGCTGTTATAACGAAACTCTATAAACCTGAAAATCAGGCTTGTTTTAATGGGCTGCTGAGACACTTTTTGTGTGTCTTGGACTTCTTTCAAAACAGCTTTATGTTTAGGAGTTTAAATAAACAAACTGGCAAGGTTTTGCTTTTGAGTTAGAGGGATGTGGGGTGCCTACTGGCCTCCCAACAGGTGACTTCCTCAGGAGGCAAAGCATTTCTGGAGGTGTGGGCTGGTGTCGTTCACATGCAATACACTATGATCTGTATTTCCCAGTTTTTAGAGCAATTCTGTAGTGAGCAGTGTCCTGTGGAATAGGCTGTATTGTGTGATACCTCTCTCCACTGGTGGAAGCCGGTTGCTGCTGAAACCAGCAAGCTTCCTCCAAGGAGCTGTTGCACCTAATCAGCTAGAGATAGGTTTATTGCCCTTAAAGCTCTCTTTCTCCCTCTGCCAGCTGTAACTAGTGAACCTGCCTTCCCATGTGCGGCACACTCTTTTGATGCACCAAACACTTTCAGCAAGCTGCTGAAATATCTGCTCTGCTTCAGTGAATATGCCAGTGTTATTCCCAAAGTGGTATTGGGCAACTGATTTCCAAAGACTTTGGCAGAATCTTTAAAGGACTGGAGTTGATATTAGGCAGGAGAGGTTTGGTGTGGAATTCTGCCTGACTCAATTGTTTCATTTCCCAACAGAGTCCCAAATGCAAGCTCTCTGCTTTGCGGTGTGTTGCTTTTGACAAGCTTATACCTGTACCAAGGCACGAAGCCATCTTTTGCAAGTTTTTAGAAAAATATCTCGCTGCTTGGCTGAAGAAATAAGGAACAGAAAAAAATCATTTGGTAAGTTTCAATAAGGAATTTTTGTAGGGAAAAACCCTTGGAGGCAGCATAGTTGCAATATATGAGTCACCTGAAATACATAACATGAATTGGGTAGTAAAGTCACCATCCTCTTCTCAGAAAATTAAGTTAATTATTATTTCTAGAAGATTAGGAAGAGTGGGGGAGAGTGGATAGATGTTTAACAAGTTGACCTTCCAAAGTTCATGGAAGTAATTTCTGATTACAGGCTAAAGATAAGATCAGAACCTGTAGGACAAACATGCCTCCAGAATAAATGCAGCTTACACAAAGTTCAATGAACTTGCTGTAATAGACCGCTTGGTTTAGCTATTCATATATATATTAGGAAATAAATGCTTGTATATTGGAAAATATGCAAAGTTTCTGTGGAAACTGCAATTCTGTAGATAATTGCAACATCTTGGAGAGATTTGAAACTGAAATATAAAGATGGAGGAATATCTAAGTCGTAGGCTGTTCCTATAGTGGCCTATTACACAGGGATTGTTGGAGGGTTTCAGCAAGAATGACTGACGTAAAATGTACTCAATCCTGGTGATGCTGAAGGGTTTGGTAACTGTAGCAGAAGAGATGCCTGTTTACAGCAGAACATGCCTGAGCAGTGCTTGGGTATGTTACAGGATGCTGCATGGCTGAGGAGACTGCGGAGGCATCTCGGGTCAAAAAACCCCACTCACAGCATGCAAACGTGAATTCCTGGGGCATCATATTCTATCGTTAAAAATGAATTGGTACTGTAAATAACTATTGCAAATCATTTAGCCTCTTGTATTAGGAAGTTTTAGTGCTTTTTTAATGAGATGCTCAGTATTTGCGATCAGGCGCAGAAAGGTGTTGACACAGGTTGTTCTCTTGTAGCACAGCAAGAAATCTGGATAATTTTTGTGCTAGAAGCACAGGCCAGGAGATCTGGGTTCACTCCTTGGCTCTGTTATGGCCATTACTAAGCAGACACTTAATCTCTGTGAACTGGTTGTGTCCTTAAATGACTGAAAGCACTTATTTGACACCCAGTCACACCTATGTGATACTCATGTGACAGACTGACACTGTGTTAAGATTAGAGGTTTTCATTATATTATGAAATTCTATTGTTTTGTAAGAGGATTTTTGCTATTATATGTTCACTTGTGTGCTACTGTTTTGAAGTGGACTTTTATTTTCTACTACAGTTTTGTGTATTTGATGAACCATGCAGTCTTTGAGTGCGGGACAGATTTACTTATGTCTCCCCAAATGACACAACAGGGAGAAAACAATCAAGACTTCATACTGAATACAATTCACTTTCAGGGTATGAAAGCATCCCAAAGCAAAGTGGTACTCAGAATCATGCAGCAAGGTTCTATGGGAAACAAAAATCCCACATATTTTCTAAAATTATTTTCCATTGAAATAGTTTGCATTAACACAGGTGAAAAAAAATCAGGAATCAGAGGAATATATGGCAAGCTTGCATAATTCTATAAATGAATGTAACTCACATTATTTTGCTAAAGCTACGTTTGTCCCATTCTGTCTTAAAATCACTGACTGCTGTACCATTTGACCTGAAGTGTAAAGCTTTGATTCAGCAAAGAACTTGAGGCTAAAACTAGGAATTCTAAGAAATACTTTCCTCAGCAAAAGTACTTGATCACATGTCTACCCTTAACCATGAGTGCAGCTGCTCTTTTGTAATCACAACTATCCTTAAATTCAAACTACAATCCATGAAACAGAAAAGGAAAGTAATTCAAGCTAGTTGTTTGACAGTGATAGCTCTAGTTACCTTGCAAAGCTTGTATGAAGTGCAATTTATTTCCCAATATAGTTGTGTTCATAGTTGGTATTTTTATTCACAGGCTGAATTGAAGAATTGAATCAAGTGTCAGGTGTACTTGTGTGCACTGATGGTAGTGGTTTTGGTGAGTAATGTGAGAAAATAATTCCTTTTAGAATGGAACGAAACATGTTACTTTCCTGTGTTTTTTTAATCTTAAGTTTAAATTGTTAGAATTTTTTTAAAAAATGGCATGAGTGAAGAAATAACACGCTTTCTTAGTGTTAAAATTTCATAATATTTAAATGCAACTGAAATTATTACGTGTTTTCCACTGAATTTATAAATTCTCTCAACAGTACTTTTGGTGGAAAACATTTGTTGAACACTCAATTTTCAACTCTGGAGTCTTGGTCCTTTTTCCACAACAAATAAAAAGTGTCTGAAATTTTAAGTCTCAACAGATGTCTAGAGTGGCATTTTGCAGTGCCAGTCAACATGCTGGAGCAGTTCTGGGCCAGAAACGGAATTCCCAAGTGCCACGGACCATGCTGATGGCAGGATGTGCAACTGGATTTTTTTCAGAGGCACTGACTTTGCAATGTACTGAATGCCGAGTGCCAAAAATCTGGGAAGTAAGGTTTCTGTCACAGCTTACCATGTTGGGGACATCAAACACAAGCAAATTGACAACTGGCACATGGCTTATTGCTGCTGGTGAGACACTTATGAATGTCTGGCTGGCCTTTTCCCTGGTCACTAATAGAAAAGTTTTAAACACAACTCAGTGGGGTCTGCAGGGAGGGAAAAGTGTAGGGAAAGACTGCAGGGAGAGAAGAATGAAGGTATACAGTAGGCCAGAGTGGAAGATGGGGTAAGAGACAATAGATGGAGAAAGATATAGTACAACAGTGACTTTGTCATATGCTGTGGTTGTTGGCCTGAAGTGGACAAGTAAAACTCACAGGAAGGTCGGCAGAATGGGCTGCTTTTCTAGCAAGCCTGCATGCAAAAGGGGGCTTAACGTTGCAGTGTGAGTAGCACACTGGCAGAAGACTTGGCTCTCCTGGGCTCAACAGCCTCATCAGTGTTTCCTGGTTGCAGAAAGGGAAGGGAGTACTTTAGAACTCCTGCATGTTACCTTGGTGCTGCTTAATATCCATTGTGTCTATTCCAGATTAGCTAAGAGTTCAGTACATTCACGGGCTCTGCATGTACTTTGTCTCTTTCAAATATGCATGAATAACAGCCACTCCTGAGGCAAACCTAGGAATGACTTTGCATACTGTGTGACTTACATGAAGATGTATGCTTTTTTCCAGGTGACAGAATAAGAGCAGATCAAGATCAGGCCAAGGGATGGAGTACAATATGAGCTCTTCGTGCTTCTCTGTGTTTACGTTAGGCCACCTCCCTCCTGAGGCACAAGGTGAGAACATGTTTCCTCCCACACCATTGCCCTTCAGCCATTTTGTTGAGGTTTCTTTGTGAACAAGAAGTATCCAGAAAGTCTCCAACGCTTTCCACTTTGTTTTTGATGAAGTATGTGGGTGACTGCATTGGTCTGAAGAACGAGCTGTGCAATGCTTCTGTACCGTCATATTACTTCACACTTTTGCACAATTCCTATGTGTTGTCTTGCTCTGGCACAGGTCCAGGCAAGGAAGCTCAGTTGGAGTAGGGACTAGCTTGAACTTAAGTCTAAGGTCGTGATAAATAGTCCTGTGGAACTACCAGCTCAGTGCTTGCTGATAGTGAAGCAAATCAGGTGCTAGGAGAGGATGGAGGCCAAACCAGAAGGCTGCTGCATAAACTTACGGTTCATCTGTGCTTAGATTACTGGATGTGCTGTTTTTCTCATTCTGGCATATAAGAGGTCTGGAGAAGGTCTAGAGGAGGCAAAACAGGTTGATAGCAGGTGTGGAACAGTTTCTGTATTGGGAGTAAGTCAGAAGACTGAGAGGAATATAATGAAAGTATACAGAGCTGAGTGGTGTGGAAAGGGATTGGTTGTGTAATCTTCCTTCAACACAAGTACTAGAGGCCACATGTGAAATGACTAGGAACTAGATGAAAATAAACACAAGGTGCTAGCAAGTGTATAAACCTCATGAGATCTCAGGCAGTTCCCTCAGCTGCAAATACCTGGAGGTAGGGGAAGATACAAGACAAGCATCACACGCTTGTCCTGTTCTTTTCTGTGGGTGTCTGCCAATACCCACCGCTGAGGCTGGGATAGCAGGCTGGATGGACCCTTTGAGTCAGTCTGGCCTGCCTTGAGTTTGTGCCCCTGCAGGCAGTGCAGATACAGCGAGCTCTAGTTACCTAGCGTGACAACCCGGGCACGTTGCAGCCCACTGTGCCTGAACACAGCAGAGACAAGGACATAATCTCCCCCTGTCATGGCAGAATAGCTCTGATCTGCAGTTATTGCTGATAGCCTTGAATGTTAACCTTCAGGGTGTCAGGAGTGCAAAGGAAGGCTTTAGATAACACCCTGGTCAGAGCTCCCAGGGAACTGATATCAAAGATAGCTCGCGCTTCTAGTCACCTTGGTGCCACACCATTCTGCCCTGCTGGGCATGTATCAGTCTGGACTGCTAAACACAGAGTCAGGTATTTCATTGTCACAGCTCTGCTGCATGGCTTCGGCCTTGAGGTAAAGGGTCACATAATATTACAGTCCTCGGGCTCTTTGGTAGAGGTTTTGCTTGGTGATTCAAATTTAGCATTTTCACAATCAAGACAAATATTGACCAGGGAACCAGAAACACCACCTCCTTTTCATCCCTGTTTGGGACAGATTCTCTGTGAAAAAAAAAACAGAAAAATTGAGGCATGCTGCAGCTGGTCTGACAGCTGCCAAAAATGTGAGCGGATTAGAAAGAAGTTATTTCTCTCTATAGAATAATTATTGGCAAGGGCATACAACTAATCTGGAGTCTCTCATCTCTAGTCTAGAAATAGCTGCTTGACAGATGAAAAATAAAGCATGAAAAAAACCCCACACAATTAAAGTCATTCAAACAAAAAATACACCTGAAAGAAGAATAGTAAGCTTTTGGTAAAATAACTGGGGAGGAGAAGCAAGGAAGACACCGTTAGTGAAATTTCTCCCAAAAAAGGCAACTTGAACAAAATCTTCAGGGGATTTGGGGTTTTAATCTGTTAAATGCTGAATATGTATATTGAAAGATAATTTGTGCTATAGCAGCGTTGCACACTTGTTTCATTGACCTATGCTCAGCTTTAAGCTTTGCCTTGTGTGAAAATGGATGTCAGCTAAATGTGGAATTGTACAAATTGCTGGGTATTTCTAAAACAAATGCATTGGGGAATTAATTACTGAATAGCTTTATTCCTGTGCAGAAATCCTTCCTCTTTCCTATAAATTCACTGTGCCATATCTCTTCAAGTCCATAGTGAGTATTTTCTATGTTCCTAAACCACAGAATATATGCATGTATTTCAAAATAGCACATTCTGTTTTGCAGGAACTGGCAGGTCCTTTCATGTTCCAGCCTCCTTAAACTGGTCTAGAAGTAGAGCCGTCAATTACGGGTGGGAAGCCTTGACCTATGAAATAATTTTGTTACACTTTAATGCATTACTGTTATACTGCAACTAAGTGATAAGATTGTCTTTAAAAAAGATACTGGTTTATCCAGTTTTATGCGGAACAGTTCCAGGGGACTCTAAATTTCACTCCTGGTGGTCAGTGTTGCAGCACATGGCCCTAATTGTGATGTAGAATTGGGGTCCAAGAAAAACTTATGTTTGAAAGATCAGCTGAAGTGATATATTCAATGAGCATGAAAGCCCTGTTAAGAGGAAAGGACTTGCATGCTAAGATCTCTTAATTTCCCAGACACTCAAAGTTACATCAGAAAGAAAACGTTGCATTTACCTCTGAGAGTATCAGCTGCTTAAGATAAGGATGAAAATAAACCCTGAGTGTAGGAAGCTGCAGGATAACTCTAGCACAGTATCTTCTAAACTCTCACAGCTAAAAACTATTGTGCTTTGCTGCAGAAACGCTTGTTTTTCTCTAAGGAAATTGATGATGCTGGCTATATTAGCTCTGGGTGCTCTTAGCTGTACATGTTTCAAAGCCTTTCAGGAATGCTACTACACCCTTGTCTTGATCTTCATAAAGTAAAGGAAAATAACCTTCAAAGTTAGGCTAAAGAGCTACAGAAAGGCTTAAGCTGTGGCAAAGAAATGAATTAAGAAGTTGCAAAGGCTTTCTGCAGCTCTATGAAATTGTGTGTTACTGAGTTAAATGAGCTCATTGCATTACATAGTTCTTTTCCAGTTTTGAATATACCCACTTGTATTTGAAAAATCACTGCTTTGCCTTGAGGGAAGACATGTACAGAAGAGATGCTCTGTGTTCATGCTTAGGCTGTACCTCCTACTTCAAGGTTTCTTCTCTGTTGGTTATTCCAGTCAAGAAACCATGAGTGTTAGCTTTTTGGTGATATTTTCTGCTTTAGGGCATATGCTTGCCAAGTTGCTCAGTCTGGCACATCAGAACATGATAGCAGAGGTTTAATAAATTAAGCTGTCAGTTGCTAAATGCCAATATAGAACATAACTGAACACTGACTGTAAGAGTGCAGATACTAAAGGCTGTGTCTTCAAATGATCCTGCTATCCTGAACTCATGTAAATATTTACAAATATATTGACATTAAGATAAGAAGAGGAAAATTCCCTATCAGCTTCATGTGCAGTTTAATCTTTGACTAGGTCATAGCTGCTGTTTGTTTGAAATGAAAGTGCACGTGTTTACTTTTTCCCCAAACCACATCAATGTCGAGATCATGGTGGAGGTCTGAGTGCAGTGCATGTCAGCTGAGCTTTCCTTTGCGTGTTGCACTTGGGGAGCAAGGAATCTGCAAGGGCCCAGTCCTTCGGGAAACAAGCATGGCTGTATTCCCTTGAGTCTAAGGGCTGTACCTCTTTGCATCCTACTGATTTTTGGAAGGAAGCATATGTGCTGGGAAGTAGAAAGCACACTAGGTTTGGCTGTCATCCCCATAAACTGTCATCTGAGAAGAGAACAGCAATCCTGGCTGGTTTTCTAAGGGGACTGTGCATGTACAGCCACACAGCACTCTGCACTACTTCTCTACACGGACACTTCACATGTGAACTCAGAGTGACTGTATTCTTGCAAGGTATCTGCTGCTATCTCATAGTATAGTGGGCTCCTTTGTACTTCCTCGGAACACCTTTTTCAGGGTGTGTTTATGCAGATTCGCCAGATCTCTGCTAATGCTCTCCATTATTGTCCCTCTAGTCTGGACAGAGATCTGTGAGATCTTCCCAATAAGGCATTCTTAGTATGCACTAGAGTGCCCATGCGAGTCTTTACTGCAGAGTAGCCAAAGATATGCCTGCATGGATGCAGACAGCAGAGCTTCATAGCCTTCCTGGGTAGTGTAACTGGTTCTTGCCTCCCCAAGTTTATTTCTTAATAGATGTTTTCAAGACACGGTGGTGAAAGTGGCTGATGCCTCTGGACAATGAAGGGTGGTGAAGATCTTTGGCTTGGTTTCATTGCTTTAGGAAGACAACCCTTTTAGAACAGACAGATAATGTTTTCAAGGTAATGAGATGAGACCAGGAAAAAGCAAAATTCACTGTTTTAAAATAGTTCCAGCAAAATGTAAGGCTTTACTTTTTACTTTCCTCAAACAATTTTCCAGGTTACTAGGACAAAACCACTTCAATCATTTATCTGACTGGGAGGTCAATGTTCCTTTGAATAACAAATGACTGCAGTGAACTTCTACTTCTCTCCCCTTGGACACAGCTGCCTAAACACTGCAAAAAAAGTATGAACACAGGACAGGTATGGCCTTGGCAGGGACACGGGAAAGTAGGGCACGCGCTGTGGGCCGAATCTTTCTTTAGAGGAAGCCATGTGAAAGCACAAACACATGTAGGAAGTCACAAGTATAACTGGGAGCAGAACTGGGTCCCATACTTGCAAAGTTGCCTAAGCTGCTTTTTCTGTCAAGCCTAGCAATTATCTGGGCTTCCCCACAGCTCTTTTGCCGCTGTCACTTAGCAGAGCAAGTAACTTACTTCAGAGATCCAGCTGCTGCCAGAGGTGGCGTGCCCACAGCTTGCCTCTTCTGATTCAGGGGGTGCCAGGACATCTACAGGGAGCATCTTGATGATGTGGGTCCAGGTGACAAATGTGGGGTATCTTCTAGTTGTAGCAGAAAGAAACCAGGTAAAATGTTTCAATATTGATGTCAAACCATTTATATGTGGGTTCTAGTTTTGGTGGATAAGGTAACATACACTTTTGTAAGTGGAAGTTTGCCTGTGTGAAAAAGGTGGAGGTGCTTTAGGCAGGAACAGAGCAAAGCTGGATTTTTAGATACTGCACGGAGATTATATAGAACCAAAATACTTGATCGGGTTTTCTAATACTTGAATTTGAGATTCTGCCTTAGATTGAATGATCTGCACTGAGGTGTGTATGTGCGAAGCACTTCATTTTCTCTTATGCAGAAAACATATGGAACTTTGTGTTTTACTGTAATTGAAAGACAAACCAAACCATCAAAGCACTACTGTGGCTGATGGAGAGTCACACTGGGAGTGTTGTCTAATTATGAAAAACCAACAGACCATGAAGTTCTAATGTGTGAAATGATGTAGTATGTCATGATAACTTGGCACAGAGTTGCTACACTTAAGCCTGGCTAGAGGGGAGGGTGGATGCTAGAGAGGTACTGTGACAAGTATTCTGCCATGAGTTGTCAGCAGCAGAGGGGTGTTACTCCTTAAGCTCCCCCAAATCAGCCCTGATTCTGCTGTCTCCTATCTGATGGGTTTCATGAGCAGGATGTGGATGGGTATAACTTCATGACCTGAGGTGAAAAGTCAATTGACAACAAGGAAATTTCTTGGAATAGAGGATGGTTCAGGTGCAAAATGTTCCCCCAGAACAGTGCTATGGCTCTGTCCATGCTTCCTGGCATAGTCTTCAAATTTTACCTTGGTAAAACATGGCATAAACTTGTTGGAGTTCTGAGAACAGTATTGTAGGTGACCTAAAGGGAAACAAACTGACCTTGGCAACAAATGCACCCAGGATTGCTGATACTGTGAACTGCAGAGTATGACTTAAAGGTGGAATGAATGACTACCAGTGAAGTCTGTCCCTCTTCTCCAGGCCAAAACCTTCTCAGGTGGGGACTGATGAGTGTTTTGAATTCCCCCCTACACCCTGATGGGGGTTTTGCCTAGCTAACATTATGTGCAAGGCTTTTTCATATAAAAGCAAATGTAATGCTCTACCCCTGTGCCCTGTGTTTTTTCCAAGGTATAGACAAAGATAGAATTGATCCTTTACATTACCTAAAGGCAGTCCTTAATGTCATGGGTGCTGTTTAAAAAAACTTTTAAAGAAGCTTTTCACAAGCTGCTCCATAAGTGGTATTTTGCTTTTACTAGATCATTTGGTGGTGTCTTGCTAATCTAGCTTAGTATCTGTTTTCTGGATAATGTTCATTAGAGGCTAAGCTTTACTATTTTTAAAATGAAAAAGTTTAAAGAACAGGGGAGAAACCCTGGCAAATAAGTAGAAACTGTCAATAAAATTAAGTCTGACAAATCTATCTGTACCCTGGATGACAGATGTGGAGTCCTCAGATCTCAGCTGGAATATAGTGCAATACACCTCAATGAATGAGCCTACAGTTTAGAAGAGTTTTTTCTGTAAAAAGCTGAAGCTCTCTAAGGACCCTTAGATCTGTGAACCAATAAAACGTTTTTTTTTTTTGTCAGTTTGTACAAAGAAAGAATTTAATATTGTTAGTCAGCTTCATACTCTGACAATTATGAATAGAGATAGTGCAAAGTCATTCTGCAAATCTCTATGTAAGCTTTTTACTTGGGCATTTAACAAATCAGAATGATACTGTTTGCAATAAATCGGGAAGACAATATAAGTGAATTGCATAAATTTGTAGGTCAAAGGCTGGCTGCCAGGCCAAGGGCAGGTTGCACAATTACTTCCTTTTCTGGAAAGTTTGTGCAGGCAAAGTGTTAGGCTGAATTACTTGTTTCCAGACAAGGTACACAAGGAGAAACAGTAACATTGATATCTAATCCATGTGATGTATTTGGGATATCTATAAAAAAGAAGACTCCAAATTGCTGTATTCAGTGGTCTTATTGTACGAGCAAATAAAAGACAGTGGGTTATTGTTGTAATGAACATTTTCCTGTAAATAATTGTATTGTGTGCAAAAATGACAGAGCTTGTGGTTTTGGAAAGACATCCTGGCTTTATTTGCGAAGGTGATAAAGATTCTAGTTTTCCAAATTGTAGTGGGAAATAGAGAGGATCTCCTCTCCTTGTACATAGAGGACAACTTTATTTCTGCAGGCTTGCACGCATAAGTAGTATTCCTGATTTTACAGCTTATAAAGCCTGCCAAACACCATCGTGTGGTTTCATCTTGTGTCTATGCTATGGGCAAATGTGGTCTTGAACATCTTTGTTCTAAAATGTTTGACATGCAACACTGCAATATATTAAAGACAGTTTTTGAAAAAAAAAATGGTAACAGGGCAGGCTTAAATCACCTAACTGAAATAATGCATTAGTTTCTCTGGAAGCTTAATTTTTCTCTGACTGATATAGATACATTTGTTACCTGCAAATAAATATCTAGATAATGCAAATAAAAGCCTTTGCTCCTGATAAAAAAAAAAAACAATATGAGTTAAGAGCTCTAGGTAAATACTACCGTGGATAAAGGCCCAGACAACTTGAAAGGGACCTTAAAAAAACCCACCCCTCAGTCTGACAAGTATTTACTGAGTCAGACTTTCATAGGGATCACTGTTAGTTAAAATTTGAGTGGAACATTGGCTTCATAGTTATTAAAACAACTTATTGTGGTGGAATTAAAATAGATTAGATTATGAGGTATCCTACTTTGATGTGGGTTGTAAGAGTAGAGAATTCCTTCTCGTGAACTGTTTCTTGTATCTCGTGGTTGAAAATGTGCATTTCAGGTGGATTTTGGCAGTCCTCCTGATTCCCTGGAGATCGTTGTTTCAAATTAGATGGCCTCAGAGATAAAAATATGTAGCACTTAAATAAATTTGTGCCAAAGTGTTCAGTTCAAGTTTCATTTGTTAAGGGCACTTTAAATTTAGCAAGCTTGATCAATTATTCCACTGAATTGGGTAAGATACCTTGGATGAAAATCCTGGTATGTTGTAAGTTTTACAGGAAGTAGTCTGACCCATTTTACTGTTACTGTGCAGCAACAGATTTATAAGACTTTATTTCACCAAAGAAAATACAAACTGAAGTCTATTTTCAGACCCACTATACCTATGATATAATAAGGTGAAAATAAAACCAGAAACTGTCCAAAGTAGGAAGGAAATCATCACATTTTCTTGTCCATTTGTGGCAAAAAAAATCACCAGTTTTAAAACAAGTATACAGGGCTATTCTATGACTTTTATTCCCATCTGTAATTATAATGAGCAGGTTTTCTTTTAAATGCAGAGGAAAACCCCAGTTCTGCTGTGGGAAGCATTGCATTTCATGAAGCCTCAGGTTTTAATTTGCCCTGAGGGTTAAAAATGAAGATATTTGATCAGTGCAGGACTTCTGCCGTGCATGGCTCCTATAAGCCTTCTTTTGCTGTAGTCATGTAGTCAGCTGAACACTACTAAGGAAGATCACTACATCATTCATTCACAAGCTGGGGAGGGAAATATTCCTGCTGACTCATGCTTAGAAGTATTTTCCTTGCTCCGCCTCCTTTCATTTCAGCTCCTCCTCCCCTCTCAGTGCTGGTTGCCTACTATATTTAAACAGCTGTCTTGGAGCAGAGGCAGGATTCAAGGCTTGTGGTTTGCTTGGCTTTCCAGGCTGTCCAGGCATTTTCATAAAGATCTCGCTTCGCACCGGACCTGCTGCTAAGGGTAAGAAGGCTACACGTAAATGTAGAGAGCTCTGTCTGGCATACTGTAACACTGCTTTCTGAATATCGCAGGGGTGTTTTTGGAAAGGTGTTATTTTCATGTACCATAAAGGTGAATTTATTCCACATGCTCTAGTTTTGTTTGTGGAGTAACTGGCCTTGCATGTAAAAGTGGTAATACAAGTTGGGGGGGAGCAAACTTCTGAAGCTTGTAGGCAAGTATAAAATATAAAGGCTATTGATTTCTGTTTTTTAAAAGCACTAATGAATTAAATTTTAAAAACTGGTGGTGAAATGAATGGGTTGATGAAGAAAAGAAGCTGAAGAAAACTGTTGCGTTCATGTTAGTTTTGTTCTTGTTGAAACCTGAGTGTCATGGTAGCTCTTTCAGTCTCTTTCATTATTTATATATACTGAGTGCACTGCTCTCTTGAACTCTCCCTGTGTGCTGTACAGGCCACACTTGATGGTCCTTACTTGAGCAAAAGTCTCACTGATGTTGTAGGGAGAGCTACTTGCATATGGCTGATGTAACTTGGCTTTTTACTTCTGCTAAAGAACTCTAGTGTCACTGTCTTGCTAAATGTATCCTTGCTTTTTCTTTTGCTCCCTTAAAGCCTGTTTCAGTTGTGCAGCCTGGAACTACTGGGGGCCACACTGACCGACTTTGTGTGCGTGATAGTCCCTCCAGGCTGAAGGCTGTGTCAGGAAGGTATGTGGAGTTTGGCCCGGAATGAGCTGGGTGCTTTTCCAAGCCAGAACAATTACGTAACATCACATAGACACTGAAATGCTTTGGAAGCAGTGATGAGATAAATTGTGGAGCTTGCAGCGTGCTCCCAGATGAAGAGGAGGAAAGGGACATCCATTTAAAGTAGGAAGCCTAAAGCAGGAGCCAAAATAGGGATCAGTGTCACTAAGTTGGCTAAGTGTGAGTGCCCAGCAGCCTACTCTACATAAAAGGAGAGTGAGAAGAGCAGTCTTGGGTTTCTTGCTAGCTCAGGCTTTCTCTTGCTACTAACCAGTTCTGTACAGATTTGAAATGAACTTCAGTGTCCTGTATGCTTTCCAATAGCCTCTGCAAGAACAGGCTTTTATCTGCTACACTGTATTAGCTGTACAGGTTATTGAGGTATATGTGGTCCCTTGATTTTAAGATCGCAAAAAAAAAAAAATTAAAATCTACCTTTACTTCTAATGGCAGGAGAAGAGAACATTTGGCCTGAAACTGAAATGCCTGAGATATTCTGAGCTCAGTTTTACACCCAGAAGTCAAACTCTAGCCTACAGGATGAGAATAGCTATAGACAGGTTCAGCATCTGGTTCATTTTTTACTAAAAAGAATTATGATTAACTACAAATTATAGAGATGGCAGCTATAGGAAACGGAAGGGACTTCTTCCAGTTGTAGAGAAATGGTAGAATAAATAGAAACATCTCTGATGGATAATCTTGTGTTGATAGAATTGTCCAGTGTCAAAACTTCAGGAAACAAAGCGTGTAGCACTACGATGGTCATTCTGGGGTTTTCTGAACCCAGATCATGAGTAAAATCATGGATAAAAAGGGTCGTGTATGTGCATGGATCTAGTAATTTCATCAGAATAACAACTGTGCTCCTCTAGCCATTAGGGTTTGGTTTAATTCCAGCAAATGCTCCTTTTTCACGTGTTGGGAGGTACAGAATGGAGGAGGAGGGTGAAACGAGGAGAGTGTTATCACTGAGCCTGCGGCTGCTGGCTCTGCTCTCTATCAGGGTGGGGTATGTTGGCTAGTGCAATGGCCAGAAGCCAAGGCAACCTTCCTCTAAAGCAAACAGGACTGCCAGGCTCACTTCTACTGCCTTGTGCCTTTTTTCTTTTTTTTTTTGTCCCCCTCAGGCTCCCCCAGAAACATGCTGGCACACAATGGCACGACTTTGCTCCCAAGTCTTCCAAATGGGCTTGCAGGCTTGTTGTTTATATGCTGGCTTTGCTGCTCTCCTGGAACAGTTGCCATGTGCTGTATTGGGTTGGTTCAGCAGTCCTTGCTTCCAGCAAAAAACCCACGGATGTTGCTGGGTTACCACTGTCTACAGAGTGCATACAGTCTTTCTGTGAATGCTGCTGCAGTCTGCTGTGGGGCAGAAACCTGGAAGATCGCTTCCAGAGATCTTGCTTCCCTCTTCCAGGTTCCCAATAGTTTCACAGAAACAAGACGTACGCTCTGTTAGGAAAAACTACTAAGAACTTGTGCTCTCATGTAGTACAGCCATGGAGAAGGATTTATTTGTTACCATGGAGAAGAAACTTCTGCTAACCTTCAGATAGGTACTGTGGTTTAGCTGGTTTGAGGGGAATACCTTAATGGTCACACCAGTGTCCTGTTCCTTTGGTGTCTCTGGCCATCCCAGGTGCTGGTGCTGAATTCCACCAATTGCAGCTCTGGAGCTTTGTGGTGGGGAACTATCTGGGGGTAAATTTACACAGCAATCTGCTGAAGGTGGTACATGTTTTGGTTCATGTGGCAGAACCTACCCAAAAGGCTGGGGAAATCCTCCGGCAGTGAGGCTGTGCTCCTGCAGCTAGCAGGGTTGGGTTAAACATGCCTTCAGGGGCTGCTGCATGCCTTGGTGTAGACACAGCACACAAAAGGGTTCATCTTCTGTAGTGCATGCATCTACCTTTGGGTCTCAGTTAAACTGGGAACCTAAGTTGCCTTGAAATCCAGCTTTTTTTCAAAGCTAGGTGCTTGAAATGACTTAAATTAGAAAGCAGGACTGTTATGTCTCTTAAGTGGTTCTTGCCCTGTCAGGCAAAATGCATGAGTCAGACTAATGCTTAGTTAAGTGGTAATATATATTTGGACTAAGTTGCTAGTTTTGAATTTAACTTGTAAGCCTTGTGATGTGCCTCTCTACTGCGATGAACTCCGTCTTCATGGAATAGCTCTGTCTGGCCCAGCAATGGCTGTATACTGGTGTATGTGAGAATTGTCACATCCTTGCAGGCAAATGCACTTACAAGACTCCTCCAGAAGCCTGGAATTCTGCAAATCCTAAACTCACCTGTAGTTTTCTGCCTGCTCATTCAATCACCAGGGTTTTACTGCATTGCTGTAGTTGCTGGAGGTATAAATGTCAGGCTTAAAGGGGACCATTACACTTGCATGATGACATTTGCTACAATACCTGTGTCAAAGGCAGTGATGTGCCAGACCTCATGAAAGTGTGTGGTGTGCTTGCCAAAGATCTTTCTGCGCTTGAAAAGGGTGTGGAGAGCATGTCCTACTCAACAAAGGCATGCCATTCAGTGGATTTCAACTTAGCTTTCCAAAATGACAATAATGTCTTTATAAAAGACTGTATTCTCTGTAGAATAACTTAAAAGCCTATGCTGAATTTCAAAAACCTGATTATTGTGGTAAAAATATATTTTAACTTCTCTAGATTAGTGACAGTATAGTTGAACTTCCTGTAAAACTAAAGTAGTCGTTATTTGACATGGTGGGATTCCTGCAGGAATGGCAAAAAAAACCTCTGATTCACTGTTCATTGAATATCTGCATAACGATTAGGTTAGTTTTGTAGATTGCACTCTGACACCTTTGTCTCCAAGATAATTATGATGTATATTTTGTTTAAAGACTTGTTGTTATTTACTTGTTCAGACCTAAAACTCTGCAGTTTCTGGAAAACTAAGAGAAGGTTCAGAAACTAAACTAGTACTTCTCAAAAAAACCTGTAGTGATGGAATGGTACGTACTTGAAAATGCAGCCGGGAGATTTCCAGCTTTTGGGCAGAAGTCTTGAGTGAGGTTTGCTGTAATTATCAGTAAATGCACAATTTGCTTTATAACATACAAAGTGTTCATGATAATTATGGCACAGTATAGGCAGAAGTGAAGTTTTCATTAAGAAGCTTCAACACTTCAGTTACTGTAGTCAGAGGGTTACTGAAGGTGCCAGCTGTCCTGGAGCGGCTGGAATTCATGTGTGGAAGAGAAAGATAAGGGTTCTCTCTTTTTTTTTTTTTTTAATTTTTTTGTGGTGTATAATCAGGGAATCATCCTTTGGTTTTGGGGGTAAGAGAAGAAAAAGATAAGTAGGCCAGTCCTAAGTGTGGAAGTGTAATGTGATGGTCTGCAGTGCAAGGATAAGACTTTAGATCAACCTGCGTTTGTGGGATGTAGAAAGTCATGTTTTTTGGCTTGGCTTTTTTTTTTTTGTCAAAAAGGCAAATAATTAAAAACTTATTTGTTTTAACAGGTAGACTTCAGGACCTAAATGCTTCCGGACAGGAAGATGTATGCGTTATTGACCAGACCCCAAAATAAGAGTGGGTTCAAGCCACTGCCTGTTGTGATCATAGGTAAGCGTTCTCTTGCCAGCAGTACTGTGTTCTCTCCTGCTGTTGTTGCTTTGGACTTGCTGTTTTCAGCTTTTGTTCCATGTGTTCTTACTCAAACCAGAAATGCCTGGCCACTGTTTCTGCATCCGTTCCCTGACAGCCAAACTTTCTCTAATACTAAGACAAAGATCACTAGGAGTTGTGGGAAGTAGGGAACCAGGTATTTAACAAACTAAAACATATAAGTTTCTTTAATAGTAAAATTGGCAACCTTTTGGGCATCAGTTCAGCTGGGTCCCATTTTTCTCTGTTGGCTATTTAGAAGGGCTTGAAACCTTTTCACTAATTTTAATCAACTTGCTGTGAAGTGATTATCTGTAGTGCTTGAATTGGAGGTGGGTTTGTGTGATCTTTTTTCTGCCCCATTTTAGTGCCTAGAAGGTGCTCCAGATGCTGTTAAAGCTTCTTTAACTTTTTCAGAGATTTTGTTTAAAATACAAGTCAGCTACACTGATTTTGTACAGATTTAATAGAATGGTAAAAAGCTGTGGGTTTTCTGTCAGTTTAGAAAACAGGTTATGTAGTAACTGTCTTGTCTCCCTTGCAAGAGGGGAGCTTAGTGATGTGAGGTGGTTCTCGGAGCTAAACACAAGTAGTGATGTCAGTGCCTTCCCCTCTGTGACCGATCATGAGCTGTGCTCGAGTGCAGGTGTTGGACCTTGTTCATCTGAGCATGTGTTTAAGTGCCTTGCAGAACTGGGTTCCTTCCTTATCTGTCATCTAATTTATAGCCCTCAAGAGAGCTAGTCCAAAGTTAGTGCACCACAGAAATCTCACTTAATCCTTGCTAACAGTCAGTTTGACAAGGACACTACTACCAGTGGGTTCTAGTCTCAGAGTGACTTTGTACTGCCCAGTTGTACAAGTCTTGAGATAGGAGGGTATTTCTGGTACAGCCCTAGTGCACCTATACAGGGATCCAGTGTGGAGATGTCACTAAAGCCTCAGAAGCACCAGTGTGAAGATGTGCACTGCGAAGAGGCTGTTGGGCTGAAGCAGCTCAGCTGTTTCACTGCAGCTGGACACTGCACGCAGGTTCCAGCTGCTTCCCTAGGCCCTGCTCCAGGAAGGCTGTGGGCTCCCTCCTCTGTGCTGGCAGCCTCATGAAAGCAGTTGCTTTCGACAATAGTATTAGACCCAGAGGCAGCTGTTCTTGTGACCATCTGTATCAAACTGAGATGTGATTCAAGAGTAAATCCTCTGTGTGTACTGCTGAGTGTTGTGTGCTCAGGTGGTTAAGTTTGGCTTAGGTACCTCCTTGTACTTGCTAAAGCAAAGAAGTAAGCTGAAAAGTGTTATATTTTACTATAGCTACAGTTTAGTTTGCTTTTTGGATAAGTTTACTGCAAGTGGAATATTCCAAACACTGACCTGAAGCTGTCCTTGCTCGGCGCAGCAGACTCTGACCCCAGCTGCAGCATGTACTGCCCTTCACATAGCTCAGCTCGCTGTTAGCTTTACAGCCTGAGCCTCTCTGTCTCAAATCCCCAAGAAGCAGCCTTTGCTCCAGTCGCTCACGCATGTGGCACGGGCACTGTGTCAACCCAGGCTGCTGTGTCACTTCAGTTCTCCTCCCCTACATCGTCACTGCACTATGTAATGGTGGTTAGTCACATACTAGTGAGCAGCAAAGCCTGAGCAGCCAGAGAAGCTGACACCTAGTTATGCAGACGCTGTAAAATATTAAACATGCTGGAGAACAGCCACATGAAAACTTTCCATGGGCTACTCTCACTGGGCTTTGGAGTCATATATATCAAGTTTTTTCCACTGTCTGTTGCATCCAGCAATCTGTTCAAGGTGCTGTATTCTGGGGGGTTGTCTTGGTATGGCAAAGAGACTTTTCTTCCTTAACATATTCCCTGCAGTACCATAGTAGGACTGGTTCCCATTTGCAAGCGTTCGCAAGACCTGTCAGTCAAAACTGATGTTGCCAGATATCGCTTATTAGATGGGATTTCTTATTGAACAGAGCTGTTTCCCCTCCACTTCAATAGTCACTCTCTTTTCTGGATTTACTCTGTATCCTGTGCACAATGAACTACTCCGCACTGGTTTGAAATACGCATCCAGGAGAGCTGAGGCCCCCAGTCAGTATGTCACCAGTTTCTAAAACTTTGTAGAAGTTAATAACTTGAAGCAATAACTTGATTCATTGGCATGCTAGAAACTTCAAGCTTCAGGTGATGTTAGCCTCTGGCTTGTTTAACCCAATGTCTTTTCAGCAAATTCTGAAGACCTTGCAATGCAAATAGATGCAACTGAGGAGGAGAAGGGGACATATGAGGGTAAAATGAGTTCCCCAACTCCATCCAATAGGTCAGTGGTCAACCTGGAATAGGAAGTCCCCTGTATCCACAGCAGTGTTGTACCCTTTGAATTGGACTGGATATTAGAAACACTCCTCAAGGGGCTGCTCTGTCTGCAGGAGTATAAATTCTTCTCCATTGTGTCTTTTTAGGGAATGGACCTTCAGGAATCTGTCTCTCGTATTTGCTGTCAGGCAACATCCCTTATTTCAAAAGAGACTCTCTTCATCCTCATCCCATTCTTCAGAGGAAACTGGAAGAGGCACCAGATACCTCCATTTTGGACCAGGTTTGTGTAAAGAGAAACAGTAAAACATCATAGTGAAGCATCTTAGGGATATATAAGTGATAACCTCATTTGAATTTTCAAAGTACACAGACAGAATGAGTGTTAAGCAAAATACTTTTGATTGTCCAGATCTCCCTTGTATGAAATGCCAGCATTACTGCTAAGTTCCTTGAGGTAGCCCTCAGGCAATAACAGGGTCTGTGTGCCAGTAAATGAACTTTACAGAACACCGAAACCACTGATTAGAAATACTGGAGTAGCAAGCAGTCTCCTGCCTGGCAGGACATGCATTTTGAGCATCTGATCTGCCTTTCTTTAGGATTTGGAGTATCTGTCTGAAGGCTTGGAGGGACGATCCCATAGCCCTGTGGCTCTTCTTTTTGATACTCTTCAGCGTCCAGACACAGACTTTGGTGGAACAGCAGAATCTGTCCTCACTTGGTGGCACGAGACTGACAGAGCCATCCCCCACCTGGTCCTTGGCAGAAACGCTCCTGGAGGTGCCTGGCATGTATGTGAATTGAAGCCTAACTGCTTAGGTCTGCATGTTGTAGGACAGCCAAATGCGTTGACTGGAGAGGCAAAAGCTCCTCTGATATGCCAGTCAGCCATGTTTGGTTTTATGTATGTAGACAAACGAAAGTTTAAAAGGGAAAAAGGCATGAGAGGCATCTATATTTCCAGTGCCATATTGAAACACGGCAAAATTGCATTTCACTTACATTAAATAACTGAAAGTCATTTTACTATGTTTCTTGTTTCAGTCTATTGAGGGCTCTATGGTTACCCTGAGCAGAGGGGAATGGATGGGACTCCCAGATCTCCCGTTCAAAGACTGGCTAAAGCAAAAGAGAAGGTAAGATAGCTATGGTGAGATTATTTGCAAACATTTTGAGGTTATTTGGGAACCTGACATGGAGTGGACTCCTTGAATGTAGCTACCTCTCTGTTATGGATGATTGTAGTGAAACAAAGGACACCCTCCCACCCCCCAGTAAAGGTCCATTCTGCATTCTGTGATTCAGGTAAAGTTGCAGTGCTGCTTGGAATGTGTCCTTCTCAACACTCACGGGGGGAGATGGATCACAGTGACTGTGAGTTCTGCATAAAGCTTGGAAAAGGCATGGTCATCTGTGTCTGCCACTGCTGTCCCTAGTGACAAGTACAATTAGCTCAGCTACTGTGCAGTCTCTGAGGTGCTTCTGCTCTTAAGATGTGTAACAGTGAATCTCAAAAAGTCCAGGAGTTAAAAATGGAATGGAAGCAAGATGTGAGAGGAAGGCATAAGTGAGTAACCAAGTTCTTAGGGAGGATGGGATTCATGCTAGAGAAAGCTGTCTCTGTCCAACAACTTGTGGACTTGAGTGTTAGCTCTTTATACCAGGAATAACTTCGCAGAAGTCAGGGAAACCAGATGAGTCTTCTCTGCTAGTGCCAGGATAGATGGCTCTAGGATACATTCAGTGGAAGAGGGGAGAAATTTCAGTCTCTTACTTAACTGCTGTTTGACCTTTGTTTGTACTTATATTACAGGGGCCTCAGAAACAATAGAGCCACAGCAGAAGACATTGCTCAGTATTACCAACACTATGTGGTGAGGAAAGGACTGCAGAAGAATTTCAGATGTGGTACTGTTGTGACCTCTGTGAGGAAAGTGAGTGCAGAGAGCACCTCCAGCCACGCACAGAAAGATCTGCAGGAGAATAGCGACTCACTCTGGAACTTCAATGAGAAAAGTATGGAGGTCTTTCAGGTGGATGGATTTTTCAAAACTGTGAAAGGTGATAAAGAGCCCTTTTCCATCTATGCAGAGAATGTGGTCTTAGCTACAGGAACATATGATAGTCCTACTTGGCTTGGGGTCAAGGGAGAGAACCTTTCCTATGTCCATCACCAGCTGTCTGCCCTAGAGGAAGCAGTGAAGAACAACAGCGTTGGCATTATGTCAGATCCAGTCTTGATTGTAGGTGCTGGTCTGACAGCTGCTGATGCAATTCTCTTTGCTCACCATTGTAATATTCCAGTAATCCATGTTTTTCGAAGACGAGTCACTGATCCAGGTCTTATATTTAACCAGCTACCCAAAATGATGTACCCTGAGTACCACAAGGTCCATCAGATGATGAAGGAACAGTCAGCTGCTTGTGCTGGGCCTTATGAGTGTTATGTTAGCCTTCCTGAACATCACGTGCTATCCTTTGGCAAGGACAAGAAATGTATCTTTCAAGACAAGAATGGCTACCAGAAAGTTTATAAAATTTCCATGGCTTTTGTTCTGACTGGCTCAAACCCCAACCTCTCCTTTCTGCCAAATAATGGCATTGACTTGGCAATGGACAGTGACCAACCAGTCAATCCAAAGAGGAATCCCATAGATGTTGACCCATTCACCTATGAATGCACTCAGGAGAAAGGGCTTTATGCTCTAGGACCTCTAGCTGGAGATAACTTTGTACGCTTTGTGCAGGGAGGGGCTCTGGCTGTTGCCAGCTCTCTCTTTAAGAAGGCAAACAAAAATCCCCCCTAACAAAAAAAAAAAATCCCTATACTGTGTCTGGGTTACTGCTGTTTTCTTAGAGAAGCAAGTCATCTGATCTGTACATCCTCAAATGTAAAGCCCACTCCTGGTATTCTCCAAGGTTATGCAGAGAGTTACTAAGTTCTTGTTGAGTTATTTGGGAAGATTAAGTTGCCAAATACAGAGTGGGTTTCACACGGCAGTACCTTCAGTCGCTGGGGATTCAGCTCCCTTCCTATTTAGCTGTGCATAAAGGCTGCAGGGGCTTTGAATCTTGTGCCTGGTAATGTAGGGGGCAAGACAGTGATTGCTCTTCTATGCAACACTTTCCAGGTTGCTGAAAACTGAATTGGGGAACAATCAATGTTAATTATTTCCAGACAGCAGGCTGACAACCCTTTGTCTGTCAGCGTCTTACAGTGTTTTTTTTCATGAAACAAAGTAAGCCAACATGGCTTTATTTGCTCCTGTGGCGTGGCTGTATGTTTCTATTAGACCAGAAATCACTGAAAAGATGCTGCAGGTACCTGTCTGGCACATGAAGTGGTACCCTGCAAATAAAAACTGACAAAGAAACAGTCAAAACTGTATTGTCTCACTGACCCCAGCAAGAAGTAATACGTAGTATCCTTTTAATCAAGAGATTCCTGTGATGGCTTTCCCTCCTTCTTGAGAAGGGATGGTACTGATTTACAAACATTGGGTTTGCCATCTTGCAGCTTTCTACTTTCTAAAACTGCGATAGCCAAATTCATGGCAGCTGCTGTAGAGACAGCAGAACTAAAGGGGAGCTACTAGTCTGTCTTGTAACTGCCCGGGTACTGTATGGGGCTTCTGCTGCACCGAGTATTTCGGAAAGATGCAACGTGTTATACATTGTCTGAATTTCTAATGTAATGTGATATTATTTTTTTAAAGAATACTATCTCTGTAAAGGGGAAGCTGGCACAGTCACTTTTTGATAATTTTATGCTATATATAGCATTTTTTAATACTAATTTTCTAAAATATTTTTATTGGTGAAGTATTTTGTTACAGGCTTTCAATCGGTTTCAGATGAGCTGGGGTGAGTGGGAATGATGCCTTTATGTTGCAAACAGCATTCTCAACGGGCCTATGGGGCTTTTCATACCTCTCACAAGAAAAATCAGTCATAGCTAATCTTATTTGATGTAAAAACAGACTCTGCTCCCTGTGCTGCACTGAAACTCGCTGACATGACAGGATGCTGCATGTGTCTCTGGAAAGCTGAGTATATGGAGATAGCGGCTGTTTGTAAATGAATGAGCCTCAAGTTGAGATGTGTAAGGAGCTTGTCTGTGGTGTTGCTGTGACACTTGAATATCTTTGCCACTGACTATTCTTGTATGAAGCTTTTCAATAAAGTGATTTCAGACTTAGTCTGTGTTTTGTTTTTTAACTCTGACTTGGAATCTCTGACCCGGAGAAGATCTAACTGCTCACTGGCTTCCTGGCGAGCACCAGGGTGTGGTCTGTGCCTGCTGAATCCTGTGTCTTTCCCCTGCCTGGGAGCACAACACTCTGGCTTTGCTTTCTGTGTCTTCCTCTCTCCAGTAGGATGGAGAACCCTTGTAGAGTGCTCTGGCTCTTTTCTGAGATGAAAACATACTAGCAAACCAAGCGATTTGCCAAGCATGTTCTTGCCCAGGGGATCTTAGATCTCTTTCCTGTTACTCACTGTCTTCTCCTGTCTGGAAAAATACCAAATTGGTGCCTAGTCCAGTAAGTCAATAAAACAGTTCAGGTCAGAAGGGACAGTTGAATGTCTCTGGTCCAAAGCTTGCCCTCTTTTAGTAGGGTTGAAGTTAGACCTGGTTGCTCTGTGCCTTATCAGGGAAAGCTTTGAGTAGCTCCTAGGATGGAGGTTGCACTAGCAACGTTTGATTGCCTCATTCAACATTTGAGGACCTTGGTTGAGAATTGTGGGCTATTTTCTTCACTAGTTGAAATGTCCCTATTGCAGTTTATCTACTGCATCTTGAGGGTGGGGTTTTCTTGTGAGGTTTTTTTCTTTTTCATTGCACAGCTCTTGGGAGTCTGGCTCAATGTGTTAAAACACCAATCCTCATTCTTCTCTGAAGGCTGAGACTGGAGACCCCTCAGGATTTTGTGGGTACAGAGGTGTGGTGTGGATGAGTTCCCTGGTCTGTGTAATTGCTCACTGGCCAGAGGGGTAGCAATGTGCCTGGGCATCTCCCTGGCAGCATTGCTTTAAATGAGGTGATAGTTGTTCCCCTGAATCTGTTATCCGGGCAATGGGGGGATTCTGGAGTATTGATAATATAAGATGGCATAGAAGCTCACGTTCTTGGTACTCCCCAGGAGAGGTGCGTTGGTACTCTGTTCACCCTGCTGTGTATTCCTCTAGACCGGGTCTCAGGTGGTGCAGGATTGTGCTGTTCCCCTCCTGCAGCTGAACTTTGCTAGAAAAAAAAATAAAAATCAGTGATCACCTTTCTAAAAATACCATTTTTGGTCAGGTCTCAAATTCCTGCATCAAAAGCAAATGAAGNTGTGCTGGGAATAAGGGCGTAGGACTGGTGTCAAGTGAAATGCCGTTCTTCCCATCATCGCTGAGGTCAAAGCCACAGCCTTCGTGCTGATCATTCCTGTATCCCATATTGCATTACCGTGATCTAATTTGCCCTGCGCTGGGGAGCTCCTAACTAGGGCACCAGCCTGCACCTGCATCAGGGGGAGCTTGGGTGACCACGTTTTAAATAGCCGGCTTTCTTGCCTGAGAGAGCTGAGCTGCCTTGTGTAGAACTGGAAAGGGAAGTGGGTTTTCACAACTGATGCTTAGGAAATATCCTACGTTGTGCCCTGGAGGGAAGTCAAAGCAGAGGATCTCAATAGCAGAGGTGGTAGTTTACTCATCCACGGTAAGTCCTCAGGGCAAGGCTGCACAGTGCTAAGCCAAGTTGTCATTCAGTTCTCCGTATCCAAGGAGACAAATATGAATTATTGTTCCAAAACATCATCCGTGAGAGTCAACAGATACCAGCTTTGTTATGTGTGGGATTCACCCGTGCATTATAACCTTGACCTACAGCATGTGACAGGGCCAGGAAAAGAATTAGTCTCCTCCTGGGCCTTCTGCACATCACATGCCACTGGTGGGAGTGACGCAGCTTTGTCAGGCGAGATACTAAACGCTTTCGCTGCCATTGCCACTGCTGCACACGAGGCCCAGCCAGGAGGCTACCCTGGTGACTGAGCTGGCTATTTAAAATTGGCGACCACTCTGCTTCGTTTCTCCGTCCCCTGCAAGTCCCTTGGTGTCCTCTCCATGCTGCCCAGTGGGAACCTTCTGCAGTCATGATGACCAGAGCAGGTCGGTCTGGGAAGCCTCAAGCAACTCCTTGCTCTGCTCGATTCGGATGGAGCAGGTTTATTTTTATTCAGACCTCTGGCTGCTGCTAAGAGGTGATGCGTGTCGCTCCACAGCGAGGACTCCACATCAGGCACCCATTTTCTGTCCTTCAGGGCTTTTCAGCCTCCTTTGGTTTCCTCCCCGAATTGATCAGTCCTCAGTTTGTGTTTTTGCAGACCAAGCTCCTGAGACCTGCTGGCACTCACCAGGAACACCCAGAACAGAAACAAGGATCTGGAGTTTACCAACAAGACAAAAAAAGAGAATTGTGGGGTTTTGAGTGTTTTTATGCTACAGAGTCCTTGTAGTCAAGGTTGATGTGTTTTAAATAAACACACTTGCGGGTGTGGCAGAACTGACTGTACAAGTCTCAACTCAGATACCTTTTCTTATGCAATTAATGTACAAACTTACTGCTGCTACTTTTTGCTTTGGCGAACAACTTAGTATATGTCAGAGCACATTTGTCAGAGCTTTCCCTTCTTAAATGAAGGGAAGGGTACCTTCTTTTTAAAAGGAGCCATCTTTTGCATATCATCTGGATTGAAACTATTTCAGTAAAACAGTCTTGGGAACCCCTTTAGCTGTTCAGCATTCCCTTTCTTTTTGGCCACACTTCCGTCTTTGAGCACAGGACTAAATCCAGCCACGTCTTGGCCAAACCACTCTATTTCATAGGTCTACAGAGCATTATGGTGTATTGCAAGTCCGATGATTGCGTAAGTTGTGGCTTTGTAAGGACCCTTAGGAAGCTGTCAGACTGTTGCAGACTGTGGTGGCTTAAATTAACCTGCTTTATTAGTGAAATACAGATAACGTGTGAGCAGGCCAGCAGCCAGCGCATCACTGCTGACCGACAGCTCCTGAGGTTGTGCTAAGCTGCTTGTTAGCGGGGGGGTGCTTGGGAGGTGGATGGTGGGGGACGTCTTCTAGAAGAAGGGGTTTCAAGCTAGAACCAAACCTGGAGGCTCCAGGGAAAAACATCTCCCAGGACTCCGACGCAAGCCATGAGGGCCGAAGTAAGCTCCTGGCGGCTAGAGAGCAGCCAAGTGGGGAGTAAGAAAAGGGAACGCAAATTTTGTTGCTATTGTTGGCTGGATGCTGCCTTCTGCCAGAGCCTGGAAAGCTGCACGGATCCGCTGTCCAGGAAAAGCTTCCTTTGCCGTCCCTGGGGGCCAAGCCCTGAGGACCAGGACAAAACCTGGATCCTCTGCCATGCGGCTTGGAGACAGAGATTCTGTTTTGGCGTGGCAAGGAGGATGTCTCATGGCGTTTTTGCCTTTGGCTGTTATGAATGTGCCCTTCTGCTCCGTATGGGCACCCATACGCAGCTTGGCTCAGAGGAGCAGGACCTGCTTACACCGATTCACAGGACCCTGTCTGAGGAGGCACAGAGCAGGCAGCTCCCATGAAAGTTCTGCAAAGGAAGCAGGATGGATTTTGTTTTCCAGCCCAATTTTTGCTGGCTGCATTCGTTTCGTGGAAGCGCTGTTGACAGTTCTGCCTGATTTTATGGCTGTGCTGCAGCAAGCTGGAAATGAGGGAAAGGAGGGGAATCCCGAGCCAAGCAGCACGCACGCAGGGGCAGCGTGGCCCTGCTCCGTAACCGGCATCACCGCCAGCTGGGAAACCCGGTTTGGAAGGTGAAAGCACTGTTTATTTAAGATATTTACCCTGCAGGTGAATTTCCACATCTTGGTCTCACTGGAAGCGAAGGGACTGGCGAAATAACCCCAAGAACCACCTTTACGAACTGGGACGCAGCTGCAAAGCGCTGTGGTCCCCCCGGCGGGCGGCAGAGCTGGGGTGTTTGATTACAGCCCAGCTATCTCCGGGGGCAAACAGAGCGGGTTTGGCCACGGTGTTAGGTCGGGGCAGGTCAGAGGGGGTTTGCTGGGTGAAATAGCGGCTAACGGCAAGCCGGGAATGAAGAGGCGGTTCAACAGGGGTTGTAAGCGTGTAAAGTTACTGCTGATGACGAAGTGCGGATTTGGGGATATTATATTGGGTAAGTCTCCAAATTTCAGTTGTGCTTTTATAGCCCACTGAACCTTTTGCCAAGGAGGCAAACTTTAACCAGATGACAAGCAAAGGGCAGGATGAAATCTTTGCTTTAATGGTAGAGAAATAGAAAACCAGGAGAGCTGTGCTTTTTTATGAAACCACAGACACGGTTTCAGGCCTAAAACATTCATTCCTTTTGAGAGCCGGCCCAGCGGAGCAAACCTCATTTGCAACTTGGCATTAATACCCGAATTATCCAGTATTACTGGAACTCCGAGTCAGCAGAGGTCTCAGAGGCATAGATAGCTTTCAAAGCTAATAAACTGACCGATAGATCTTTTAGCTGAAAAAGCCAGGGCATTTGTATGTCGGAAAATATTCCTTGATCTTCTTCTGGGGTAATAAATGGACTTTTCAGTTTAAACATTAAGGTCTAGCAAAACCAAACAAATGACAAAGTGATGGGATGCTGAACGTGGATGTCCCAGGGGCTGCAGTGCCGGGAGCACCGTGGTCTGCACCAGATTCAGCCCATCACTTGCAGGACACCCTGCTCAGGGACCAAAGGGGACACAGGGGCTGTACGGCCTCGTCCAGCCGGGACGAAAGGGGTACATGTGATGGGCATCGTGACCTGGAGGGGGATGAGAGGTTTGTCTTCCCAAGTTGCAATGGCGACTGCAAAAAAAGATGAACAACAAGTCAAGTTGCACGAAGGTAACTTACCAGTGTTGTTTCTAAGCAAATTTGAACTAGTGGAAAGTTTATGCCATGTGAGTTGCTTGTGCTGTGCAGCTGAGGTTTCTTTTCCCTCTCCTTTTTTTCTAAAAAATCTGGTTGCTGGGATGCCAGTGCTGGATTTACTGTTTTATCGAACCGCAGCCTGGGAAAAGAAGCAGCGGCAGCAGATGCTGACATGTCGTGGCTCGGGGCTAGATGGCTTTCACAGCCAATGCTTCTGAACAGCTTTGCAGGTGGGACGTGCTGTGGGCTCGGTCCCACGAGGGTGGTGGGTGGCAGCCCTACCCGGAGCTGGCAGCCCTCCCCAGGGCACGTGTGGGTGTCTGCGTGGGTCTGGGGGCCGTGCGGGTGGGAGAGGTTTGGCAGGGTCTGACCCTGCACAGGGGAAAAGCAAGGAAAGGGAAACTGGAGATACAGGGTACCCTCTCCCCAGCGGTTTTCCTGCAACTGGTTGGGAAGGACGGCTTCGGCGTGGCCAGAAAGGCAAGAGCCTGTCCTGGGCACTGTGGTGGGAGCACTGATTCCAAGCTCAGATGTGGCAGTCAAAGCTTTCCCTGAGCCCTTTCCAGCACCTGTTTGCCAAACCCCCTTTCACAGGGGTTGCTGGAGCAGCTTTCCTGTAAAATGCTGCTCTTGTCACGGCATCTCTGGCAGCTGCCCAGGAAATTAAGGCAATTAATGAGCAATAAGGCACATGAGCAGTGAAAGGGAAGGGTGGCGTTTCGTATGAATGAATTACACGCGATTCACGCTGCCTGAAGTAACCTATTTGCAAAAACATACCACGTCCCCTTGTTGTACTTTCATGAAGTTTAAGCAGAAGAGATTTCTCAGGACTGTGAACAACTGGTAGTATTTTTGCTGGCTGGAGTATAACTAGGGTGGCTTAAAGCAGCATATTAAAGCAGGCAGCACGCAACCTCTGCGATATATCAACCTGATCAAATGTGTAATAGTCAGAGGGTTTTCTCCCCTGAAAACGAATGCTTTAAAATCCTCCCTTTGTTTTACCTAGAGGTGGAAGTAAGACCTTTAGAAATTTTTCGACAGAAACCAGTGCTCAGTCGGGGGTTTGCAGTGGAGCCTCAGATGCAACACACTGACATCGCGGTGAACACTGTAAGCTCTGGGTTTTTAGGGTGGATTTCTGGTTCCCTTTTTGGCAAGTGCTTCCATCTCAAGGCTGAGAGACTTTTCCAGATTTGTGTTTCACCAGAAGTGGTTTCTTTCCCTGCATAATTCTGGTTTTAGTGAACCGGTGTTTGTAGGAAGCAAAAAATGTTCCCAGGCAATGCTGTGAAGTTCTGCAGCAACCATGTGGACCATTTTATAATTAAGATGACTGTCATACTAAGGTTGATATAAATAAGTTCATGTTCTGGAAAATATAAATATTTACATAAATATTTTTCAGGAAAATGGAGAAGCAAGTGTCTGAGAAAAAAGATAAAGTTATATAAACAAATGTTATCTGTCTGATGTAACACTCCAAATACCTCATCCGCTGAGTAGTCTGGATATGACATAATGGGGGAGCTGGCCGGGAGCTGGGCAAGCGAAATGTTCTCACCCCGAAACAAAGGAAAGCAAATCAAAGGGAGGTGGAATCTCCTGTTCCCAGGCTGCCTGTCCCCTGTGACCTTCCTCGCGCTCTGTTACGTCCATTTCCAACAGAAGTCTTTTTTCCCCCCCCCTTCCTTTAAACAATGTAATGGATACCCTTCTGTCCGTGTGCTGGGAAGTGGCTCGCTGCAGAGGAAGCCGTGCGGCTCGGCTGGAGCAGCTCCCTGTTTGCCAGCGGAGCGCGTGCAGCTTTCCCAGCGTTAGGTGAAGAAAACTACAATTGAAAGCAATCCTGCAGCTGAAACAATAAAGTCTTGCTCTGGCCAAATATCATTACACATGAACCACCTTCCCCCCTTTCCTCACGTGAGCAGTCCCAATAGGCTTTGAGTACTGCACTGATAAGGGAAGCGGAAATGAAGAGGATAAAAGTGCTTATTCTGTTAAGGGCTGAATGATCGAGCCCCAAATTCTCACTCTTGCCGAGGCTAGAAGGTCCCAACAGCCCCTGCTTGGTGAAGGAACCAACACTAAACATTTTCTATATGGAAATATAATTTCCTTATTCATCTGATTCCCCAATACTCAGATTTGTCAGGATGGTATTTCACGAATTAAATACTACTTTGAAATTTATATGACAGGGAAAAAGCTCAGCAAGAAGGATGGGGACTAACATGTATTCAAGTAAACACAGGGAAAAGATGAACAGGAATATTTCTGTCCAGATGGGATTTTTTTTTTGCTACTGTTGATAGGGGATATATTTCTTCCTTTTTAAAATTTTCTTCCCCCCGTAATGTATTGCTTGTTGCTTTTTCCCCAGAGCACTGGACCACAGAGGAAGTCTTGGTCTCCGCAGCCCAGGGCTGGTCCAAGGCAGGAGGTGATGGGACGGATGCTGCGTGCCCTGTGACGCGGCTCTTCTGTTCCATGATGGAGCATCAGGCTCTTTGCTGGTGGAAATTCAGCATAGTTCAGGTTTGAGAGCAGAGCGTAGCCGTTCATGCGGGGACACGTGGTTTGCTTGGTGTGGGTACCTCATGCTGACAGCCTTTAATTTAATAAATTCAGAACAGGCTGCCTAAACAGATAACAGGGGGACCTGACAGCCTCGCTTTCTCCATGCAATTTCTCAGCTCACATCCTCTGCTTTCTCCCCAACTCCCACAAAGAATCTGGGCTCTTGTCCTCAGCTGTGGTTTATGACAGTTTTGAGTCCATATCGAGTAATTCCTCTCGCCATCCCCCCAGATATCTCCCTTCTCTCAAGGCATTCGATCACACCTTGAAACTGCCGCCTGTGTTCTCTTTTCTTTTCTGACAGCTCTTGCAATAACAAATGAGAATTACATTCTGAATAAACAGTCCACCCCAGGAGATCTGACTGCTGGCCAAGTTTGGCTTCAAAATCCTGGTGGTGGCTGTAGGTAGGCAGCCACCCCATTGACAAGAAGGGTTTGACGTGATGGACAGTGCCCAGTTCAGCAAACAGGGCTGCCCGGAACGGGGAGCTGAAGGAAAGCCTTCAACAGGGCAGCAAAGGTGTAAAAGGCCAAAAGGGGACAAACCTGAAGAAAACGAACTATTTGAGGGAACTTCCTTGGAGGTGGGCTGGAGGATCTGAAGCTGGCAACTGCGGCGGTGTGCAGGGTGCTGGTGTGCCCGGCTCCGCAGCGCTGGTGGGTCTTTGGAAGTCGCTTCCACGCACGGCTGTGCTGGCACCCAGGCAGAAACTGTCTGCGCGCGGGCTGTGTATTTCTTGTTCTCCTTTTGATGAGAAATGCAGCACGTTCGTGGAGGAGGAGGAGTAGTGAGATTATTAGAGAGCTGGGAAATGATTGCTTTTTAATAAAAGGGGATATTTCTTAGGAATGCGTAATTGCCCTTCACCAGCCCCACCGTGGCCCTTGGATGAAGCCGGTCCCTGCCGGATTTTTAGTCTGGGAAGGACAGATAAAAGGTTGTGTGTTCAAACTGGCCTTTGTGGGAGCGGCAGGTATACCTGATGCCTTTTTGTTTCCGGTTCTTCTCTCAATTTTCGGCTATCAGGAACCCCTTCAGTGCAGGGCACGGGTGAGCATCCTGGCGCTGGTTTAGGAAGGGCAGTACTGCATTTATTGCAGCCTGCGCGCCCAGGGTGGGACCGCTCCCCGGGCAGCTTACCTCCGAGCACAGCTGCAAACATGAAAACTTCCTGGTGCGAGCTGGTGCTTGTATTTCAGTAAATATGAAAAGAAATCACTGTTTATTTGTTGAAGGAGCGGCCCCAAATACGGCCTCCTGGCAGTATCTAATCCGGCTGTTGGAGCTGGAGGGCACTGCCCATACTTTAGATATTTTGTGGCTGAGATTGGGCCCCACTGTTACCTGAGTGCGTTGTATCGTGAGCTTTGTTTCTAGTGTTGGCATGTGAACCGTCAAGAGAGATCGAGCACAGGCAGCACGTCACCCATGGGGAGGATGAACGGATGAAGGGGTTATATTGTCGTAACACCATCCCAAAAGTCACCGTGAGAACCTCCTCTTGTCAGGTGGACTCGGAAACATACTGGACTATTCCGTTAGCCAAAGCTTTTGTGTTTTGTTGTAAAAATGGAGCGTGCAGCACTTTTCTGAAGCCTGCCAGGGCGGGTGAGCGCTGGTGTCTGTGGTGGGGGTTGTAGGAGGCACCTTTGCTGACAGGTATGCCGTGATGGCCAGCGTGGAGCTTGCCAGCACAACAGAATATGTGTAAGAGCCATAAACTAGGGCTGGGGAAGGGGGTGGGTTAGTAAGCCGGCATCACCCATATAGCCATTTTCCAAAATCCCAGACAGCTGCCTGGAGGGACTTTTTTCCCAGCTGGGTCAGGACTGCGACGTGGGGCAAGTTGTAATTCCAGCCAAATGCCTCCAGCACCTATTGATAATTTATCTCCCCGACCCCTGAATTTCCTAGCAACGAGATTAGTCCCAGCAACACGTAGTTGGTGCAGCCATGCCAGCATGGCTGGTCCCGCTCCGGTACCCTGCAGGCGCCCAGGTGCTTTTCACCAGGCTTCGTGCCCTCTCTCGGTCTCACTCCACTCCTCCCCAAGCAGACAGCACCGATGCCCTCCAGCCTGCTGGCTCTTCGGGACCAAAACGTGCCCATCCCTCTCAGGAGCAGTTGTTCACTCACATCTCCCTGCTGCAATCAAAGCCCTTATGTAATTTATGTTTGCAGTGGGACATTAAGGTGTGCCCTGTAATGCTAGAAAATAAACAACTCTGGAACATTTTTTTTAACAAGTTTGAGACTAATAGCTAGAAGTGCTTCACAGCCATGAAGAATATACAGCAGGACAGGAGCGTTGCACTGAGAATCTGTCTGCTGGAGGCGGAACGGTTTCCGAGTCTGTAATGGGTTTCTGGAGTCACTTGCCATAATCCTGGAGGCAAAGGTGAAGCAGTAAATCTGCTGTGACTCAGTGTGTGCACCTGGTAGAGAAACCCTCAGAAGTATTACTGCAAGGCACCAGATTTATGCTGGAGACAGCCGGTGAGGCGCATTAGGGGAATCCTTCTAAAATTGCCCAGACAAGGATCTGAAACAACCCATGGATGCAACCCATAAGCAGCATTCCTCTGCCAGGAAGAAAAACCAGAGATTCGGGTAGTTTATCTCGTTGCAATTTAAGATTTCTGTATTACTGCAGTCATGGATGCAAGCTTTATTCTGCTATTTAATATAGCCACTCTTCAAGAATCTGAAGTGACACCTGGTAGGTCTGTCAGCTACAGACATCCAGTACCCAACATGCCACCCCATGCTCACACGTCCTGGATGCCCATCATGAGAAACGCGCTTCTGCCATGTCAGAGTCAGTGCTAAGGAACCCGAGAAAGAAACCTCTCCCTTTGAGACAGAGCTTGTTGGAATGAACTCAGACAATCTGGGTGGTGTAGGAGAAGTTAGAAGTATAGCGTGGTTTCATTTAATATCTTTATTTCTGCCATTTTCATGGGAAAAGTCATGTGGTAAATAATTAGCTTTGTAGTTTTACCAGGAGACTGCTTAGTCTCCTACTGAAGTATATAGACCCTCAGGTGCACCTGGAAACTGGGAGTGAAGGCATCATCAGAAAGACATTACAATAGTTTGTAGTTTGCTTTGGATCTTTTTTCCATCATCTTCTGCAAGTTACAAAGTCAGAGTTACCTGGAGTTTAATTGCCGCCCTGTGTCTTACTACCTGAGATCACTAAGTAGCAGACAGAGGAAGGGTAAACCCCTCCTGATATCTATCGCTTGTGCTGGAAGAGGAGTTTCTCTGGAAATCTGTGCCTGGGAGCTCCCAAAAGATGCTGTTCTCGCTGCGCTGACGGCTCTGCACATTGGCCCGGCAGCAGGAGCAGCCAGCCTGGGCTTCGCCAGCGATGCTCAGGGCCTTTGCACAGGAACGACGTGGAGATCTTCTCCATCACGATATTTTGGACATCGTATTGTGCAATTATCTGGGTACAGACTGCACAGACGTGTCTTCAAGGAGGTGATTAGGTGTCTTGCCAATCCCGAAGCACCCATCTAGACTTGCACAGGGCGGTGAAGCTGTCGGGACAGGTTTCGCCAGGAAACAGTTTCGGGCTTCTGAAGGTGTGACACAAACCTCAATTAAGAGGCTAAAACCTGTGTGTGTGTGACTCAGGATGCAGTTGGCAGTGAGAAAGACAACTTTAAAAATGCTGATGCATTTAATTTAAACCACTTAAAATCAATATTTAGGAAACATGAGCGTATTTCACTGCAAGTTCTCACTGAAAACAGGCTTTCAGCCCTCCCTGAGGTGTCCGTGGGTCCATCCCACAGCAGCACAGCTCCCTCTCCCGACTGCAGAGCTCACCATCACTGAGATGAAGGTGTTATTACTCTCGTTTTTGCAGCGTAGAGGTCCTTTAAAACACGAAGGGACGCATCCCCACCTGCGGGGACGGGATAGATTAAGACATCCTGAATCCGTAATCGTTTCAGGTTCTCCATTAAACTGTGTGGGTCAGTGAGACTTCCCTGTCTCCTACCATCTTCCCCAAGTCTCATTTATAGAAAAAAAAATATCTCTGTTTTACAGAGTGAGGGTCACTGCCCTGAGGTGGGCAGGGGTGTCTGCTGGCAGTGCCTCGGTGCGAGGAGTTTCTGACTCTCACCGTGGCCTGCCACAGCGCTTGGCCAGGCCACTGCCCTCCCCGCTGCCACCCCATGTCCCGGGGCTCTGCAGGGACATTAGCAGTACGGGTACCATGCAAACATGCTTTGTGCCTAAAGCACTGATACACCCGTGCACCAATCTGTGATGCTCTGACCTCTTAGCCCCATGAAACGGTTTTCAAGTCCTGATTGTCAACCTTCCTCAACAGCAGATAGCTTAGATGATTCTTAGAAATATGCTATTTCTGCTTGTACAAGGGCTTGACAAGCTCTGCTTATGTTGCCCAAGCAGCTTTCGTGCACCGGCTTGCCTACAGATAGCTTGGATGGGAGTGTGTCCCCCAAAAACAACATCAAGTTTTTATGCTGCAAACCTTGCGGTCAGCTCAGTCCCCAGATGCAGCATTCGGTTCAAATGCTGTATCTGTGCCGGACTTTGAGAAGCCCACAAAACAGATACAGGGACAGAAAGGTGGGCACTGCAAGTAGGTGAAGACACAAATCCCACCTTCTCATCAGCCATGCAGCACTTACCCCATGAAGCCCAGCTGGGGAAACGGCCCCACACTGCCCAAACTGGACTTCTCAGAGGAGCTGCGTTTCAGACAAGGGGGTTGGGGAGCTCCAGCTGGCGAGACGAAGCCTCAGACATGGCAGACAGCTGAAACGCAGGTCAGAGCTTCGCCATGACCCTCCCACCGGGACCCTGCTCTCTGGAGCACCGCTGGTGCTGGGCCCACAGGGACTTTTTGTTGCTACCAGGAGATAGACCACCAGAAGAACGCACTTTGCCATAACCCAGTGCCTCCTTGCAGCCTCAGCATCAGGCACTAGATGTCCTTGCATGCCGTGCCACAGGCGCGCAGCCCTCCGGTGCCACACAGGCGGCCGGCGTGACATTTCCACGGCACGAAGGGGACCCTTTCCCTGGTCTTGCAGGATTGAGGGGACATTCACAGGGAAAAGGTGCTTGCTGCTCCATTTGTCTTCATACTCCCCTGGGGATGCCAGGTCAGGAGCTCCCTCACTCACGGGGGCGGTCCTTTTCCATGAGATCCCATCCAGCGAGAGTCCATGCGCATCCCAGCACCTGCAGCTCAAAGTCACTTAATGGTGATCTCGTTAAATTATTTCAAGAGCAGCCCTTTGTTGTGGGAAATCGATAGCTGCCTTGCAGGTCTGTTGATGTCTCGGTGAAACCCATTAAATTACGTGAGTTTGATCCCAAAGTGGCAAACACAGCAGCATTTTAAAATAGCTTCACAACCAGGAAACCCAGTATGTGCTTATAAAGTAAATTTGTTTGTGTCCAGCAGTGAGCAGGACTGGAGAAATGGCAGATGTTACTCACCCAAACTCTTAGTGAATAATTACTGGCGTGATATAAGATATAAATAATTTCCCCTTTTCTGTCCCTTTGAAGACAGCAAATAAGGACAAATAAAATGCTGCAGGAAAAATGAGTGTGCCTGCTGCTTGAGCAATAAGGAGCATCCTTGAGCGTGTGACTAAATTGATGGTTTGTACATGAGAGCCCGGTTCACTCCTGGAAGCTGCAGTGAGTATCTTTTGGGGAGCTCTGACAGACCTCTCCTCCTCACCGTCGGCGCTTGCTGCCGTGCCACGGGCTTACCCTGAACCTCATTGATGGTGTGTGCTTGTGGCCCTGGGATCCCATCCTGGAGCACACACCACCAAACCCTGGAGCTACGTGCAACTTCTGGTCCCGGGTGTCCCCAGAGTGGCAGAGGGCAAATTACAGCTACCCGGCGGTTGCTGGAGCAGTCCCTGAGCATTAGCCAGACTCCTCCTGAGTTTTCACGTCCAACTCTTCCTCCGGCCACCCACAGAGCAGGTCGGGGGGGTACTCCTGCCCTCCGCTCCAGCGTGGTGCTGGGGTTGTGCGAAGCCAGCCTGGCTTGCAGGTTCAGCCTCTCTTGGCACAGGTTTTGTGCCCAAATCATTCTTGTCCTGCCGTTTCAGCGGCCTCTGAGGACAGAGAGCAATGCCGCAGGCAAAGAGACGCCCAGGCAAGTTTTACGCCCTTCTGAATAACCTCCATGTGTTCGCAGCTTTAGCCACAGGCTAAGTATGTTAAGAATAAGAAAGGTTTCTATTCTATTTCTTTAAACGAGCATCCCTTCAGGCAGCTCTCAGCCAGCGTCCTGCCAGTGCCCTGCGACCCTGCCCGGGCTCTCACCAGAGAGGCTTTGCCATTGTGCAGTTGGGTCCCCATTGTATATTGGGTACCACAGAGGGAGTCCCTCTTACATTGAAAGCTGCCAGATTTTACCCGCTGAGCAGTAATTAACAGTATTGATTGTCAGTAACAAATTGGGGAAAGCTTCTTGTCCTCCCACAAATGCGGCCAGAGGTGGTATCCGCCAGGCAAAGGAGGAAATTAGTTTAGAAATTAATTACAAAGGGCATGAGCAATGGGAAAAATGCCAGTCCCTCCCTCCCCACTTTTGCTACGAAGAAGCTTGATAGCTCTAATTTCGATACATTTGCAGACACATTTTGTCCATTAAAATGGTGTAAATTAACAGTTTTATTTTGCAATTTGGGAGGTCAGTTATAAAGAGGCAATAATTTCTTTAGGTGCAATAACTCAAACGTTTGTTATAATTGGTGGTCATGCCCCCCCCCAGGCTTACAAATCTGACAGTCTACAGTTCCCCATTTCTGTGCTTTTTACACTGTTATATACGATCTGACATGAGGTGTACCAGGCACAAGAAACAAAGGGTAATTTTGAAAGGTCGTCAGCAATGGATTAGCTTATTTCAAGGGTTCTTAATAGTTCTGACCTAAATTGCATGTTGAAGGGAAAAAACATTTTGGTCTGCTTTATGTGAATGATCTTATAAGTAATAAACATGCAAGAAAAATGTTACAATATCTCTTCCCTACGACTACACAATGACAAGCTCTATCCAGTCAGTGGCCCATAACTTTAAACACGAGTGAGTTGGTTTTGGTGTTAAATGCTCATTTTCTCCATTGCCAAAACAACAGAGCTGGGTAACGCCCCTTAATACCCAATCAACAAACCCCAAACACCAGCCTCTGAATTTATTCAGCAGCCATCAGCAGAGGGTTTTACCTGCAGCGCTCAGCCCCAGGCTTCATGCCTCCTGCTAGTCATTCACTTAGTTTGCTTGCATCCCTGCACCTCAGAATAACAAAAATGCAACTGTTCTTTGGCTTTTAAGGTTTCCACTAAACGGTGGCAGCTTCCCTGGGGTGGAAGGTGGAGCCCGCAGCCCAGGTGTCCTGAATTTCACAGGATGCCTGGAGCCCGTGGGCAGCCCCAGCCAGGAGCTGTGTTGCTGGTACTGCTACTGAGGGCTTCTGGCTTTGGCAGAAGCTGCACAGTTCCCAGGCGCTCTGTGGGATGAGCCTGTGTACGTCTCGGAAGGTGAGTCCTTTATGATGTGGAGCTTTGATTATTGTTTATTTATTTATTTATTTGGTTGGTTGGGTTTTTTTTTTTTCTTATGGTGGTAATTCCTCATAGTGCTCTGGAGAACCATCTCAGAGCTCCAGGGAAGTCTGGGCATCTGAGGACTGTGATCATAGAAGCACAGAATGGTTTGGGTTGGAAGGGCCTTTAAAGGCCACCTAGTCCAACCTCCATGCAATGAGTGGGGACATCTCCAACTAGGTCAGGCTGCTCAGAGCCCTGTCCAACCTGGCCTGGAATGTTTCCAGGGATGGGGCATCTCCCGCCTCTCTGGGCAACCTGGGCCAGTGTCTCACCACCCTCTTTGTAAAAAAAATATCATCCTTATCTAGTCTAAATCTTCCCTCTTTTAGTCTAGATCCATTACCTCTCGTCCCATGGCTCCCCTCCCTGATCCAGAGTGCCCCCCCCCAGCTCTCCTGGAGCCCCTTTAGGCACTGGAAGGGGCTCTGAGGTCTCCCCGGAGCCTTCTCTTCTCCAGGCTGACCACCCCCAACTCTCCCAGCCTGTCCTCCCAGCAGAGGGGCTCCGGCCCTTGCAGCATCTCCGGGGCCTCCTCTGGCCCCGCTCCAACAGGTCCGTGTCCTTCTGCTGTTGGGGGCCCCAGAGTTGGATCTCCTAATGCTGCAGGGGTTTTATTTGACAGTGAGGTTAGTCCAGGTAATTCCCCTTTGTGAGGTTTCCTGGATGTCTACGGGGTTGCCCTTAGGAACAGGACCAGGAATATCTTGAACTCTCATGCTGCGCCTGGTGTCCGTTTGCAGCAGTTGGGTGCATTGGGTGGGCTGAGTAATTCCTCAAAAAAACTCCCTGAGGACGGGATGTTTGGGTGCAAGCAGGAATGCTTTAAGAGAACGGATTTTTTTTTTTTTTGGCTCACTAGCGTAACAGCAGTTGGAAAAGGCTCTGGAGGTATTTAAAGTCAAAGTCTACATTTTGTCTTAAAGCAAGAACCCGTGCAGCACTCTTAAGGTCAATGTGATACAAAAAGGTGCATTTGAAGGTTCTTACTTGCTTCAACTCCTGCCCTGTTTGCAGGGCCTGGGTCAGAACCGCCCGATCCCAGTGACTGGGGTGGGCTGGACGCTTTGAGTGATGTGGGCCAGCTGGGTTCCCCAAAGCATGAGCTCTGTACCCCTCAACTTGCAGAGGAGAGGGCGTTTGTTGTATTTTTAGGGGTGAACATACTTTGCACGTGTACACGGTCTCCCTGGGTCTCCTTCAGTGCAGACGGGTGCGTTACCTTGGTGCGGTTGGCAGCGTGGCGTTTTCAAGCTGGGGTATAAAATTGTTGTAAAATCACCTGGTGGTTACACGTCGCATTAAAATAGACATAAATTAGGTGCAGGGGTTAAAGTGGCATTTCGGCCTCCGGGCTGGGCAGGCCAAGGTCGCTCTGCCTAATTCCTGTCCCTGCAACAGGGTCGCCATTTCCTCTTCTTGCCATCGGACCGTTGGATTAACCTCAGTCCCTCAGTCATTAGTAAATATTAGTAAGTCATATGTGACATTTTGCACTAAGTGAGGCTGCGGGTCCTGCCTGTTGGAAGTTTTTAATTAAATAAAGCTCCCTGCTGTGGTCAGAGGGGCAGGGGGGAGAAGGCAGGATTCAAAGGGGAGATGAAAGCCGCTGTCTCTGCCTGCCACGCCAGGGTGCAGACAGGACTTCTGCTCTGTCTCGGACCTTTCTTTCAGAGAAGCCCTTGGGTTCTTCAGGTGGCCTCTCATCTGAAATTACAGCACGTGGTTTGAGCTCCTGCTTCAACAGCCTTTCCACAAGCTGCCGGAAAATATTTGGCGTAGCACCTGAACGAGTCCCCGGTGAACACTTGTAGAGCAAACATCACCAGTGACAGGGGCAAACCAATGCTTTGTGCCGAGCACCATATGTCCCAGGGAGGAAAAACTGTTGGGCCAGGGTCAGACTTGAAACTGGAATGGCAATAGCCGTTTCTTCAGATCTCTGAAGTTCTGAACTTGGAGCTGGGGGTGAGGGAGAGTAGGTGTGATGGCTGCCAGCCTTCAACAACCTCCCCGTCCTTACTGGATCCTTCATTTGTAAGGCTGTAACGATCTGGGACCAGGCGCGTGCCTGGCTAGCGCGGCAGTGGGGAAGCTCGCTGTTAAATGTCAAGGAGAAGAAGGTGGAGCTGCCGCTGCCGCCTTTCCCTCGGCAGCTCTCCCTTGCCGCTGCTGGGCAGGGTTTGAGCTCCCTGCCGGCAAAGCGACGTGGAAGGGAAAATGCCACCGGGTCAGCAGTGGAGACGGCAGGCTGTGCTGCGTGCTGGGCTCTCCTGCCGTTGGGTGCTGCGTGGCTTGACTGCCCTGGGTCTATCAAGAGCTGTAATTAATGTTTGCTGCTTTCACTGGGATGCACTTTGCCAGGATTTAACTGTGCTTTTCATTGTGTCCTCTCTGTTCTCTCCTATTCATTCCTATGCCGCTCAGCATCTGCGTTATGCATACGCATAAAGCTTTCAAGGCAACCAGTGGCTCCCGGTGGTCCCCCGCTCTCCACCCTCTAATGAAAGAGCAAAAAGCCTGCTGGATGCCAGGGACCAGCAGCTACAGAGATGCTCCACCATCTGGCTAAAGAGGCAGGCGGGTGTCAAAACTGTACTGTCTCCACCTGTCCATCGCTGCTTTGGTTTCTTCTTCTGGCCCTGGTTGATGGCTGGGTGTCAGGGACCTGGACAGTGTAGCACAGGATGGCAGGAGTGGGTTTTGAACCCCTGATGCTGTGGCTGCGGTTGTGTTTGTTTGCACTGGACAGACAGTGTCCCATCACCCTCGGCAAGAGGCAGGGGATGAGTTTCAGCGCACAGAGCCCAACCTGAGGTCTGTGCCTCTGCGCTCCCCCTCGGCTGTGGTGTGGCACGTGGGCTGGGACCAGCCTGAGCACATGCCTCGGGGGTTCCCGTGTGTTCTCACCTGGCTCAGATAAGTGCAGCATTGTCTTTTCCATTTATTCCACAAACGGAGTCTTCAGCCTTATGGAAAACTGGGAGCAGCCGAGCCACCAGCAATACGGCCGGTTAAGTTCCCAGCGCGAATGGCTGGCTCCTCCCTAATGCCTGAGTGGCTGAAACTTTTTCTATCTAGATCCATTTAGGGAGAAAAATCAGTATTTAAATGCCATAGAGCTGTTTTTGACATTAACAAGAACTGATTTTTGACGAAAGCACAGAAATAGCCCCAAACTTCCAAGCCAAGTCATGAATCTTCGTGGCACACAGATGGGAAAATTTGAAGAACCTTATTTATAAACTTATTCAGTAAATAATTTTAAATAATGAGCATATAGTAATCCTAAACTGGGTGTGATTAACACAGTCTGAACCAGCCATTTAGCGGAGGGGTGTCTAAAGGAGAAAGAAGCATATGGACGATCTGAGGATTGTAAAAATACAAAAGAGTGCAGTAACTCAGGCCATGAGGGGTACAGGCCGATTGGCACCAGCGGTCGGTGCGTGGGGATCCAGCCCTCCTAAACCCGTGGAAAGGGTGATAAGATATGTCTTGCCTTAGATTGTCTTTGCTGTGAGACGTAAGTGGGGATTGAGCAATGGCTGGGTTGCACACCAGCCTGCTCTGAGCATCCCTGTAAACGAACACAGAGCTATTAAAGCGCTCCGCGCAGCTCCCATGAGCTAACGTAACCCCCCTGAAGTTCTTCTGTTTTCTCCCATTAATTTTGTATTGCTGGAGAAGAAGGAAACCCTGGAAGGCGAGTGCTCGCTGAAAGAGGGGCTCAGCCCACGGGCGTCTTGGCCTACTGCCACACTTCTCTGTGCCCCATCTATTTATGAGCCTTTCGAGAGCCTCCAGCCGTTATCCGCGTACTCCAGCAGAGAGAACCCGGCTCCCACTCGCTTTTCTTTGAGCAGCAGCTGAGAGGAAAATGCGCGTTCCCCCACCTGTCACCTCAAACACAGAAGTTTCACCCCAGTTTACCTGATTAAAGATGGGTGGTTAGAAGAGTCGAACTACCTCCACCTAGACTTTACTGAGCTGGGCTTTGATGCACTGCAATATATAAGCTGTATTTAAAAAAAAAAAAATATATAGTTTATTGCTGGTTTTTGTTTTTCTCTTAAAGCAGTAGCTGGTCAGGCCTTCTGGAGTGACCATGCTGCTCCTCATTTGGAGATCAGGCATAGGGCTCAGCGCGGGAAGTGTGTGATGCTTGCACAGGGGTGCTGGGCTTGCTGGCTTCTGTGTCAGAAACGTTCAAATCTGAGGATGTGGCCCTTGTGGGACACGAAGTTCCCTAGAGTGTGGGAGAGGGTCTGGCTGCCGCTGGTGGGCAGGGGGGAAAGGCTGGTCAGAGCCTGTGGCTGCTCCGGCGCTCTGGGGAGCCCTCCGAGAGTGTCTGGGTAGGAGCTGTCTGCCTTTGGTGACTTTCCGGGTCTGAATTCGTACCGGGAGCAGCTCCTCAAGTGCGGAGGGGGAGCTGAAATGATAGTGTCATTTTGGCTAGAAGACTTATTTCCCCTACTGCAAGTCTAGATCTTGACCTGTGTAGGTCTGCACAGGAGTATGACAAAGGAATATATTCGTAATGTGGAATTACAGGATTGGAAACATTTGTCCAGCTGAGCACTGTGATAAGCTCTGTAGCCATGAATGCTGCAGTACCCCAGCTGGAACCGCTGGCTATTCGTCGTGTAGGGCTTTTTGGAGTGGGGGTAGGGGGTCAGGGGCAAGTTTTATCTCCTAGCAAGAAATGTGTTCTCTGCTGTCATTACAAAGAGCTGCTAAAATCTGTTGTGGGGGTAGGGAGGCTGCAGAGGGGAGAGCACATGCCGTAGGAATACTCTTTTTAGATAGAAAACGCCTAAAAGGATGCTTTGTGTTGGAGCAGGGGAGGGCTGTATGGGGGTGGGAGCACGCAGGCAGCACCCACCGGGGCTGCNGAGGGGGGTGTCCCCAGCTCCGGCATGAGGCCGGGCTGAGCGATGTGCGAGCAGGCAGCGCGCTACTGCCGGGCGGGCGTGCAGAGGCTGCTGCGCAAGCCGCCGCCGGCGCTCCGCGGGCTGGACGGGCTGCTGCGCTGGGTGGTGGCCACGATGGGCGACAAGGGGGGGGGCGAGCGGGAGCTGCTCACCCCGGGTGCCGCCGCCGCGCAGAGGAAGGGCACCTCCGTCATCCTCGATGTGAGTGGGTCCCCCCCAACAGCCGCCGGGGATGCACCCCGCGGCCCGGCTCCGCCCGCTCCCCCTGCCCGCATCCTGCACCGGCTCG
>VZSZ01006175.1:54889-83909 GCA_013398815.1 Ibidorhyncha struthersii | reverse complement strand
CCCCCCGCTGGACCGGCTGGGGACGGGTTGTAGCCCGGGTCCTGCAACCCCCGACTGGGTGGGCGTGGGGATGCATCCCATCCCCTTGCGCGGGTCCTGCAGCCGCGGACTGGGCGGGCGTGGGGATGCAGCCCGGGTCCCGCAGCCATCCAGCCAGCTCGGCATGGGCTTTATTTCCCGACTTCTGCATCCGCGGGGCTGCGCCCGGGTCCAGCGTCTCCCGGACCGGCTGGGCGAGAGGCTGCACCCCGGTTCCTGTAGCCGCTTGCCCGGATCCTGCAGCCCACAGAGGCTGCATGGGCAGGGGAGCGCACGGCGGCTCCTGCACTCCCCGACCGGCTTGGCATCAGGGTTTCTCCTCGGGTCCTGCGCCCCCCGACCAGTTGGGGGTGGGGGACAGCCCAGCTCCTGCATGTCCCGGACTGGGTGGGTGTAGGTGTGCAGCCCAGGATGGGCAACTTCTTTCCCAGATCCTGCGCCCCCGGGCTGGCTGGGCATGGGGGCGAAGCCCGGGTCCTGCACCCGCCTGTCCGGATCTCGCACCTCCTAGGCTGGCTGGGTGCTAGGGGTGAAGTCCGGGTCCTGCATCCCTTTGCCTTCCGCATCCCGGGACAGCTGGGAGTAAGGTGCACCTTGGTCCTGCATCTCCAGGGCTGGCTGGGCATGGGGGTGCCGTCTGGATCCTGTACCCCCTTACTTGGGTTCTGCACCCCTAAAGTGGCTGGGCATGAGGATGCAGCCTGGGTTCTGCATTTTCTTTTGACCGGCTGGACATGGGGATGGCAGCCTGTATCTTTCATCCCCTTGCCAGTATCCTGCACCCCTGGGCTTGTGAGGCATGGGGTGCATCCCCGGTCCTGGAGCCCCTTTCCCAGGTCCTGCATCCCCTGGAGCCGATGGGGATGTTCCCTGGGTCCTTAATCCTGATATTGGCTTGACCAGGTGTGGATGCAGGACTCTAGGTCCTGCAACCCCCCCCAGTCTTCCACCACGGGTGGCCCCAGGTTACCTGGCCATAGGGGTGCACCCAGGTCTTGCACCCGCCCCAGGTCCCGGACCCTTGTCCCTGAAGGGCTGCAGGTGCGAGGGTCTGTGCGGCGGGATCTGGGCAGCGTGCTCCTGGTTGGCTGCGAGTGCCTGGGACCCGGGGCTCCCTCACCCAGGTTTGGGGGGGCAGCCTGGGGTGTGCTTAGTGCTTCTGCTGCGGTATTTATAGACTTCCTGATTAGGGAGCTAACGAGGATATTTGCACTTAAATGAATTGGGAGAATGGGGTGGAATCAGCCAGAGTGCAAGCGGTGTAATTAAACAGTCTTTCTGCGGTATCTAGTAATTAAACACATAGATCCTCAGCTTTGCTATCTCCTAGCTTTTAAAAAAAATGTAGTGAATGCAAAAATAAGCTACTGAGACACTGGCTGTAGTAAAGGATAACTCGCGCTCTCTTCCAGCCTCCTCTGAATTAGGCAGCAGTAACTCTTCCAGGCAAGCCCTTGCATTTTCTAAATAATTGCTGAATCTTCTACCACATCCTGGTAGGCACTGGCATAGGCTGGTAAGTCGGAAAGTCATTACATCTCTGAGCACCCTGGGCTGATAGGCATTTCGGGTCCCTGAATGAACCACTTCAGCTGTATCTGTTGAGCTCCCAAAAGCAGCTCCGAGCAGAGCGCTGGATGGATGGTTGTGGCTGCTCAAACAGGACAGCAGGTGGGCAACCGTGGGCTGTAGGAAATGGCGCTTCACCGGGAAACTGAAAGGACAAATGCAACTAATACTCTTACGTCTTTTAAGTTAACTTATGTATTTGTTTTTTTTACCTGCCTTGAAATTACCAAAATTTTACAACAATCCGGAATCTGGGCTTCAGAGCATAAATGCGACTGGGAAGAAATATAAAATTTACACAAGAAGTTCTTGAGTTAGGACTCGTTTCCCACCCAAACGGTATCTTATCTGTTCAACTTTACCATCTTTAAATGTTTTGGTTTTTTTTTCCCCCCACTTTGAGGTGTGAGCTCAGAAAATGAGCCATGAACTTTTAGAATGGCTTAAGCAGTGGGAAATACATTAGAGCTGGGTGTGCAGCTCCTGTTCCTTTTTCCCTTCCACAACGGGTCTGGGAGACCTTTCTCACCTGCTGAAAGTAGAAATGGATGCTGGGAATATAAAGTTTGAGGCACTGGGTTTTTTTTTCCCTCCCCCTTTAGAACTTGCTTTGCTCCCTTTTCTCCAGTTACAATAGAAACATCAATTGAAGCTGTGGCTTCACTGTCACGGGCTCTCCAAGTGCGCTGCTAGACCCTCCCTTTCATACAAAGAGTTTAAACACAGGAACGCGCATTTAGGTTAATTTTCACACATTGGCAGGAAAGTAACAAGGATCCCACTGAATCCTCAGGGATGAGAACACATTTTCCCCTTAACTCATTCACGTTCTTGCATTACGTGGATGTGCTGGGGAAGCGGCAAGTCCCAGCCACGGAGCAGTGCAGCTCCTCAGTGAGTGGGGATGAAGTAAAAGGCCTGTAAGATTTGATATATAACTAACATGTTTGCGTGAGCTGGTGTGCTATGTAGGCATTTCTCTGGGGGCCGGGGAAGGAGGATTAAGCTTGGTTCTGGCTATGAATGAGATAAGATGGCTCTGACGCTAATGGTACCTTAGTCAATTCTTCTTCCTCTTCTGTTCCGGCTTGCTTTTGACTCAGCCATCCCCAGCGTGCTGGTTTTGGCTCCTCCAGACCGTGAGGGTGGCTGGTGGGTCAATACAAAGTTCCCTACGCCCTTTCCACCAAAGAAACAAAACTGTGGTGGTGTGGGGCAAAACTGAAGGCTGAGGAAGAACGAAATACAGCAAGGGGGTTAGAGACCTTCTGCCATCAGCCTGGCTACTGCCTCTCAGAGCGCTGTTCTCAGTATTTTTCTTTTAGTTTGCTTGTGTCCTTTTAGATAAACAGTTAAAAAGATTGAGTAATGTTTACTAGTTCAGCTCAAAATCATAGGTTTCCAAGTGTAAAAAGTGGCTAAAATTGCAGATTAACTAAACCCTTTGTACAAACTAATGAAGAAGATATCTAAGTCCTAAGCATGGCCTAAAATAGGCAGCAAGTAAAACTAGGGTGTGATAAATGCTCTTCAGTGGTGGTAGCAGATCAAATGGAGGTGATGTGTCCTTCCATGTTTTCCCTAATGACAAACGATAGGACGAGAGGAAATGGGTTCAAGTTAAGCCAGGGGAGGTTTCAGCTTGGATATTAGGAGAAACTTTTTTCACTGAAAGGGTTATCCAGCATTGGAATAGGCTGACCAGGGAGGTGGTTGATTCGCCGTCCCTGGAGGTGTTTAAAACGAGGGTAGTCGTGGTGCTTGGGGATATGGTTTAGAAGTGGTTTTGTCAGGTTAGGTTAATGGTTGGACTCGATGATCTTAAAGGTCCCTTCCAGCCTTAACAATTCTATGATTCCAGGAACCTGGAAAACATCACTTTGCATTTAATGGTCAGCTCTTAACATCAGACAAATCAGCATAAGGGGTTGGGGTTGAGCAAAGGGTCTGTACCCATCCTGCGCTCGCCCTCAGGCGCTTGCCTCTGGGTGTTTGCTCTGTGGGTCTGGATCGCACACGGCTGCTCCATCTGCAAGAGCAAACGCTCAGAGTTGGCAGCACGTGTAATTTGCTGTAGATAACTAGTGTCTATCCACAGCTTTGTGACATGAGATCGTGGTAATGCTACATTTTTCTATCTGCCCTCTGGGCTGCTTGAAGATACCCTGCAAAGGCGCTTAGCTTCTCTCTGCACCCATGAGGACAAAACCTCTTTGTTAAAAGGAAGCTGAAATTCTCATGGTGCTTGAATCCACGTTTAGTGATGGTGGCATAGCCTGTCCAGAACAAGTCTGCAAATGTCGCAAGACAAGGGAGAATACAGCGTGTGTGGGGTAAGCCTATATCAGACCGTATTTGCTGAGTGCGAACGAGCCCACACGCAATGTAGAGCTGTGGTGGATGGCTCCCAAGGTGTGGGAAATGTCTAGGCAGGCATTGCTCTCTCTGGGAGTACTTCAGTGCTGACTTACCAACTGTCCTTACTTATGTCTTCCTGCCTTCGTGCCACTATCAAAAACCTGCATTGGCGGCAGAAGCGGGAAGTCCAGCTCGTGTAAGACCTGGTCAGCCACAGCGGCTGCGGGCAGAGGTGCCCTGTCTGGTTTGCAGCAGGGAGAGCCCGTAGAAAGAGCTCATCTCCCACTTGGTATCGAAAATAAGGGTCAGCCTTGGGTATCGGTGAACATCCTCGTGGCAGGACTGTGTACTTCAAGGGATGGTGGCATCTCTACCACCTTTCTGGCTTTGCCAATAGTGAGTGAATTAATGGCTTTTTGGCTTTATTTTAAATGTCCCTGAAGAAAGCAGTGCCATTCAGGTCAGATAAAGCTTTTTGTCTGATCTGCTCTGTCTTTTGCTGAAAACTAATTTTGACCCTTATCTGCCCCTTTCTCACTTTGACAGGGTCAGAAAGATCATTTCGAACCCAGCTCTCCTGCTTACGGCTCCTCTTGCACCCTCTATTACGTGGCCAAATCTGATTCGCACTTCTTCAGCCTCATGGGATCGAGTGAAGGGTTTGGATAGAAGATACAGAGAATTTGGTTTGTGCCAAGGGTCCACTTCCAAATGTAGATCTCTGAGCATCCATTCTGTACCTTGTTTACCTGTCCAGTCCTGATGGGCTTCCCATTTCGGACATGTTTGAACAGGCTTGTAATAGTTTTCATGCCGTTTGCTTGTTGCTTCTCAAGATCATTTTAGCATGCCCTCTTATACTCTTGCATTTAACTACCAGCATATAGCTTCCTATTTTCCTCATTTGGAATCAACTTGGATTTTTCAATTGTAGGCAGCTCCTTTACTCCAAAGATTCATCATAAAGGCTATTATATTTTTGATTTTTTTTTTTCATGCCTGAGTTTGGGTTTGAGTCCTTTTTGTAGGTGATTTACATTGACTCAAAGACTCTGATAAGGTGCCTACAAAAAAACTGGCACAGTTTTCCGACTGTTTTGTTGATGCAATTTCCAGTGCAGCTCTAACTAGCGAAGCTATTGCAGCCACAGGAATCCCTTCTCAGTCCCCTTCTGCTTTGACATGTTTCCTTCTGCCTTTTTTTTTCTTTTTTTTTTTTTAAAGGTTGATTTGAGTGCCCTTCTTGTGTCCTCGTCACTTCTCCGGGTGAATCGAGAAGGCTCTAAAAGCTTCGTTTTCAAGTCGTGCTGGCAGGGCACGGCTGGAAAGCAGGGTTGAGCTGCACTCTGTGTTTGGGGACGGCTCTCTGCAAAGTACGTAATCGCACAGAAAAATTCATCCTCTCTCTTCTGCTCTTCAGGGATTTGTAAACAGGTTCTTGAAACGGAGCTGCACCCAGGGCTGGTGTTCATGGAAAAGTTAACTTCTACTGCTGTGAGCGTGGTAACGTCTAATGCACTCTTGCCTGTCTCCTGCAACTTTTATTTAGGACAGCTAGGTAAAGTCTAAGGAGAAGGGAAGAGTGAAAGGAGAGGCTAGGACAGGGTGTTAGCTGCTCTTCTCCTGGGGAGGAAAGGCGGGGGAAAAAAAAGGAAATCTGCTTTGGAGTGGGAAAAATAGTAGGAGACCTGGAGCTTTGTGGCAGCCTTGCTTTGGGGGGAGCCGCTCCAGATGGGTCAATGTTTCCACACCACTGGCATATTTCTTACTGAAACACCAAAATCAAAGCTTTCCCCTTGCATGGGGAAAGCTCATTAGCTTGGTGATGTCTAAAGATGTAGTCCAAAGTGGCAAAGCTTCAGGTCGTTATTTTCTCATGTTATCACCAAGAGAAGAAACATAGAGAGGCTGTAGGAGAGGAAATTCCTACCGGTACTTTGGGTTAGAGAGCTAAAGGCCATACCTATGAAAACCTGTCTCAGCTCCAAATGGGGTGTTGAGCCTCATAGGGAGAGGAACAGAAAGGAAGAACAGGAATGTCAGAATGTAGTGATCAGATTAATTGGGTTTTTATGTATGCCTGTGTTTCTGGATGCTTTCTCATCCATAGGCTTTCCTCACCCAGGAGACTTAGATTTTGTTTGTCCTCAATTCTGCACCAAGATTATGATGGAAAACAAAATTCTAGCTCAGTTGCACTCGTATTTTAAATCAGCATCATATTAACCTGCTGAAGGGATAATAAGCTCTACAAACCCAGTAATAATTCTTAGGCTTGTTAGGGGACTGCTTGTGTGAATTTAATAAAATTGCTGAGAAAACCTCCATTAAGCAGCCTCCAGTGTCGCACATTCTCATCCAGGAGCTCTGAGAAGGCAGAACTGAATGTTTAAATTTGAAACCATCAATTTATTTTCAAGTTTATTATTACCACTAGCATTTTGAATTGCTTACTTCTGCCAGCCAAATATCTGTAGTAGCCATTTGAGAGTACAGCAAAAACATACATTTTAAAAAAAAAAAAAAGGTATAGGAAATCTTCACAGATGCTCCTTGCTCTAAATAAAATAGATTTTCTATTCATGTAAGCACCTGGTAAATGGAATAAGTGTGCTGCAGACAGCAAACTGCATGCATTGTCTGTGTAAATCCTATAAAATGGGTTAATCTGGCCCATACGGTGGGCATCCCGTGGGCTCACCGTGTGACTTAGCCTGTGCTTTAGGAGACTCGCTTAATAAAAGCGTAACTGATGGGGGAGGTGGTTGCTGTAATACTTTTTGGACTGGATAATTTCTTATTTACCATCTGAAAGCGGTGCGTTGCCCTGATGGTTGGAGAACTGGGAGTGATGGAGCGGAAAGAGCATCCCCGGTCAGGCTGCGCAGTGCTGCTGGCTCCTGTTTTGCGAAGCCCTCGGCCTCTGGAGACGGTCCTCAGCCGGGGTGGAGGTGCGGGAAGCCAATCGCTGGTGAGGGCCTGGCAGGACAGGGTGTTTCTTCATCAATATTGCATCGCCTCCACTCTCGCTGACCTCCAGGGCTGCTGCCTTGACTGAGTCTAAGCGACTTTGCTGCTGAGCAAGAATAGCACCGAGGGACTTACTGCAAGCCTGCAGAGAGCGGCTGCGGGGTGGACCAGATTTGCAGCTTCTACATTGGAGATGACACAGCATCCTTGTTTATATTCCCTTCTTTTTGGAGTTGGTTGGAGCTTTCCTGTTCCCGAGCATCCTGAGAGCCTGGTACTGAGCTGCTCTCGGGGGTTTGCCCCTCTGGTCCATAAGGGAGATGTGAGGGGCGGCGGTTTCCCTTCCATCACCAGATCTTACACCTTCCCCTTACCAAAAGCACACCTCATCCTTCCTGCAGTGGAACAACTAACTGAAGACGTGAAAGGAGGGCATCTTCAGGTTGTGTGTGGGAGGGCACTGTTGTTCGCTGAGCTAGAGCGTAAATCCTGGGTCTTCACAGAAGCAGCGTTTTTGGCAGCATTACCAAGCTATCACGGAGTACATTGTGTCTTTATCAGCCTCCTGATGCTCATTCCCGTGTTCATACCTTGATGTACTGCCTGCCTGTGTTGACAGATTACTTTATCTTAAATTGCTTTCCCTTTGGGTGTCCTGTTTTAAGCATTTTTGTGTGTGCACATTTTTAGGTGGTCCAATTAGGTTGGCAGACTAAATCTTACTCATTAGCCATAAAAACTAAACAGCTTGGTTCTGTAGAATAATCCTTGGTAGGCAACGGAGCTGATGTCATCTTCCATCAACCTGTGCATTTAGAAATAGTCATACTTTCTAGGAGTATCTGAGGGAGTTAAAGCCCTAAAAAGTTCACTTAGTGAAGCTGGATGTAAATACTTCTGTTTCTTAATATTTCTTCCATTTCGTTACTTTTTTTTCCCCTCTTGTTCTGAGAGCTTGTTGTGAGGTTGGTGGCTCCACAGAGCAGGGTGCTGCAGACTGAGCTTTTCTCCCACTTTAAGCTCCATTTTACCTATTGTAATTGCCTTCTCATTCTCCCTCTGCTGGTTGTGCTTAGCGGGGTGGTGATCTCCCACAGGACCTTAAAATAGACATCACTGCTTCTGTGTTAGACTTTGACGTGGTGCCTTTGTTTCATAGCAGTGGAAATGGTAATGGAAGGATGTGGCGGTGAAACAAAAATTCCAGAAATAATCAGTATCTCGAAGGAAAAGTGCCTTATCTGGAGGTGCTCAGGGGGGAGTGAGGAGTTGGGGGTGTCCGAGCCAGGAAAAGAGGAATATTTCACACTCTGGGCAGGACATATTGCGCATGACAGGGTAATGGGTGCCAAAGCCACAGGGCTGGCTGGGGTCTTGCTTGTCCTGGCTGGCTTCATTCTTACTTCCCATAGACAAGCCATGACTGGTTGGTCCTTCAAAACCCATATTTGGACCTCAGTGAAGTCCATAAGGATGGAGCCGGGTAGGATTTTCCTCCAAAACTTCTAATTGCTCTAAAAAAATGAAGGTCAGCCCAACAAGTAAGCAGTTTTGGAGCAGTCACAAACTGTAATCCTGGTAGGGTTTTTCTGACCCTCTCTTGAAGCTGGGACTTGGTGAGTGCCACCGCTTGGGTTTGGCTTAAGCAGAGGGTGTTTGCCTCTGCTGAAACATGCCAGAATGTCCAGCTTTGACTTTGCACTGTGCAGCCTAGGAAGAACTTTGGGCAGAAGAATGATTGATGCTCCTTAATTAAGTGATATTCATTTAAATAGCAGATTCTGCAGTTCAATTTGTCTCTTGGGTTTCTTGTGTTGTTCAGCAGTTTCTCTTCTGATTTTTTTTTTTTTTTTTGTAATGATTTTTTGACCCAGAAAATAAGAGATTCCATTTTACGGCTGACTCTGATCTGTCTTGCTGGTGCTTTTATTCCCTCTGCAGGGAAATTTCTTTGTACAGCCAGAATCTCTGCTCTTGCTCAAATTAATAGGGTCAGGTCTGAAGAGACGATGAGAATGTTTTCCCTTTTCTGCCCAGTTTATGAACATGTTAATTTTTTGGTAATTTATGGCCAAGCCTGTGCTAGCGGCCATTTTTTGGCAGGAACCTGTAAGATTTCAGCCCTTGCACAAGACTTTTGCTATTAATCGCAATGTGTCAGGGGACTATTCCTAAGACAAAACTAGTCAGAAAAACAGCAGTTGTTTCTGCTGTCTTTCTCCCTGGCAAAGTCTGCTGTACTACACATTATTGCGATATTTTATTTTTTTTTCTTCTGAAAGGGCTATCTGATTCCTATCTGTGGGCTGTTCCTCCACACTGTAGTTTTAAGTCTAAATATAATCTCCTTCCCACGCAGGAAACTTGCTTTTGAAAATAAAAAAAAATGTAAATAATTTGTTTCAGAAGTGCAGAACTGTGAAACTTGGTTTAAGAGATATTATTGATGCTAGAGAAATAGGCTGGGCTCGCTGCACGGCTGTTGTAGGCTTTTTTTAAATTTATTTTTTTTTCTTCTGTTAGATCCATGGTTTTGGCTTTCTTCTGTGAGGGAGATGGGAGCTGCTGGAGCTGCTGTTTTGTGTTACCTTTATTTTGTGTTATCTTTATTTTGCCAGTTACTCCTTTTCCACTGGTTAGTCCAAAGCTAAACTGGTTGATACTCTCCCCCGGAGTTGGTTGTCCATTGTGCGTGGCTAGAATGCGATCCTGGTGCTAAGGGCTTCACCCATTCAAGTTGAACAACATAATAAAAATGTTTCTCTCTCTCTCTTTCAATTCTAGATTTTCAGAAGAGCTGACAAAAATGGTAAGTCTGTACATTCATATTTCACATTTCTTGATTGAAATTTTATCAGTATTACCATTTTTTTTTGTGATAGTAACATCTAACTGTTTAAATGTCCTTCAGTTTGCTGGGTGTGATGCTGATGTGGTTTAAGCCATAGGTTTTGTTGTTTCGTTGGCTGAGGTATATTCTTAAAGCCGACATGATACTAGTGTGAGATCCACCCAGGTTTGGGGCAATTTCACAAAAAAAAAAAAATCACAGCTAAGTGATAAGTGAGGATCCACCTCTTGGTAATCTTGGAATAGCTTTGCAAAACAGACCTGATCTGTGAATATTAGTCTGGTTCCTGAAGGACTGAACGCACATATTGAGGGTGTATTGACGTGTGTTTCCAGTCTGTACCTGTAGAAAGCTGAACAACTTCACTGAAGCCTAGTCTTGCCCTCAGATGGGGAGTAACACAGAGGGGTCTTCTTTAAATGACTCGGGATCCTGAAAGGAGAGAGCTGTTCTGCTGTGAGATAACGTAGTTATGGGAAAAATTAGCAATGGGGTCCAATCCCAGGATCTCTGAAAAGCAATCTAATGTTAGCTCCCACCTAAAATCCCAAGACCTAGTCTATATTTTTTCCCTGTTGTACGAGAAAAAAAATTAAATACCCATCAAACTAGTGTGTTTTTGCAGAGAGATGTGTAGGAGGGTTGTGTGGAGGAGCACAGGAGAGAGTTTGGTTTGTCCCTGCCAGACTGAAAAGGGGGATACCCAATTTCTGCGAAAGCTTGTAGGTATGATCACTGCCCCTAGGCAAAGCAGGGAAGGATGCTGTGTGTATTAGCAGTAGATGCCCAATTAACACGGGCATTCGGTTACAACAACTGACACAGTAATGAGCCATTTAAATTTGTTACTCGGATAAACTGAGCAGTTTATCTGAGCGAAGGGGAGTGCTGGGGGGCTGGTGTGGGGGGAGAGCGCTCCGAGTGCCGCTTCCAGGGGAAAAATGAATTTGTGCTCTTAACGCCCAGACTGTCATACTTCACAGCCTCCTGAGCACTTAATTGTTGCATAATTGTAGACCGGGAGGTTTTGCCTGATGAAATACGAGATGCTGCCTCTGAGAGATGCTGCCTGCTCGCTTTCTGCTGACGGGCGTGCCTGCCCCCGTGGAGCTGAGTGCCGGGGTTGCCAGCTTGTAATGAAGTCTTACCTGCCATTTGCTCTCCATCAGGAGTCTGGTGATATGCAGATACTGGGCTAAAATCTGTGCTTACCTATTCCGATCCCAGTCTGAAGTTGAAAATGCCGCTCCAAACTTCGACCTGTGAAACTGTTCCTTGCTAAGCCCGTGTTTAACCTCCCTCTTGCCGGAGCCTCCTTCCAATTTCATTTACAGCCTCTGTGTAGGGCAGCTGGAACCAAAAGCAATGATTTTTCTTTCCAATAACAAGTGTTGCTCTGCTGAACAAAGCTTGAAAGGATGCACTTTAACGTACTGGTCTTGTTGTAGTTATTTCCGGTGACTGCTTTTCGAACTCTGCCAAATGATGCTGCGCTTTTGTTTGAGTCTCAATTAAATTTATAACAGCTGTGCCGGGGCTGAAGAATCGAAACTCGAAGTACAAAATCTTGTCTTGGCTGTTGTGGTGATATTAAGGCTTTTCTAGGGTGGGTGAGTAGAGCAGCTCAGAAGTTGCTTTTGAAGCTTTGGTATTTCTTGCTCACCGCGGCAAGAGGGATGGAGCTGCTGCCTGGCAGGGGCAGACGGACACCGTCTTTCCAACCCAGCCAAGAGGGCAAAGCTGTCATTTTGGTGCGTTTACCACATCACAAGGTCATGGGAGTTAAATTTCAGTGCAGCTCTCGCCACAGGGGCAGCTCCCTTGGGGTATCTGGTAGGTGCCGGTGGCAAGCCATGAATCTGTGTTTTGTGGTGTGGGTGATAACTTGGGGAAATGATGAGCCTTCGGACCCACGTGGTCAGTTCTGGTGATGGATCTCTGAGAAAAAAGATGTACATTTGGAAAGCTGGTGACTTCTGCTGACCAGTTCCCTTGCTGTCGTTGAAACCCCTCCAAAACTCCTGGTTTTGCAACCGTACGCTCTTGTTACTAATGATAGGCAAACACTCCTTCAGTATTTTAGCATGAATGACAGCACAGTGCTGCCAACAGCAAGAGCAAATCTGTTGTTTTTATCTCTGCCCCTCACCCTGGGAAAAAAACTGCCCAGCTCCTCCATGGTCCTCTCTGGATGGTTCCCCCCTTTGTAAGGCTCGAGCAAGTGATCCATGTGGATAACCGGCACTGCTGCACGTGGACAGGAAGACAGTGAGCGGCCCAGGTGCACTGACACTTAAAAGCATTTTCTTGTCCTGCTCATTCGACCAGAGGGAATTTGGATTTGAGCAAAGAAGCAGAGATTAATACCCCAGAGCTGACCTCGGGGTGTCTGTCAGCCACCCTGGGCACCCAAACACCTCTCCATGGAGCTGCTGTCCCGCCCAGCAGACGTACCCTCCTGGGGCCCAGGTACCCTGTAACATAATGCCTGTGGGGAGCATCGCTTGTGGACGAGTGGTCTCTTTGGCTGGCTGTGCTGTACAGACAAAAAGGTGCTCACCCCTTTGCAGCTATTCCCCTGGATGCTGTTTGTCTGAATATTTTTATTCCATGTTAACCAGTAATATCCCAATTAAAACTCAAACAGGGATGGTAGCACAGATCGGAAGAAACAGAGCTGCTCTTGTCTAGGTCACAAGATGTCGAAATGAGTGTGGGTTGCCAGGGACAGGTCTGCCACCCGGTAGCTGTTAATGCATTGGGTGTGATGGTGATGGTCTGATGTGTCAGGACCCATAATCGACTTGGGGTGGTACGAACAGGCACCAGCAGGACAAGCCCTACCCTGATGTCTGGCGGTTAAATTGGTGCGTCGTTGTCAAAAAGGGTGTGGGTCAGGAATTCGAACTGGTAAGGGTGAGAGCTGCCGCTGCCGGGCTCGCAGGGCGGTGAGGAGGCTCTGAGCGTAGGCACACAGGGTGCCCCCGAGCCCTGGCAAGGCTCCAGTCACTCTTCTGAAACTTGTCCTGCCTCTTCCTAACCCTGGACGGGCACTGCAGCAAGGGACAGCTGGCTCTGTTAATAAAGGCCAATTATTGTCTGAAAAAAAAGAGTTATCTCCATGTCTGCTTCCACTCTCATTGCTTGCAATGCAGGTGACCTACAATTACATTGTTTGGACAACAAAAAGCGGTGCTCTCCATGGCACTAGCCCTGCCAGGCAAACGGGACGCTGCTTCTTCCTTTTTATGACTTGGATGACAAGCTGTCACAAAGTAGTCTGGATTTTAGTGGCAGCTCTATCCCCGTGTTGGTTCCTGCAAGGTGAGGTGGCTGAGCAGCTGTCAGTCTCAGCATGGCTGCTTTCCAGTCCCACTGAGAAGGGTTCTTTCTGTCATCTGGGGGCTGTCTTCTTGAAGGACTGTCTGTCCTGCAATGCCTTTCCCTGCATTTTTCCAGCTGCTGCCTTTTTTTGTTTTTTTTTCCTTCTCGAGACCACACCTGCCAGTCGTGGTGGCCAGCTCCACCAGTCATTCGTATTAGCTCAACTCTTGATAACAGAGTTTGCCACTCTTCGTAATTAGCTCAGTATGTTCCTCCACAGCCTTTTGGGGTCACGGCTTCCCACAGCCGCCCCTCCAGCACCCTGCGGCTCACAGCAGCCGCTGCGGGAGATGTGCAGGAATATTTCCCTTGGTACAGACTCCCCACAAATTGCGGCTCAGAGGTTTCCAGAGCCAGAGGTAATATCTTTGTATTTAATATCTCTAGGGATCTCTTTCACTATTTTCTCTTTGACATCCTGGCCTTTAATTTATTGATTTGTTGAAATTCAGCCTTTTTGTGGCTTTACCGGGTACAGCTCCGAGGAACAGTGGAAGCATCAGCCTGCCGCTTGCCTGTCTCACCGCAGGCGGCCTGTGTGCCGCACACAGCCCTCCACTGAAAAATGAAAACCTTACATGTTTAGATGTTTGTCAGAATCCTGGGAAGGGGCCCCGAGCCCTGGACAGGCTGCTGAAAACACAAGCTCACAGGTTCCCAAAATATTTTACCCTGTTAACAGGTTTCTGCTGTCCCCACACCTGCGGAGGTTCTTGCCTGGCAGGAACACTGCTCTTTTTAATTCGCCAGCTGAGACGGATCATTATCCAGCGCTGTGTGCCGGTGGCATCCTGGGGGGGAGAGAGCTCCCAGGGCAGGGAGTGCTGGAGGCTTTACCCAGAACTGGCAACTCTTGCTTTCCTCGGTGATGCTAAAGCCACTCTCATAGACCTGTGTAAGAGCCCTGTAGAAATGGGGGGGAGAAGTCAGAAGAAAACTCTAGCTCTTGCCATCTAGTTTAACTACATCTCACTTAACACTTGCCATCCAGAGATCAGATAATTAAAGGGTCACCTCAAAGACAAAGCAGGGATTTTAAGCTTAAGGAATTGTGTCATTTAATGTGCAGCTCACAGAGGTCATAAATTTGGAAATCTTTTCAGCATCTGGATTTTGTTTTATTTTTTTCCCCATCCTGGTACAAATGGCATGTATTGCATTAAAGCAACATGGCTGGTTCAGACACGGTAACTATGGAGCCTGATTGTGTGAATTCAAGAGCTTCTCCTTCCTCCCCTCCCCTCTAAACCACCTCGGCATAAATTGTTAATTCATGTAAAACTGCATGTTCTTGGTGCAAGATGCTAAAACACATTATTGTTCCTGCCATGTTCAGGTACTTGTATCAAGGTGATTTGATCCAGTGCCTACATGTACTAAGAGACTGCTAATGAGGCATCTCTTGCTCGTTAAAAGATGTCTTGGTCTCCTGCCCCAGAGAAGTGAGATTCTGTCTCTAAGACGAGTTAAGTCCCCAGCCTTTCCTCCATAGACAATACCAAGCAGCTGGACTTACAACTATCTGTATGATAAACTCAGCAAACGGTCTGCATAGCGCGCCTTGAAACTGTGAACATATCGGAGACATCTGGATAAACTGGCAAATGGTCCGACAAAAGGGAGAAGGGCTGGGGCGGAACCTTCTGACAGTGAATAATTCCGCTAGCGCTAGTTGTGCTTTGCAGGGGCATGGCTGTTAGTCATTCAAAATAATCTTCTTCTTCTGTGTAGGAGTGTTTTCCCTTTCTCTGCTAATAAATCCACCTACTGTCTTGTAATTCTCCCAGTCCCAGTAAACAATACTTAATCGTTTAATTGACATGTGGTAGGAAATCGGAGGCATCTTGGTTTAGGCTGGTGGAGCAGAGCTGTCAGTCATCCGAGTTATCTACTGTGTACTTTAATCCTCTCATTAGAAAGCTGTTAATCAATTATAAGTTAAATAGCCCAGCATTCTCTTTGAAAGATTAAGACAGTTTTATTTTGACAGAACAGCCTAATTGCTAACGATTGACTATAGAAATGTTGCTTTCCAAAAACCGGAGTTTCGTCATCTTGAAATCTCTAGTCACTGCAACTACCCCACTCCTGTGTTCTGAGTGTACCTAAACGTGAAGCGCATCCAGCTTTAATCTTGTGGTTTAGTTTGGAGCTTTTGCCACAATTAATAGACCCTGTTCATGGAAACGGCCGTCGGTCTGCCACATCCATGGGGCTGGCTTGCCAGGCACAGTGGGTTGGGTGGTTTCCTTTGGACCTCTCCTGTAGAAGAGGAGAGCTTCAAAAGAAAATGCCCCCAAACCTTGGCATGTGGTTATAAAGTGCCTACAGAAAATGGCAGGAGGAGCTGGTGGTGGTGCAGTATTTCACTTGACAGTGACCAGCAATTGAGTTAACATCGTGGTTTGATCAACAGGACCCCTCCTATTGTTGCTGTCCTTCTGGCTTCTGCACCAGGAACTGGCCCAAACCGTGGTGCTTCTCCCTTGAATTTATCGCACCTAGAGAAGGTGTGGATGGGAACGAAGCCATTCACCGCCTGCTGTCTTGGATAGCTTCTGCTGTTATCAAAAAATGAAATATGATGAAGTGTGAACATGGACTAAACTAATTTCATTTATAAATTTAACGTTGAGATGTGGAGTACAAGTGCTGTGAGGAGGTTTCAGTTCTTAGTTGATCTGGAGGATCAGCTGAAGGCCTGTAGAGGACATAGCAGAGCTAATAAAGGAAAGAAGGAAGCATGAATGCAGCAGGAATAGGTGGCTGGAAAGGGCTTCTTGGTTAAGAGCCATCGAGGGCACTGGAGCTGTGCCCATTCCTATTCCAGTAGGGCTTGTCCTTTAAATAGCTGGACACAGATAGCTGTCAGTGACTTAAGAGCTCATTAAAGGAGATCTATGTGGTTACCCTTTGTAAGGAAAGGTCGGCGTACCCCAGCGTTGCAAGCCTCACAGCAAATTGCACCGCAGTCGCTGGGGGCACGTAGAGAGCCACTTGCACGTGGGGAACATAAACATATTTGGACATCAGCATCATAACAAACTGGCTGGTAATGCCCGTGACACTGCTGTCCCCTTGGTCTGTGGAGCTCACAAGCTTCAAAAGCTGGAAAAGGGCAGAACAACCCCCCCAAGTAAACGAAAAGCTCCGGGTTCATTGCTCAGTCACAGCTTGATATGTTAAAGAACTGAGGCATGTCCTAAGTGTTGCCTATGTAGAAATCAGTCCTGTTAATCAGCAATAGGCAAACAAAGAGACTGAGGCTTGAGGTTCTTCAACAGATTGGGTTTCTTGGTTAAGAGCTAGTGGTGGGAGAGCAAGGAAAACCCTGGGCCTTCAGCGGAGGGAGAGGGCTGAACGAGTCCTGGTGTGGCGGGTCTTCAAAAGAGCAATTTCCAGCTGTTCCGGTGCGCTGTGTGCCTGTCCTCCCTGTGTTGTTTGTAGACGGAAACTGTTCCTCTAAGGACTTTGAGGATCTAGGAAATTTGCAGGACTTAATGGTAATAGCTCTCAAAGTCTTACCCACCCTTTCCAAACCCTGTTTGGAGAAATTATTTTGGTTACCTCCAGTGAGCCGACAACAGGAAGAAATAGATTTGTGGATGTGCTTAGAGCTCACGTTCACAGCAGCTGGACCCGGATCACTGGGTGAATATTTCTTTTCCCCCTTTCACTCTGAGAGTGCCCCTCAAGCTGAGCTTGAGTCATTAGTACGGAAATTGGGGCAAAAGGGGTGGAAAATGCCTCTTCGGTTCTGGCAGTGCGGGAGCAGAGAGAAACGCAGGCAGAGAGGGAAGCAGAAAACTGGCACTGACGAGCAGGTGGTCCAAAGACCCCATTTTTGGCATTCACTGCTTTATGTCCTTGTGGGCTGCTCGTCTGTGGGGCTGCAGGTTAGAGGAGGCACTTTGGGGTCAGGAAAATGGGATTACAGTCCAAGCACAGCATTGCTATTGTGACATGTACTAAATGTTGTGTATTGCTTGCTCGGTGTCCTGCCTGTGTTGGTGGTTGTACCTTAGTCCTTTCCTTATTTCGGGAACCCAAGAAGCTGTCACCGTTCAGCTTGCTTGCCCTGCCTGGGACCATGTTCTGTTTTTTTCTTATGGCATCTGACTGCTGGGCAAAAAAAACTTTCATTCTGGTGTTGTTCTGAGTTTAAAAATAGCAGGCATCTATTGTTAATTACCTTGTTAATTTATTGAAGCATTTTTAGAAAACTAAACTTGATTGGAATCTAGCATGGTAGTTGTCCACAAGGTGGTTTTAAGAGTCAAGGTACTTATCTCCTTACCTTCCTCCATCAATTTGAGGCCCTTTGGGAAAATACACTTGCACAGGACATTAATGGTGGTAAGCAGCTGGGACTTCCATAATATGGCACCCAAGGAAGAAAAACAAAGACATTGTAGCTTTGAGTGCTTTCATCAGATCTTAAAAGGATGCCAGGCTAGGACCATCATACCTCCATGTCATATATCGGATTAAAAAAAGAAAACCCAAACACCTAATAAGCCTCCTTTTGCACACACAACTCTTTCTTCCACAGCCACAACTCTGCACCTATTTTGAAATGATGCTTTAATTGCGAGGTCCCAGGAGCCTCTCAGTCCCTGCCGTAATGGGTTACCACTCATCAAAACCACTTATATTCCAGACCTGGGTAATTACCTTCTGTGTGGCTATTGCTCCTCACGCACAGGGAAAACCTTGAGCTATTCATATCCCGCTGGTGCGTCCAAATTAAATCATTAGTTCTAAGTGAGAATATTTATAATTCTTGCATAACAAAAACAGTATTAGCAGCCACCCACATATAAGTGGAAAAATGCAGTGATGAATCAGGTTTTTCTAAAGTATGGATAAATCTGGTAGGTTCTACCATGACCAGACAACCTGACTAAACGTATTTATTAAAAAAATAAATAACATAAGACTTGCATTTAGATAGTCTAGACTTCATGTGACAATCAAAAAGCACCTTGTAAAACTGTGTCATGACATTTATTTACCCGGAGAAAGTTCGGATCTGTTTTCAGTTATTTGGACTCCTCTATAATTTCCTGGTGCTCTCTATTGTATACTCAGTTATCCTTCCAAGCCCTTGCAAAGTTCACAGCACATGGTTTTGAAGAGATGACATCTGTTTAAATCGGGACATGCTGTTCCCAAAACAGTAAACAAACCTATCAACCAGATGATGAATTTTGAGATAATGTAGGAATTGTGAAAGGTGCTTGCTGGCCATGCTCTGCAGGCTGTCACTAGATGTGTCCGGCACTTCTATCCACCCTTTAAACTTATGAACTTAGTGTACTGAATCAGGGTTTGATTTGCATCACCGACCGGCTTGAAAGGACAATTCTCAGCTGCTTGTGCTCTTTCTGAGCTTCTCTTTTCTTTCAACAAAAATATGAAGGTATCTGGTGCACACTGCGTACAGCACAAGTGAAAAGCTGAGATTTTTTAGGACTTGTTTTTTCTTTTCATATCTCGTCTCATTAGCAAATGCATGTTAGAACAAAGACAGGTTTGGGTTTCTTTTGTTTGGTGGTTTGTTTGGGGGTTTTTTTTGGTCTACTTTTTTGGCTGGACCACCTTAATTCTGCAAAGTAGACTTTGAATTGGGTGCACAGGGTTAGGACTTGTATCCTCGTGTGCTGCAGGCTGACAGTTATGCAGCAGTCTGGCTTTAATCTGGGCCCATGTGTGGTTTACTTAGTGCAAGGCTTAAGCCAGACAAAGTATGACCTGGGCAATATTTGGATCCAGCCCAGAAGCTCCCCCATGAGCTCAAGCCAATGGTGTAGCCAGTACACGAGCTTTCATCTCCATAACAGAAACGTCTGTGTCTCACTTATTTCTGCGCAGCACCAATTTATGGCCCATCACTCTCTAAGATATTCCTGTCCTGTTCCTAAAGCTTTTCCCTGCAAAAAGAGCAGGCTACCAAAATAGAAGATATCATGATAGCCTTCATGGACAGCGGGCAAACGGAGGCATTGTTTGTCCAAGTGTGACCTGCACGCGTGGGAATGATGGTGGTGGGATTTCCCTGCATGGAGGCGGGGGGGCAGTTACCCACAGGTGGGAAAGTTGCTCTATTTAAACAGAGTGCTTGGCCTTCCAGGCTTGCTGACACCTCAGTTGACGTCTGATAGCTTGGGTGCCTGACTGGTATCGTGCTGAATGTCCTTTCCTCATTATCCAAGGTATAAATCATTGGCTGTAGCTGCAGCGTTGGTAGCCACCACCTGTGTCCTCCTCCTTTTTGCTGTAAAACCTACAGCTAGAATATCAAGCCAGACTTAAAGAAAACAATTTAAAAGTTTAAATCCTCACCTAATATTTGGCCGCCTTCAGCCCTGCTTGCCAGCCTGCGGCACTTGCTGCCTTGTGACTAAAGCACATTTGCAGGTTGGGCTGCCCCAGGGCTGTGCTGGCAGCTCCTGGCTGCCCTCTCTGCCCGCCACCTTCTCGTCTGGTGCCTGCTGAGCCTTTCTCTCCAACCTCCTTCAAAAATTCAGCTGCTGTGCAAAACCCACGGTGAGAGTCAATAACTGCTGTAACCTTCAAGGCTTCCTGACATTTCTGTGTTGACGATAAATGGATTTGAACCTCAGAGACAGTCAGATACCTAAACTCACAGCTTTTCACACCGTCACGTTTTCTTATTAGGCTGTACCTCAGTCCATCAAAAACTCGAATGGTGATGCTGACCCCAAGGGCTGTCTTCCTACAAGCGCTGTCTGAGTAAAAGTATCAGTCCGTGGGCTGTTGGTGATCTCTGCTCTCTTCCAGACCTTGCTCTGCAGGGTCAGACATGGAGGAGCAGGCTAGGTCAAAGCTTTTCCATTGGAAACCACCTACTGACCTGCCCCAGCGCCTGGATTTGCAGCCTTGACCCACCAATGGAGCCTTCTTGCTGCCTGCGTTTATCACTGTTAGAGGTTCAGGGTGGTCCGAGAGCTGCCTGCCCACGGCCATCCTCCTGTGGCTCATCAAACCTCTTACCCTCAGGAAACATCGCTCCCCCTGCTTAGCAATTGCTGCTCTGGCAGAGCAAAGAGGTGTCTGTGTTTGGGCTCTGACTAATTAGTGCAGTCGCGTTGTGTTGGGAAGTGGGTCAGCCTATCTGTGTTCAGCCTTTAAGGTGGGTTTTGTGTGTGTGATGGAGCCTGAGCATTCCATAGGCAATGCTCCTTTTCTGCTGTATCCGTGTTCTCGCTCGGCTCCTCCTTTCAATTCCTTTAATACAGAGAGTCGGAGACAAACAACAGTGCTCAGGTGTCCCCAGGAGGCGCAGGGAGGGGACATCGAGCAGGGGTTACTGCTTCAGCCTGGTAATTTTGAGGCTGAACATTTGATCTGGAGGGCAGCCTTTCCAAATGCTCTTGCTTTGCTTTGAAGTGCACCAACTAAGGTTTGACATATGCTGTAACCCAAAGAAGATGAGGTTTATTTTCTTCTTCTCTCTGTGGGTTGAGAGATTTCTTCTGCAAACCTCATTAGAGACTTCAGGCTGGACAGGAGCGCATGGGATATATTATGGTAACAGATTTAATGGCCGTGGCGCAAGTGGCAAGGCAAGGCAAGGAGGGTGGGAGTAAGGGATTGTGGTTTCCCAAGGAGACTTTGAAAAGCCTCTCAGTTAGCCAAAAGGATTTTTAAAGACATTTCTTTCTGGAGCCGAAGTTGAGAGATTTAATTGGGGGCTGCACAGCCAATGTGTCTACGCGACATGATGACAGGCAGCAAAGGGTACTATGAAATATTTTTACGGACCCTCTACCTACTTGTGATCCCTAGCCAAAAAAACATGAGCTGTGTTGGTAGTGCCTTAAAACTGGTGGTTCTTGCCCTGGCTTTTCTGGAGCACAGAGACTGCTGGATGCTGCCAGCAGGCCCAGAGAACTGTGCCTGTAGCCATCCTAAAGGCCAGTTCGGTTGAAATGTTATATGCCTATATTTTCCTTGCCAATGGGTCAGTCTTTGTGCAAAACTGCCCTGCCGTCTCTCCCCGCTGAGTTCATGACACAAGCCCCAGACCAACTCCAGGCTCCTTGTGCGGGTCAGGTGCTGGGAATGTCCCTGTGGTGTTCGTGGGTGGCAACCAGCAAAGGGCAGAGAAAGCCAAAACAGCAGGGCATCCTCGAGAAGTGATAGCCGTGAGCATTTCGTGGGTCTGCTGAGATTTGGCTGCACCACGTGCACCCAATACCTGCAGACAGGGACACAGATAGCTCAAACTCATCAGGGAGGGGGCACCTTCCCCTGACACAGTGAAGCTCTGAGCTCATGGAGATGTTGCTGTGTGCGTTGGCCCAACCTTACTGCAGTGCCATGCTTTGGTTTCAGGAGAGGAGCGTATCTACAGGATGGTGTTTTCTGCATGGAAATAGTAGCGTGAGGCAAAGGGAAGGCCCCAGCTATAATGGCAAGCCAGGGAACCTTGAGGGCTTAACACCTAGGGCGCTTTTTGATCCGTCTTATTAATATCTCATGTTGCTGTATCTGGGAAGCTTTTCAAAGTAGAGCCAGCAAATAGATATTCCTCCTGCTAAATTCTTCACGTTGTTTTTTCTGGCAGAGATGAAAGTTTAAAGTGCTTGGAAAGGAGTTTTGCAACTTGGCTGGCTGTAATAGTCTGGCGGGTTAAACGGGTGCTGCTGACTGCAGGCTTTAGGGACTCGGCTGATGTGTAACAGTGACCACGGGGCACGGCTCGGGTGTGGGGAGAAGATCCCAGGGTGGACGTTTGCATTTTGAGTGTTGGGAGTTGAACCCTACAAACTGTGGGGCTCTGGCCACCTTGCGTAACTCTCTCCTCCTTCGGCAGGCAACGTGCTCATCCCTCACGCAGGACAACCAAAGCCCTTGCTGCTTTCTTGTGCGTCAAAGCTAGGCGTAGCTCTGGTCTGAGGCTCTTCAGTCCTTGTGGTATCTATTTTTACTGCTAGGTATTAGCCTGGAGGATCTCAGCTGCTCCTCCCTGCTCTGTATTGCCATCCCTGCTGCCCGTATGAGTCCCTTAACAGCGGGAAGCAGGCAGCAGGGACCTCGCCGGGCACCGGAGTCGACACTGCCCTCTGCATCTGCCAGCCCTGAAATTGTCCTTGCATGATCTGAGCCCCTTTGCCATAACTGAGCTTAAAAAAAGGCTTGGTTTTGTCCTGCTCCCTTGGTGGGAGGATGTCACTGCTGCAAGCGTTTCCCGAACTGCGATCAAAGGAGTGTGGTGGCTGTGAGATGACTTCATGCATAGCTTCTCCTTAGTGTTCAATGACTTTCCCTTGGAAGCACTTACACACGATGCTGCCTTTAGTGAAAAGATGTTCCAGACCGCATGTTTTACTTTGTTTTAAACTGGATCAGTGATGTGCTTTGCATGCTCCTGGGGTATTACGAATGAGTGACAACATGCAGCGTGGAAATGGCAATTTATACCCGGGTGGACGTGACCAGCACATAGGAACTCCTTTGAAAGCCTTTGCCACTGCCGCAGGCATCTTGATTGACCCCCAGAGTGCATTATTTCTCTTGCCAACCCACCTAAATCTCACTTACAGCTTCCATCACTACTTCTCTTTCTTGGTAGCAGGGCTTTCCTATGTTTCCCTGCGAAGCACGGTCCCTCAGGGGCAGCGGAGCAGATCCCGTGTAGAGGAAAATCACTGCTTGTGTCTCCTGCCTCCCACCCCAGTGCCAGTGTGCCATCCTCTGTGCTCGACAGCGTGGCATTGCTTTTAATTAGGTATCTTCTGCAAATCAGCTGTATTTATTGAAGATGGTTTATTATAGCTGTTAAAATTAAATAAGGCAAAAATTGAATCCAGAACAAATATGCTGCTGCAAGTAATCCTTATAATTCGCTAGCAATTTTTGCCAGACGATTGTGAGAAAATAAGTTCTGGCAGCCTGTGTTCAGGCAATGGGCCAGGAACAGCTATAAATCATCTGTATCTGCTTCTTCTTATTTTTCTCCCTCCTTTAAAATCCACGGGTTACCAGATAATATACATTGGAGAGAAGGGGAATAATTGTCTTACTGACACGCAGCAGGGAAAGAAATGTCTGAAGCTAAACCAATGATACATCCAGATCTGTAACTTCCAGCAAGGACAATCTGGGGGACAGGAATAGCTATTTTTTTTCCTGGGAGGCTGTGTTAGTAAAAAGTGAAAGCAGACGTTCATGGACAGGAGACACGGGAGCCCTGGGTGCCTTGGGTTTTATGCTTGGTCGTCTGCACTGCAGGGAGCTACTGTGTCACTCTGGAAAAAAAATGCAGCGCTTTCAGAAAGTTTTACAGGTGAGAACAATTGAAAATTATTTTTAGAGTGGAAATTTCTCTTCTGTGTCCCTGCCGCAGCCTCAGTGCAGAGGGGGAAACCTGTCTGCGTGGAGGCCGAGTCCCAGCCGGAGCTCAGCTGCGAGGGAAGATGCTCTGGCCGCGCTCCCGCTGCTGCTCAGCAGAACTTTAAAGCGCTGGTACACAGTGGGCTCAGGCTCAAGAAACGACCCAGCCCAGGCTTTGGGGTTGGATTTGAGGCCGGTTCCTGCTGCCAAGTTTCTGCCTTAATTAGATACTGGTACTGAGGCACCTGGCCCAACACGGCGCAGGCGCAAGTGGTTTCAGCCCTCTTGTTACTCATTGCTTCCTAACCTCAGTCTGTGAAAGGGGCCACATTTGGGGGCGCTGCTGTCAGTAATGATCAGAGCAGGTGGCTTTTGGGTGCTTCTGCTGCTGGGCGTGTAAACATGGGATTTCTTTTCCTTAAGCCAAAATAGTGGACTCCAGGAGCCTGCAGAGCCTGTGTATTCTTTCGGCACATGGTGGTTCGGTTATGTATTGCTCTGCTGTGCCAGTACTAAAACACAGGTTTGCACCTGGTCCACTAATAAAAAATAAGTACGCTGAGACTTATTTTCCTTCCCAAAGGATTTTCTGTTCATCATGGAGATGTTACTTTTCCAGCTGGCTGGTTTGCTGGCTTTCAAACACGCTACACTCTAAGTGAGTCTGCTCTTCCTTCCTTGCCTTTCTAGTACCATCAGTTGCTTTCTTTGTTAACTTACACCTCCCACCCCAGTATCTAAAAAAGGTTGACTTAATGTTGGCAAATAGTCCAAAATTAACTGAAATCGGTGTATTTACATTAAAAGACTCCTTACAGTTTAATATGCTTTTTGCTTTCTTAATCCGTAGTAGACATACCAGTTAGGAATTAATATCTGATGCCACTTAGTGGTTTGTTATTCCTAATAGAGCACGGAGGGATTACTTTTGGCTGTGCGGGAGATAAACAGGGCAATCCGCAGCACTGGCAGGCAGGAGCAGCCACAGCTCTGCCGTGGGGGGGGGCTGCCGAGAGGGANNNAGGATGTGCCCCGCACCCGCCACTCCTGCGGCTGCCCTGTGCCGTGGGGTAAGAGGACGGGAAGGATGGAGGGGGAAGAATGGACTGCGCACGAATTGTAAATGCTTCTGCCTGGGAAAACTGAGGGGTGGGAAGGCACAGCTTGCCTGGCCGGGCTTCAAACAGGAGACCGGGAGCAGGGGATGCGCTTCTGTCCCTGCGCGTTATGGAGTTCAGGCCTTGGCTATGTACAGACTCAGAATGGTCTTGTTATACTTTTGTAGCTGGAGTCATAGTGGTATTAATTAATGTGCTTTGGTATGTGTTAAACAGTGGGGGAAAAAAAAAGGGTGTACTATAATTGGAAGTACTTGCTTGCACAACTCTGTAAAAAACATTAAATATTTATATTTTTCAAAGAAAGGAACCAGACTTGTTTCCTCTCCCCTGCATCCTGTAATCTAGTTGTTGGAAAACAGCAGAGTTTAGATCTTGCAAAAGGAATTCCTAAGTTGGAAACCAGAGGGGAAAATAGTTTTGTAGAATTTAACTGGAAGAAGAGTTAACGGAAAAGAAGTTATGAAAGTGGGACTGTGCACAGTAAGGAATGTTAAAACCTCCTGTAACAAGAGCAGTGTGAGCGGACAAGGTGATAAATGCTGAGACCCTGGGGAGAGGAGGGGAAGAGGAAAACTGAGCAGTGGGGAATGTTCTTGCAGAGCATCATCTGCGAAAGCGACAGGAGCAGGACGCAGACACTTAAAACTTTTCAAAAAACCAGTTCTTGCTTTCTGAATGAGGAGCCTGACATTTTAAAGGTCAGCAGCCAGGGAGAGGGCGACCCCAGTGAAGCAAATGCAGTCAGATACTGTGCTCGCTGGCTTGCCCTGTCCCTCACGCCAGGGTGTGGTGTTGCCTAATTGCCTGGGGAGGCAATTTCTGTAGGTGTGTTTCCTAAAAGGACAGTTCTGCAATACCCAAATGAGTGAGGATGCCTGATATTTTTGCCATTTCTCCGCCCTCCAGGAGAGCTAATAAGGGGGAAGTGGGCGAAGAAAGACCTCATGGGAGTTTGAGGGTGGCTTTGAGTAGAGGAAAAGGCAGCAGAAGGTGTGTGTTGGCAGGGGGGACCTCTCTGCAGACCAAGGCAGCAGTTAACAGCAGGGATCCAGCGGGGTGGGAGTGGAGGAGAGCAAACACACCGGCTGTGCACCGTGCACCCTGCCTTGCTAACAGCCAGGGGCCGTGGGGCCACGTGTCCTGTGGTGGCATCTCGGCATGTCCCTGTCCCATGCTGGTGTGTCCTGCCCTCCCCAGCCTCACCCTCCCATGGCTGAAGGCTCGGGCTCTTCAGCGCAAAACCCAGCTGGCTACAGCTGGAGGAAAGATTGGCCGGGCAAACAAATCTGCATTTTTTTTAAAAAATATCAAACACATCAAACTGTGGGTCGCTGGAGCCACTCGCCTCCTTCCTGTGTGCTTTTTCTGAGAGCCCTGCACTGAAATATGGGCAAATGTATTCATACAGTGAGAGACCAAATAACCAAGGAATAAAAGAAAGCAGTTTTCTTATATTCATAAATCTCTACAGAACAGGACTGGGCCATTGCAGTGTAGCACAAGTAGTTGCTTTTTTTTTCCCTTTTACTTCCTGTCTTTTACAATTTTGGTATTCAAGTTTTAAGCTCACAGGATGTGTTTCTTTGCTCTGATACTTGGATGTTGGGACTGCTAAACCTTTAAATTATCAACACGCAGAGCATTTTGATCCTTTTATAAAACGGGAACGAGGATTAAATGTTTCTCACAGCGCTGCTACCGCAGCACTTGGTGCAGATATGTACAGGCTGGTCTTCTGGCAGGAGCCAAGTTGTTCTGTTGCACAAACATCCCACGGGACTTTGGCAGGTAGGAAACCACCGAGCCGATCATCTGCGAGTGCCGTTCTCTCTGCAAAACCATGTCAGCGTGCTCCAGGAGAGAGAGGGGTGAGGTTTGGAATTAGCTTCTCTTTAATTAGGGTGGAAATAGCAGGAAAAGGCAAATGTTGCGTTATGTCCAATACCAAACGTCATCTAAGCCCTCAGTCAGAGATTTCCTATGAGTGCACGGCACCAAACCCTGCAGCTCTCTGGTCTTCCTCGGCTGGACCTTGCTCTTCACCAGGAGGTTTGCTGAGGTTTCCCTGAAGGGAAACTGCACCACAGATGCCCCTGGGATGGGCTCAGCGGGGCTTGCTGGGATGCAGCATCAGTGCAGCACCTGGGGTCTGCTTGGCCAACGCTACCTCCTTCTGCTTGAGGCTTTGCAGTAGGTTTGGCCAGCCCCGTGACCCTCACCAACGTTTTTGTCAAGACTGTTCTGTTTCCTATATCCTAGGTTATTCTTATGCCCCCCCTTTTTTTTTTTTTTTTAATGTATGTAAATAAGATGCAAACATTTCAAGCTCACATGTGTACAATGAGGCAAACGGCTCCCTAAGGACAGGGGGTGGCTCAGAAATCCTGTTAACTTCACCCATGGCTTTGTGCATTGAACCGATCTAGAAATCCAGCTTGTGCTAACAGTTTGGAAACGCGGGTAGATTTTGTGGGTTTCCTGCAGGCAAAGGAGAGCCCGGAGAGAGCTGTACTCCTCTGAGGCTGCGATGACGTTTGTCTGCTTTCTGAAAAGCTTTTCCATGACAGGTTTGGCAGTGACGTGTGAGCTGTTAGCACTGGGAGACAGAAAACATCTCTGTTAACTGGTCCTTTGATAAAGCTCTTAGATGAGCCCTCTCCTGCACCAGGATGCTTATTTCTTCAAATGGGTCCAATCTCTGCTAATAAATCACCTCCTCCACGCAAGGAGGGTTTGATCGAACATCACAGGAGATATCATTGAGGGCTAAACCTAACATTTTCTAAATTAGCTTAAGCCCGTATGTTGAGTATGTCAAAGAAATACAGTGTTCCCTCAAGGTTTTCTATCGCCAAGCCAAGCAACCCGCGGTGCGATCTGCATGTGCAGAGTGACTCCTGATTTTTCTTTCTTGGTTGCTCAGTTATCTTTACTCCCGTTGCAAGTCCCAAGCAGAACAGAGCAGGGCTGTGCTCCCTGTCTCAGGGCTCCCCAGCTTTGGGAAAAAAATGTCAGCAACTTGGATTTCTTGTGGGTAGCCTGTATAACGTTTGCTGGGATGGCACTTCTGTGAAATCTAGACGCTGTTGGTTTTTGGTGGGATTTTGTTTTTGTTTTGTTGTAGGTTTGTTTTTTTAAAAAAAAACAAACAAACCTGCAAAATTACTCCAATGATTCTGTTACCAGAGCTTGGGGGAGGAAAAGAAAGCTGGAACACATGTGTTTTATTTTGTAAACTCTTGAGCATCACCGTAAGCACTGGAGGCCCTCAGTGCTGCCATGCTCCTGTGTTAATTTGGTTCTGCCAAAAGCAGAAGGTGGTTCACGCTTCACCCTCATGTCAAACAAGTTGTGTATCTTGACTTTCGTGGCCCACGTGCTTCTTTTTCTCCTTGTTCATCACAATGCATTGGTCTCCCAGCTGGTTGCTCATGCCGGCCTCCATCGCTTCCCCTTCTGCTCTCCAGCCATCACCTTCATGCTTCATAAGACCTTAAAGAGAAAAGAAGGGAAGAGCGCAGCGGTTCCCAGGGCAGAGTCTGCCAACAGTGCTGTGCTGGTTGGTTCGGACATGCCGACATGAGCAGCGTGGCTGTGTGTTCCTGTGGGTGCATCACTCAAGTCCAGGTTACACCCGGATGGTGGCTCGGGGAGTTTTTCATCACAGAGGTCTGCGGCAGGGTCTGGCAGCACCTCCCCACGCTGCCCGTGTCTCGTGCCCTTGGGATCCAGCTGGTCCTGGGTTATCGGTCGTGCCAGGAAAGGCTGTGTGCTGCTGCAGGTCATGTAGCTGCAGTGGATGCTGCTGAGATGGCGTGGAGAAAATGTGGATTCAGCAAAAGCTAAGTAGCACACGGCATTAAAAATTCACAAAGGCTTCTCTGAAACCCTGTCTCTGGGAGAAGCGTTTTAATGAGCTGCTGCAGGGCTGGGCGAGAGAGCGGGGGGACCCTTCCCCAGTGCCGGGTGAGGAAACAGCCCACATGCACTGGTCACCTCCATCAGTTTATGCATTTATGTTCTCAATTTTCAATGAAAAACTGTACCAGAGGGTTCTTCTCTTCTTTTCACGCTGTCTTAGGAACTCAGTGGAAACTTATTCAGGTTTGCTGTAGAAAAGTAAAATAAAAATTGAGAGTGTTCAGGGGAGAATGTTAGGATTAAACTGAAACACTTTGTGCCTGGGATTTTCAGATGTGCCTTTGAAAGCTTTCTCCAAGAAGAGAAGCCAGGTGACCCCCTTTCCCCCTTTTCCCCCAGAAAAAAACCTTGCAGGTATTTTAACAATTGGCTTTCTCCTGCAAATACTTTTTTTTTTTTCCTCATTTTAGTTTTGCCAAATTGAAGAGGGCCGGGCTGAACCGCA